>CM045734.1:8823563-8848563 GCA_024760905.1 Plotosus lineatus | reverse complement strand
GGAAAAGAAGAAGAAGAGGTAAATTTGGCCTAGCCTAGCCTAGGAGAGCCTACAGACAAGCTAATTCGAGTTAAGTCGTTTTCGACTTTCGTCGTCTCTCCTGGAACCAATTAACGACGTAAGCTGAGGTATACCTGTAATTTACATTTGTACTAATTCCACAATGACATGATGGGTAATCGTGTTAGTTCCTGTCATTGAGGTGTCAAACCATTCTTGATGGTGTTTTCAGTAAATGTGTGCATTCCAGGTAGTTCAGAGCTTATTGAGCAGAGGACGAACAACTGGCAACCGACGCAGAGGAAGTCGTCATGTTCTCAGGCTAGCTTATCAGACGCAATGTCAACAAATGGCTCCAACCACGAGAGGTACAGATGCAGTGAAATTACCATGGAGATAAATGATGTTGGTTATGAATGCTGGTAGAAAGAGATATGCTGGTTTATGAAGCGATATCAGAACTAATTTTAGGTTTCAGGTAACATTATAATTATTTCAGTTTGATTTCAGTGCTTCCATCACTAATTACTGAACAATTTGTGTGAGATCTGAAAGTTTTGATTGAAGTTTGTTTATTGTTAGAAAAACCATGACATTCATCATGACACTCAGTTTCACCATGACATTGTGCCTTTAATGGGCAATAATGCAGCGAGGGTTTAAGAGCTGCCTCAGTAGGGTCTTAATTAAAAAGGAACTGCTCAGTTTGTTCAACTCCCAAGAGCAGATTGTTTATAGGATCTATTTATGGATTGTCTTTGTAAAGGTTTTTCTTTTTTGCCTGATAATGATGTAAATATTCATTGTGTCAGCATTGCTTTAGGTTTTAAATAAATTCACCAGACCCGTTTTCCCCATGTATCGGGACTGTACTATTTTATTTATTTATTTATTTGTTTTTTTGTTAAAAACATCAACTTTCTTACCATTGGATTTTCAGAGCATGACGTTTTTTCCTCCTAGTGGCACAATAGTGTACTTCTCCCCCCCCCAATATTCATTTATTTTCATCCATTTTCATCATTCATTCATTACTTTTCTGAACCACCTAATCCTAATTGCGGTCTTGGGGAGGTTGGTGCCCATCTCAGCCAACTCTGGGCAAGGGCACAGTACACCCTGGACATCTTACCAGGCCATTGCAGGAGAAAAACACACTGACGGCTATGCAGCTCCTCTTTACGAAAGCCAGCATTGATTCTTTTTCATGCTTCTCATCACGGACGTGGCTGGCCTTTGATAGCCCAGTTAACTGCACTGGGGGACAGCAGTGACAACCGCTGGCAGTGGTGCTTGAACCCCCAACATTTGGATCGGTAATCCAGCACCTTGCCACTGGGCTACCACTGCCCTCAGCATAATTCTAACAAATGACACGCTTCATGATTTGATTTGAGCCAATGCATGATGGCATATTGGTTAGCACATCCACCACACAGCAAGGACCTAGCTCATGAATGTGTGTGTGTGTGTGTGTGTGTGTGTGTGTGTGTGTGTGTGTGTGTGTGTGTGTGTTGGCTCTGCGATGGACTGTCGTGTTGTTCTGGGTGTACCCTGCTTATGGCCAGAGTCAGCTGAGATAGGCTCCAGCTTCCCTGGGATTCTAGTACAATTAAGTGGTTGAAATTATGCACAATTTAATTTGATGATGAATTCATGTGACCCGGGTTGTTAATCATTATTATTTTGGTTGTTGATGTCTTCTCTTCTGCAGAGCTCCCCTGAAGCTGCTGTGTGACAACATGAAGTACCAGATAATCTCCAGAGCATTTTACGGCTGTATGTGGAACCCAAGACATTGTTGCCTTTTTGTATGATTTGTACGGTTTATTGTGAGTTCATCTGAATCTACTGTGTGATATGTCATCCATTCTGTGTAGGGTTGGCGTACTGCCGTCACCTGTCCACTGTGCGCACGCACCTGTCTGCTCTTGTCAATCACGCCATCGTAATGCCCGATGTCCCGTGCGATGCCTACGGAGGTCTCACTACACCAGTGTGGCACAAGTTCCAAAAGGAGTGCAGCGTATGAATATAAGCAAGCACACATTTATTGAAATTTATAACAGCCAATCAGAATCCAGGACTCAGAGGCGTTGTGCCGTAATTGTATATATCTCGCCTCTCAGACACATGCTTATATATAAAACCATGTGAAAGAAATGTTCATATAACAATGTTGAAGCTTGTTTATATTAATTTCTGGAAAAGAAAGTGATTTAACTGTAATTAAACAACATAAATTAAGTTTAATGCTGACCCGGTGGTAAGGTGCTGGATTACCGAACCTAAAGTTTGGGGTTCAAGCCCCACTATCACCGGATTGTCACTACTGTCCCCCATACAGCTTACTGGGTTATTAAAGGCTGTCCGTGTCTCTCACTGACTGTGGTGAGAAGTTCATGTAAAAGAACCGTTATGGACTTTCGTCAAGAGTAGCTGCAAAGCCGTCAGCATTTTTCTGCCCTGCGATGGCCTGGCGAGCTGTCCAAGGTGTACTCTGCCATCGACCAAGTCTTTCCGTGACCAGAATTAGGATTCAGTGGTTCAGAAAATTAATGAATGAACATTAATTAACATATTTTTACTAATCAAACAAAAGATACGAATAACAGCGCTTATTTTAATAGAGGAAAAAATGGGGACACCCACACATATTTTCCCCCTTAAAATGGCTATAATCACACACAGGTTCTACCAGCTGGAAAATTGTTTACAAGAGGAGGACATTCTTTCATTCAATTGCCCCCATGCCCAGGTCTGGCTTTCCAAGAAAGTTCACCCCCAGAGCAGACTACAAGATGCTAAAAGAAGCCATCAAAAGTCCTAAAATATCATCACGGGAGCTACAGCAGGCTCTCGCTACTGTCGATGTGAAAGCACAGGACTCTCCTATCAGAGACAAGTACTGTACAAGTACAAGGAAGTAACATTCACTCTCGAAAAAGAACATTTAAAGCCAGACTGGTCAGATCTTCTGGAATAATGTTCTTTGGACAGACGAGTCTAAAGTGAAATTATTTGGACACCAGAACAGAAGACATGTTTGGGGGAAACCAAATATGAAATTCCAGGGAAATAACCTTATACCAACTGTGAAGTGTGGAGGTGAACGTGTCATGGTTTGGGGATGCAGGACCAGCCCAGCTCATCATCGTAGAATTTACCATGAATTCTACTGTGAATCAGAGGGGGCTTGAAGCACATGTGAAACCATCTGTAAAAAAAAAAAAAAAAAAAAAAAATAGATCTGAAGCAGAACTGGACACTGCAACATGACAGTGACCCAAAACATACCAGTAAATCCACCAAGGACTGGCTGAAAACTAAGTATAGAGTCCTGGAATGGCCCAGTCAAAGCCCGGATCTCGATCCCATTGAGATACTGTGGGGTGACTTGAAACGGGCGGTGCATGCAAGAACCCCCTGAAACATCTCACATTTGCATTGAGGACTTGGGCAACCTTTCTCAGATTGATGTGAGAGACTTGTGGATGGTTACAATCAGTGTCTGTCTGTCTGTCTTCCTTTCAGCTTTTTCCCTTTTACTCGGGAGTCGCCACAGCGAATCATCTGATTCGCACGTTTGATTTGGCAGAGGTTTTTACGTCGGATGCCCTTCCTGTCACAACCCTTTTTAGCAAGGGACAGAAACACACTGACGACTTTGCAGCTACTCTTTACGAAAGTCAGCAATGGTTCTTTTACATGCCTCTCACCATAGACAGTGACAGACATAGCCCACCTTTGATAACCCAGTGAGCTGCACTGGGGGGGACAGTGACAACCCTGTGGAGAGTGGGACTTGAACCCCCAACCTTTGCATCAGCAATCCAGTGCCCTATACCACTAGACCACCACTGCCCCAGTTACAATCAGTGTCTCACTGAAGTTATTTCAGCCGAAGGGGGTAACACTAGTTATTAGGGGGGGTGGGGTGGGGGTCCTAATTTTTTCCTAAATTAAATATGCATTGTTGTTCATATCTTTTGTTTGATGAGTAAAAATATGTTAATTTAAATTTGTTGTTTAATTACAATTAAATAACTTTCTTTTCCATAAATCAATAAAAACAAGATTGGACATTATTACTTGAACATTTCTTGATAGAGAGTTGACTATTTAATGGGACGTCCTCATGTTTTCACGTGACTGTGCATGCACTCACCTCCACACTTACTCACTGCTGCTTATTAACACGTGCACATATGGTCGAGGCGCACAGACTGATTAAATGTGTTGTGAAACTGATCTCAGATCAACCTTCGCCTATGCATATTCATCACCTCCGTGCTCATCGGCATGATTAGTCACACACACAATATGTGCAGAATGATTAATGATGATCCTCTGAGGCGTTGGCACTGAACACCACGTGTCATTTGTGTGAGTGTTCCAAGCCTTACATTGGGCACGGTTCATCTCGGGCTTTGTTTACCTTTTTCCAACACAATGAAACCTCAGTACAATGTGATGTACGTCACAATTTCTCATGACTCGGGCAACAGTCTGAGTTTCATTGTCCGATGTGTCTTATCCTAACTTTTTCCTCACTATGTAATGTCTTTCTCTGTAAAGGCTTGTGATGAGCATGAGCTCTGGCGCTTGGTGTATTTTGGAGGAATCGAACCCTGTTTGCGTAAGGAGGTGTGGCCCTTCCTGTTGGGCCACTACCGGTTCGGGATGTCTGAGAATGAAAGGAAAGAGGTGAGTGTGTCAGTATCAGAAAACAGTGAAATGTGTCTAAATCAGCATTCTTTCTGTGATCATCCACCCCTGCAGGTGGACGACAAGATGCGGGCATGCTACGAAAAGACGATGCGCGAGTGGCTGGGTTGCGAGGCCATCGTGCGGCAGCGGGAGAAAGAGCAGCACGCCGTGGCCTTGGCGAAGTGCTCATCAATGGCCAGCATGGATAGCAACAACCAAAGTGTGGTGCACCGTGACTCGTCCGTCAGCAACGAGGTACGCATATAATTACCACAGTTCAAGGAAACTCAGCACCTCATAACCAGAATTCACTGATTTTACTTTGTTCATTTCTCACAATACCTTTTTTTTTACATTTTATTCTTCCATCTTTAGTCATCTCAAAGTTGCAGCTCAGACAGGCCCCGCACACGTCTGCAGAGTGACTCTAGTAGCAGTACACAGGTAAAGTATGTAATATGCTTCTGGCTGCGAGATAAGTCGAGACTTTGTAATGTGTGCACAATATGTGGGCTGTTTTTGTTTTGTTTTTTAAATATGCCTTTAATTTGCTATTTAACAGTGCAGTGTTTAACTTTTTTGAGGATCTATTGACAGGAAAGCAGTACAGGCATAGCTCAGATAACAAGTTTTTAATCCATTCCGAGGGCGAGCTGATCAGCCGAAAAACAATTAATCCGTTCCACAAACATGTATATTTGACCTAATATACTAAAGATAGACATGTAAAAACAATTAATATTTAATAACAACGCATGTACATTAACATTAATAATCATTAATAATAAAACAAGAATAAACAATAAATCAACTCACCCTTCCGATCATCGACAGCTCGAAGATGTCACGTGGGCAGGCAGAAGGTGGTGAGGAGGAGAATTTTGTGTATATGCATGCTACAAATGCCAGCAGGGAAAGGCTTGTGGTGAGCTCTCACAAGGCCAGTGCTTCTCAAATATTGGGGCATGCGGTGTGATGCCAGTGGGGCGCGTACGACCCTGGGGAACATGCTTTTTGCCATACTGTACTAGAATTAAGTTTAATTGTGCATCCTCTACAATAGGTGGCAGTGGCGCTTTCATTGTCGCACTATGGTGTAGGGAAAAAGCACCGAGCAAACAATAATAAGTGCAGTAAACACTATTTACATTCACAAACGGGGGGGGGGGGGGGGCATGAAATGTTTTTTGTTTTTTTTTCTTTCATCAAGGGGGCGTTACAAAAATTAATTGAGAAACACTGTGACAAGGTGTTCTTGGAATGCGGAGGAATACATGCAGAAAAATGCATCATGTTGACTAATCCTTTTCCATGAACTTATATATATATATAAAAAAAAAGTCATACTATCGTGAGCCATGGAAAGCTTCTGCTCACGGTTTGTTCCATATCCACATCATGAAGTTAAAAGAGGAGATATGATATTGTTTCAACTTTTTATGGGTCACCGTTGTTGTGGTGTTGAATAGCAATGTTAGCGGACAAGGTCAGCACGTTTGTTTTTATCTGGGCAATGAATCTTAAGCTCGTCATAAAATGTTTTTTTTTTTTTTTTTTACCTTTTTTTGTTTGTTTGCTTGTTTTTAATGCAGGATCTTTCCTCACTGATCCTCATGCACATTGGCAGCTCTGCACATGCCAGGCTGCCTCCCAGCTTCCAGGCATCTCAAAATATATTTGTATTTCCTTATTTTAAAATAAGTGTTTCAATGTGAAGTGGTGCAGGAACTTTCTGAAGAACGATGTACTGTCGTTTTTTTTTTTTGTTTTGTTTTTTTTGTTTTTTTTTGTTTTTTTTAGAATTCATACTATAGGAAAAGTAGATTCAAAAATGGGTATCATATCTGAAACTTAAGAATATTAATTATCTCTAAACAAAGGTCTGGTCTGTTGGACTAAAAAAACGGCAGGCAGTAGCACTGTACTTTAATCTGACCTCTAAAAATGAATTTCGTCCATTCCAACTCTGTCCCTGCTAGTTCTTTACTCCCCAAAGCCCCTTTCCCCGGGGCTTCCCTTTGGTTTCTTTTTCCAGGTATTTGAGTCTGTGGATGAGGTTGACCAGATTGATGCCGAGTCCAAAAGCGATGAAGTTAAACTCCTCCCCAAAGTTTCTGATGGCTCAGACTCAGGTCACCCCTCGTCCAGAAACTTCTCTGTCACCTCCAGGTTGTCAGATTCCCTCAGCATGGAAGACAGTGGTGTGCAAGAAATGAGCAACAAAGCATCTACCAAAGATTCTGATGTGGGTGTCTTGGTTCCAAGAAGATCAAATGCAGAGATTAAGAAAAGTGTTGTGGGATGTGAAGATGAAAAGGAGTGTGGAACATCTCTGGAACATGATGCGTCTGTGAAGAAAAATGAATTGGAGATAGGAGAAAACTCAGCAGCTGGGGAAGGTTTTGAAGGTATTGTTCCAGAGGTAATAAAAAAGATGGAGATTGGTGGAAAAATAAGAAAACCAGAAGAGGCAGAAGAAAATAAACTGCAAGAGACATCTGGAACAATGTTGTCCATTTCTACAGAAGAAAATAGAAAAGAGTATGCAGTAGGAGGGAAAAGCAAAACCTCTAAGACAGCATGCAGTCCTGTAGGTTTAAATATACTAGAGACCGAGGTATTAACTTCTTCAGTTTCCATGAAGAAGGATGAATCTGAGAGCATACCAACATCCAAAGCAGAACCAACTGAGGAACAAAGTGATTTAAGAGCAAAGTCAAATGAAGCTTCGAAAGCAGGGAAGGAGTCAACAGTTGAGGTACAAATTCCAAGTTGGGTTAAGGAGAAAGATCAGATGGAGACAGTCAGGAAGAAGGTCACGATGCCAAGTGCTCCTGTGGTAAAGGAGATTGTGGTGCCTCTTGTATTTGAAGCTTTCAGCATGCGTGAAATGAGCAAAGAGACACCCACCACTGACTCAGATGAGTCTCCCTCAGCCATCGAGATGGAGGAAATCCCCGTGGCCCGACTGGTGGGCGTTGAGGATGGCAGTGAGGCGCTCCTTCCTGAAATGGAGGCGCTTTATCCTCAGCTTGATTTACATGCTGTTGCTGATGAAATGAACATCACCACCTCACCAGTTCGCTCCACAGGAACAGGCTACACGGTACAAGTCTTATCTATTTGTAAAGAAGTTTTTCTGTCTCATATGCAAAAAACATTTGCTTGATTTATGCATCTTGAATATCATGATTTTATTCATATGGTGTTTAAAGGTACCATCATCTATTCTCATTGAATACATGTTAGAAAATATCCTCTCCTGGTGTAGGAACTTTTTGTTGTTTTGTACTCTAAAAAGAATATTTGGTATTTGTACACTTTCCTGACTTAGTAGACTGAAAACAAACATAGTGTCCCTGGACGGAGCCACACAACACTATTTAAGCCAATCAGCAACTAGGGTCATTCATGTTCATGTACAAGCTTTAGTGGCCTGGTGGTAAGGTGCTGGATAACTGATCCTAAGGTTGCCCCCAGTGCAGCTAACTGTTATCAAAGGCTGGCCAGGTCTCTCAGTGTCTATGGTGTGAGGCATGTAATGAACCATTGCTGACTTTAGACAAGAGTAGGCTACTTAGCCTTCAGCGTGTTTCTGCCCTGCGATGGCCCAGCGAGTTGTCCAGGGTGTACTCTGCCCTCACCCAGAGTTGGCTGAGATGGGCACCAGCCTCCCCACCACCCTAATTAGGATTAAGCGGTTCAGAAAATGAATGAATGAATGAATACTCGTACAGAACTGTTGGAAGAGGAGATGGACAGAGGGTGTGGATAATGCATGCTGTTAAATTTATGGATGAACAGTCTTTTAATAGAACCAATGGCTGTACCATTAAAATGCACCCATGGAGAATTGAAAACATCCCACTACATTACCTTATACGAAAGCTGGGAATGTTTTTAATCTTCTTACAGTAATTCATCTGTAAATCCAAAAAATGTATATTCAGTTTAATTCAGTTTATTTGAACAATACTTTTCACAACTACTTTTCCTAAGTAAGGAATTTACAATGTATAAAGAAAAGTAGTGTATTTTTTCTATTAACAGTTCATTCACAGTGACTTGGTGAATACTTCAATAAATAATAATTATTAACTGCTAAAAATTAATATAATATAGAAAAATGTTGATATAGTTAAACTGTTCAAATACTGTAGTACTTGTATGTGTGGCCTGCCTGGTGTTTGCAGCAGGAGCTCTTGGACTTGTACACTTTAAACCTGCATCGGATTGACAAGGATGTGCAAAGGTGCGATCGGAACTACTGGTACTTCACCCAAGCTAATCTAGAGAAACTCCGCAACATCATGTGCAGGTAGCGTGCAAAGACTTGTACATTGGTTGTCGGTAGATGTTGACGTGACAAATGTTGTCATGAAGCACAACCAGAGTTCCAGATCTTAACATTCCCAGCCTTTACAATACTACACTGTACTGAATTATGCAATTGTCTATGGTCACACGCTACCTACAGTTACATCTGGAAGCATCTGGAGATTGGATATGTACAGGGGATGTGTGACCTTCTGGCTCCTCTGCTAGTAATTCTTGATGATGGTAAGTCTTTAAAACTTATTTTATTATCATTATTGTTTTTGTTAGGGAATTCATTTATCTGTTTATTGTTCTTTATGTAGAGGCTCTTGCATTTAGTTGTTTCACTGAACTGATGAAGAGAATGAATCAGAACTTTCCTCACGGGGGTGCCATGGACACTCACTTCGCCAATATGAGATCCCTCATCCAGGTGAAGCTCTGATTGCAAAACAAGGTTTAACCTTAAATTTTTGCAATCTTACATTTGTCAAACGCTTCATGTGTGCAGATCCTGGACTCGGAACTCTTTGAGTTGATGCATCAGAACGGTGACTACACGCACTTCTACTTCTGTTACCGCTGGTTCCTCCTGGACTTTAAACGAGGTAACAGAAATATAGTCATTCACAAGTCAAAGACCAGAGCACAAATGTGTCTCCCAGCACGGTCAAATATTTCAGAGGGACACACAACTAGGAGCTAATGATGGCAGTAATGGCCTCTCTCTTTATTAGGCAGTTGAGTCTTCTATGAAACATGAGTCATCCTTTTCTGTTGCGAGTTTAACAAGGTGATGTAGTGAAAATCATTAGGATTGGTAATTAAATGCTATTCTGAAATAATGCTGATAATGCTTATGAAGTCAGTACACAGAAAACAATAAAATGGTTCAAAAGATGGATGAATGGGGAGGTGTGGCTTCTGCTGAAGGCACACAACAAAGTCTTCAGATCAGGTGATGCACAGGCCAACAGTACAGCCAGGGTGAACCTGAAGTGGGGGGTATCCAAAAGGCCAAGCATGACCCCATGCTGAAGGTGGAGGAACGCTTTGCCAATTCTGACTCCCAATGCATGTGAGAGGGCATTCAAGCCATCACTGCCGACAAGAACAGCAACTCCACACTAACTGCCCTGAACGTGTCTTTCCTCAATGAGCCGAATGATTTTTTTTGCTCCTTTTGACAAGGACAACAAGGACAAGGCCATAAAGTCCAAGCCATTGAACGACCACCAGATCCTGACATCTCTTATAGATGTCCATAATTCACTGAGCCAGATTAATACATGTAAGGCTGCTGACCCTAACAGAATTCCTGGATGTGCCCTCAGAGCTTGTGCTGAGCAGCTCACAGGGGTCTTCACAGAGATATTCAACCTGTCTTTCATACAAGCAGCAGTAACAGCGTGCTTCAAGACAGCTTCTATAGTGCCAGTGCGGAAACACTCCGACATACCTGAACGACGACCGCCCTATTCCACTAACCCTCATTGTGAGGAAGTGCTTCCACACTAGACCCACATCAATTTGTATACAAAAGCAACAGGAATACAGAGGATTCTCTATCTACAGCACTGCACTATGTGTATTCTCACACCTGGACAACAAGCACACATATGCAAGAATACTGTTTGTTGACTTCAGCTCAGCACTCAACACAGTCATTCCCTCCAAGTTAACCATGAAACTTGAACATCATGGAATTATTACCTCCCTCTGCAACTGAATTATGGACTTTCTGACCAACAGACCCCTGTATATTAGATCAAGCCACAACTGTTCCTCTGCCATCACACTGAAGACCGGCGCACCTCAGGGCTGTGTGCTGAGAATACTCCTCTACTCCTTCGTCACCCATGACTATGTATGGCTCCAACTCCATCATAAAGTTTGCAGACGACACCACATTGGTCTCATCAGTGAAAATGACGAGTCTGACTACAGGACAGAGGTAAAGCAACTAGCTGCATGGTGCACTGACAACAAGCTGCTCCTGGACACCAGCAAAACCAAGGAGCTCATTGTGGATTTCAGGAAAGAAAAAGGGGACACTTATGACTCTATCCATATCAATGGGATGGCTGTTGAACGTTTCTCCAGCTTCAAACTCCTGGGGACCCACATCTCAGAGATCCTGTCAACTAACACCTCCAGCCTGATCAAGAAGGCCTATCAGTACCTGCTCTCCATGAGGACACTAAAGAAGAACCTCCTGTCTGCTGATATTGTGGGTAATTTCTATCACTGCACAATATTATCCTGACCAACTGTGCTACAGTCAGGTATGGGAATTGCTCTGTCACGGACCACAAGGCGCTGCAGCGGGTGTTGAAAACCAGCCAACGCATTAGAAGGACTCCACTTCCTATTATGAGGTTGTCCACAAGAAGAGATGTCTTCGTTGGGGGTGCAGCATTCTCAGGTACTCCTCTCATCCTGCCAACAGATTCTTTCAGCTCCTCCCCTTCAGGAGCCTTCAGACAAAAAAAAACTGCAGGTTTAGGAACAGCTTCCCCACAGCTGTCACCCTACTGAACTCAGTCCCCTGCTGAACCTTCCCTTCCAATTCACACTGCACCATATCAGTACCATTCATACCATACATATCATTCTTGCGCCTGTACCTGCTTCCACTAGTATAGTTTATTCACATGTTTTTCTTACACTACTTGTGTGTCTGTGTATACATTCCTAGCACACAGTATCAGTATATATGTCTATTTATACATAATAGCACATCTGTATACTGTCAATACTACATGTATGTATATATATATAAATATATACATTCACACCCAGTACAATATAGTGCATCTGTATATTTGTATATTACATATATACATAACATAAATATACATTACATCTGCATATTTTATTCTTCTGTGTGGGGCTGGTGGTGTTGTGGTTAGGGTGCTGTGCTCATGATCGGGAGGTTGTGAGTTCCAATCCCACCGAGACCCTCACTGTGCTAAGACCCTGGTCAAGGTCTCAACCACAAGTGTGCCTCTGTTCATCCAGCAGTATAAACGGGTACCAGTAAAAATATACTGGGAAGGTAACCTGCGATGGACTCGCGTCCCATCCAGGAGGAGTTGAACTCCTAGTTGCTTCACGCTACAGAAACCGGGGATAAGCACCGGTCTGATGAGCCACTAAGGCTCGGGTTTATTCTTCTGTACATATAGAACATCAGTAATATAGAACATCTGTATATTGCTCCTGTGTAAATTACGGTAATGCTAATTTATTCTCACCTTTCTTTGCCCTTATCTGTATATAATTGCTTCTAATTGTACAGACTGCACATTCTTTATTTATTGCACTTGCGGCTCTCTGCACTTCTGATTGGATGCCAAACTGTATTTTGTTACCCTGTAGTTATACATGTGTAATGACTAAGTTGAATCTAATCTAATCAAACTGGAAATTGGTGTTGGTGTTGACATGATCCAACAGCTCCCCCTGGCGGTGAGTCATTGACCTTTCAGAAAATTCCAGGTGGTGACTATCGTCTTCTTTTCATTTTCATTTGTTCATCCACAGGCTGAACTGCTTAATCCTACTGGGGATGCTGAAGAGTAGCTTTGTTGAACGAAACGACCACAATGGAACAAGATTTTAATGCTTTTTTTTGTGTTGTTGTTGTAAATTTTTACCCTTATGGTGTAAATACTCAATAAAATCAATCAATCAATCAGTCAACGCTTTGAACAGCTCGCTAGTCCATCTCAGGACCAGCACACACAGCCATTCACACTCACACTGATTTAGAATAGCCAGTTAGCCTAGCATGCATGTCTGGACTGTGTGTGTGTGTGTGGGGGGGGGCAGATTGGGCCACTCATGTTTTATTTTATGGTTGAAAGATCCGCCAAAGTATGATATTCCCAGCACATCGAGAGTCATCAACCAGATATTATACATGAAAACATTTTAAGTGAATTTTATATATATATATATATATACACTTCCTATCTCTATCTCTGTTGTGCCAACCTGTATAGATCATTTTATCCTTCTTACTGTCCAACCTATCATACAAGTCATCATATGCCCTCTGTTTGGCGTTTGACACCGCTACTTTCACCTTTTCATCTGTGTCTCCCTGTACTCCTGTTTACTCTCTTCGGTCGTCTCAATGTCCCACTTCTTCTTAACTAACCTCTAGCTTTGTGTACACTCCTGCACTTCCTCAAGTCTCCTTGTCTACTTTCCTTCCCGAGGACACACCAAGTACTCTCCTACCTGTCTCCCTGATCACATTTGCTGTGGTTGTCCAGCCATCTGGAAGCACTTCCTGACCACCCAAGGCCTGTTTCACCTTCTCCTTGAAGACAACACGACCCTCTTCCTTTTTCAGCTTCCACCATTTTGTCTTCTGCTCTGCCTTTGTTTTCTTCACCTTCCTCACCATCAGCGTCATCCTGCACACCACCATCTTATGTTGTTTGGCAACACTCTCACCCACTACTACTTTGTAGTCACTGACTTCCTTCAAACTGCATCATCTACATAAGATGTAGTCGACCTGTGTGCTCCTACCGCCGCTTTTATGAGTCACCCTATGCTCCTGTTTCTTCTTGAAGAAAGTATTCACCACAGCCATTTCCATCCTTTTTGCAAAATCTACCAACATCTGTACTTCTGTGTTCCTGTCCTGGATACCAAACCTGCCCATCACTTCCTCGTCCCCTCATTTGCCTGCACCAACATGTCCATTGAAGTCTGCACCAATGACCACTCTTTCACCTCTGGGTGTACTCTGCATCACTTCATCTAAGTCACTCCAGAATCTCTCCTTCTCTTCTAGCTCACATCTTGCCTGTGGGGCATAAGCACTAACAACATTGAGCATCACACCTTCAATTTCTAACTTGAGACTCATCACTCTGTCTGACACTCTTTTCACTTCTAGAACATTCCTGACAAACCCCTCCTTCAAGATGACTCCTACTCCATTTATCTTCCCATCCACACCATTATAAAACAGTTTAAACCCTGCTCCTAAGCTTCTAGCCTTGCTACCTTTCCACCTGGTCTCCTGGACACACAGTATGTCCACCTTCCTCCTCTGTATCATGTCAGCCAGCTCTCTGCCTTTTCTTTGCATAGTTCCAACATTCAAAGTCCCCACTCTCAGTCCTACACTCATGCTTTTCCTCTTCTCTCTCCTCCTATGGCGTAGTCCCAATTTCCACCAGCACCCTGTTGGTTAACAGCACTGATGGCAGTCGTTGTTAAACCGGGCCTCGACCGATCCGGTATGGAGATAATATTTGTGATTTGCATGATAAAGTTTGGCATTGGTTTTACGTCGGATGCCCTTCCTGACACAACCCTCTGCATTTATCCGGGCTTGGGACCGGCATATATATATATATATATATATATATATATATATATATATATATATATATATATATATATATATATATATATTTTTTTTTTTTTTTTTTTTTTTTTTTTTTTTAAGGCAGTGGTGGTCTAGTGGTATAAGGTGCCGGATCGCTGATCCAAAGGTTGGGGGTTCGAGTCCCACTCTCCACAAGGTTGTCACTGTCCCCCCTAGTGCAGCTAACTGGGTTATCAAAGGCGGGCCATGTCTGTCACTGTCTATGGTGAGAGGTTCATGTAAAACAGGGATCACCAACGTGGTGCCCGTGGGCACCAGGTAGCCCGCAAGGACACTATAAGTTGCCCGCGGACCTGTTCACTGCTAGTTTTAGGACAGGCCCACAGCTCCATAGCGCCACTCTCCATTGAGCTGCATCTAATTTTTTTGAATATATTTTAAATCAAATCAATATCTTCACATAGATAAATATCATTAATTATTAATGATAACATATAATTAAAGGTAAATTGAGCAAATTTGTAATTTCAGAGGTGTGTTTTGACCTGGTAGCCCTTCGCATTAATTGGTACCCAAGAAGTAGCTCTCGGTTTCAAAAAGGTCGGTGACCCCTGATGTAAAAGAACCATTGCGGACCTTCGTAAAGAGTAGGCTACAAAGTCGTCAGCGTGTTTCCGCCCTGCGATGGCCTGGCGAGCTGTCCAGGGTGTACTCTGCCCTCGCCCTGAGTTGGCTGGGATGGGCACCAGCCTCCCTGCGACCCTAATTAGGATGAAGCGGTTACAGAAAATGATGATGATGATGATTTTTTTTTTCTTCCCTCCAACACTTCTTTCAAAATTGTAAATAATAATATTTTAAATCTAGTGGCCTTATTCTTTTTTCTTATTTGCTACGACGTCATTAAATTTGTGCTGAAAAATCCATCAACCAGAAAAAAAAAATGAGTGACCTTGCCTGGAGGAAACCCACACAAGCATGGGGAGAACATGCAAACTCCACACAAACACTCTTTCCAAGCCCGGGATTCAAACCCGGGACATTCTTGCTATGAGAATGATGTGATAAACACTACAGTACATCACCTTTCCACTGTACGATTTCAGTTGAGATTAATATTATTCAAATTGAGATTAAAGACTGAGACTGGTACAAGACTTGAACTTGGTGATAATGTGAATTGTCCTCATGATCTCGTGATCGTGTGCTGTTTTTTCTCCCTTAGAACTGATATATGACGATGTTTTTGCAGTCTGGGAAAGCATCTGGGCAGCAAGGCATGTCTCCTCTAGCCAGTTTGTTCTGTTCATAGCCATGGCCCTCGTAGAGATCTACAGAGACATCATCCTGGAGAACAACATGGACTTCACAGACATAATCAAATTTTTTAACGGTAATGCAGCACCACTCAAACCATGACTATGAAATTAAAAGGTACAGTGTGTGACATTGTGGAGGATCTATTAGCAGAAATTAGGTATAACGTAAAATTATTCACGTTTCCATTAGTCTATAATTATGTGTGATACCCTAGTTTTTTGTGATTTGTTTCAGAGAGCAGCTCATAATCCATCACATGATTGAAGATAATGCAAATGGTTTGTAATGTAACATCAGATGGCTACATTTATTTTTATTAATGTTTTTCCAATATGAACACCAGCTGTTGTTTCATACAGTCACTTGGAAGATTACGTAGGGACATGCTTGCTGAAAGAAATATTTACATAGGAGATACAGATTCAAGGTGCTGTCAGCAACAGAGGGAAGCCAGGTAGTATAAAAAATACCAGGACAAACAGAAAGATTGTCGGAGCAGAACAAACGTAAAAGTGATGAACTACATGTACCATGCGAGGTTACGGCCATGTATGACCTGATCATGATCTCGAAAGAGTTTCATTCATATTCCGTGTTAATGTAATCGATTTATCTAAAAAGGTGTGAAGATAAAGGAACAAAGTAGAAGCTGAATATGTTTACATGGGGGTCCCCTCTCATGGAGGCTGCCATTTTGCATTTTCCCCACAATGGAGGGAAAAGGAATTAAAATTTCACCGGGTTGCAATCTAGAACCTCACCACTAGATACCGCTAAATCCTACTCACTGTCCCTTTAAATCCCAAGGAACATTTCAAACACTAACGTTTTTTTATTTATTTGTGAATGTATTTATTTATTTTTAGAAATGGCTGAACATCATAATGTGAAGCAAATCCTGGAGCTGGCTCGAGATCTTGTTTGCAAAGTACAGATGCTCATAGAAAACAAGTGAAGCAAAATCAACTTCCTTCGACTGTCTGTGTGCCAAAACATCCCATCAGCGCTTGCTGCATCGAAGCGCAGCAGGAAACGGCCGAGAGAGCCTTCAACAGCTGATGAATGATTTAACTCGTAGTTTCATTTGTAGTTCCATTTGTAAGCAGGTGCTGTGTTTAGATTTGTTCATCTTTTGGCAAATGCTTTTGTGAAGTCTATTCCAGGAACATGGGGGCGGGGGTACACCCTGGATCGATCGCCAGTTTGTCACAAGACACCCCACACACACATCTGTACTTAGAATGTAACTTAACAGATTCTGTGCACATACTGACATGTTTTTGGGAGCCAGATAGAAAAAGCCACAGGGAGACCAGGGGGAAACGCTACACACGGCGCTCGAGATGGACCCGCCGACCCTGTAACTGTGAACCAGCAACTTTACCCACTGCACTGCTGCTGTCTTTTACCTCCCAAAGTATAAATCTAACGGAAGTGAGACATAAGAGCTATTAAACAAAACACTTCCAAACCTATTACACATTCCAATAAGTAAAGTATTCAGTGTTTGAATCAGTGGGTTTCCTTCCGCAGCTGCCTCTATCGTCAGCAACGTGGCATTATAATATTATAATATTTACAGGTGTTTATGAGAAGGTAAACAGCTCTGACTTGAACGCTGTCTCAACACTGTGTTACAGATCCGTGCTATCGTTCAAACCTACTTTGAGCTACTGAGCCACCAGATCAGTAATTTACATTCAGTAGTGATGATATCTACTGCCTCATGTACGTGTGTTGTTATAAAACAGTTTTTCAGATATTTTGATAATCATGTTATTGAACTCACCGCAGCAGGTATATCATCGATTTGCCAAATGTTGAGCGTATCAGTTCGCTTGCATGAGTACTCACTCGCTTGAACGTTTCCAGATATTACAACAGAGTTACAATGTGAAACTTAAAGGGGCTGCCTCATGCAGTAGCATCAATAATATCAGTGGCCTTTTATATAAATCAAACAATACATAGCCAGGGATTTAAATGTAGATTTGGATTACGAAAGCTAACAACAAAAGTTTGATTCATACGATCAATTTGATGGGACCTTGCAGTGATATTTTATTCTTTGAAAACTGTTCAGGGGGGTGTTCAACTGTTTGCTGCCAACAAAATTTCAACAAGTCCAGCAATCCAATTTTATCCACTCCATATCGGTTTCAAAAACTTTAACCTATGATTTCTCATCTCATCTCATTTGCTGTACCACTTAATCATACTAGGGCTGCAGTGAGGGTGGTGCCTAACACAGCCAGCATTGGGCGAAAGCATGGTACACCCTGAACACTTCATTGGACCCAAGGCAAGGCACACACACACACACACACACATATCCACTCACATGAACATTATCACCTAGGGGCAATTAGCCAGTTAGCTTAATGTGCATGTCTTTGGACTGTGTGAGGAAACTGGAGGACCCAGAAGAAAAGCTCATAAGAGACCCAAAGTCCATACAGAAACTCCCTTGTTGCTAGGACGCAGATTTACAACGTCTGGCAAAAATTATTGTTTAATTTTGCAGGGAAAAATCAGATCACAGACATGACACAAAACTAAAGTCATTTCAAATGACAACTTTCTGGCTTAAGAAACACTAAAAGAAATCAAGAAAAAATGTGGTAGTCAGTAACAGTTATCTTGTGCAACACTGCGTGATGATTTACCTTCTTTAACACATTTGATAATTCTCTCCTTTGTTTCAATTGAGATCTCTAGTGTTGGAGCCGTGATTCATGTCAGTCCACTTGGTGCAACAGCTCTCCAAGGTGTGATGACTCCTGTTTAACTGCAGACTAATGAGCAGATCTAAGCTGATGGAGGTGTTGGTATTGGGAATGGAAATTTACAGGGTGATTCCATAATTATTTCCTCGAAATTGAGTGATTCCATAATTTATTCCCCCTGTTTGGCATAAAAAAGTAACTATTACTGACTACCACATTTTTTTTCTTGATTTAGTGTCTCTTAAAGCCAGAAAGTTACCGTTTGAAATGACTTCAGTTTTCTGTCATGTCTGTGATCTGCTTTTTTTCTGCAAAATGAAACAACTTGAATGAACATCCTCCGAGACTGGTGATTCCATCATTTTTGTCAGGGGTTCTATTCACAACTGCACCATCTTCTTTTAATTTGCAGGTTTAAGGGCTGCTTAGTACAGACCGAATCTAAAATTTGAAGACATTTGCAGAAACCATCCTGGGAAGAAACAGGTTGTGCAGGAAGCCATGCTGAGCACGCGCAGGCCTCGTGAGAGGCATCGCATTACACTGCTGCTGGAAGGCTGCAGGTTACAATGCAAAGAGCCGTAGATAGATTCATATTTTGGTCATCCATTTCGTACCTCGTTTAGCAGCTGAATTTGTACATAAATCCAAACAGCTCACCTCGACATGTATAACTAACTGCAATTTCAGCATTCTTCAGTTTTCTCTTATATTTAATGCTGATAACTTTACTGATTATTTACTTTTTCCGCGTTTCAGTATTATGACCCATTTTATGTTGATCCATGACATGAAATCCTCATTAAGTCATTTTCAGATTGTAATATTTGTAGGTGAATCCTAGTCCACATGCAGACTTTCACCGTTTTCACTTTTCTTTGACTCGAATTTAAAAAATTTAAATACATCAGTGCATAAGGGAAAAGTCTATATTCTATATGTATCATAGAGAAATCTTAATATTTACCTATATAATGAATCACAACATCAGAGAAAGAGATTGCTTGGGTTTCTTCATCCTGAATGGAAATATATTAAACAGAGAAATTATATTTAATGGTCTTGTTATTTATTTTTGCATTCAGGAGTAACTTACCAATGTTTTCTGCTCGCCTCGGTCCTATATTGGTGCTGTTGGGAGCCAAGTTTACAGCAACAATCACACGTCTGCCCTCTGACTTTTGTCAGTTTCCAAGAAAACACCCAGCAGGGTCAGGTTTCTGAAAATCAGTCACGTCCAATTACTGGAGATGTGGCAAACTACCAAAGTGCTTATTAATGATATTGTTGCTCACTTTGCAACAAGGTCACTGACACCAAATGAGTTCGTTTCCTCACCAGAGAAAATCCTCAAGATCGGTTGGAGGGAAAAGTGCAGCACTTACTGCAAGATGTGTTGTAAAGGTGTTTTGTGACCACGCCTATGGACCTGATATTATTTTAACGAGTGTAATATGTCCTGTGTATTTCATCATAAGTGTGCTTTAAGGTTCTGCTCTATTATGAACATGGAGATTTGTCAAGTTGCTTTGAATATTACTGGGAAATATGTGAACGCTAACTGCTTGATGAAAGCAAAAAAGAAAACAAAAAACATGTATTGTTTGTATGCCTGGCTTTGAGCTATTTATCCGTTTTGTCTTGGCTTTTGTATGTTTGTCTTGGCTTTGCACTTGTTTGATTGTGATTATGATTAAAATTTATTCGTCTCGAAACAAAACGCAGGTTTCATTATTGTTGGACGAAGCATGATAAACATTCACACATACGTATTCAATTATTCAGTGATATTTCTGTAGCACCTTTTTATCATCGTTACAGAATAAAAGAAGTTTAGTCAAAAATCCATACGTGTGGATTTTAAACATTTCTCTATAAACTCTAAACATCGCTCATGAACAAGCCTGAGGTGACGGTAGCACGAACAAAATCCGTCGATGATATGAAGAACCCTTGAGAGGAACCAAACTCGGAAACCCATCCTGTTTTCGGAGAAGATAAAGCAGATAAAATACAAACCATGCATCAGAAATATCACCATAGTTTAACATAAAAGTATAACTAATGGGAATTATATTCCAAAATCATTTTAGTAAAAGAGTCTATATCACGAGCAGTGAAAGGACGTCTTCAACCATTGGGGTAATTTTTGAACTCCGATTAGTAGTAGCACATCAGGACAGATCACAGGATTCAGAGATCAAGAGGCTCGGAATCCTGGTAGCTCATAAGTATCATGTGAACCTCAACAAAAACCGGGGGGAGGGGGGGGTGCAGCTCATAACAGTGAAGTGGTCATAGAAGAGGGTTCATTAGTCTTGAGTGCAATAGGGGACTCCGGCATGACTGGGTACAGCTTCTCCACTGTCAGATGTTCGGTTACTTTCTACATTTATGAGTAAGACAATTATTGTTTTCGGGGGCGTAGTGGTTAGCATGTCCAGCTCACACCAAGACAGTCCTGGGTTTGAGTCCCAGCTCAGGTGTTTCTGTGTGGAGTTTGCATTTCTCCCTGTGCTTGCATGGGTTTCTTCTGGGTACTCTGGTTTCCTCCCACAGTCCAAAAACATGCACATTAGAGGAATTGGTTGTTCTCAACCACCTCCAGCTGTGAGTATGAACGGTTGTGTGAGTGTTGGCTCTGCGATGGCCTGGTGAGGTATCCAAGGTGTATTTCGCCCAGAGTAGGCTGAGATGGGCACCAGCTCTCCCATGACCCTAATTAGGATTAAGTTCAGAAAATGAGTGACGCAATTGTTTTGTTCTTTCACATCACTCTTCGTGTGTACAAAAAGGTTTTCTTTACAAACAGTGGTTTCATCAGATTTTCTCCATTGTAAGTAGTAATATTTCATGCAAGAAATGAACAAATGTATGAAAGTGAAATTAAAACACACTGCTTCACGTTTTTTTTAATAATTTTTAAAAATTAGGAAAATGTTCAACTGACAGGAAACACTTATAATGACTGTAAATGCGTGCAGGACATGTATGAGAGATGTAAGACAGTGGTGAGGTGTGCTGTCGGTGTGACACAAGAGTTCAAGGTGGAGGTGGGACTGCATCAAGGGTCAGCTCTGAGCCCCTTCTTGTTTGCTATGGTAATGGACAGGCTGACAGACGAGGTTAGGCAAGAATCTCAATGGACTATGATGTTTGCAGATGACATTATGATCTGCAGTGAGAGCAGAGAACAAGTGTAGGAAAACCTAGAGAGGTGGAGGTATGCCCTGGAAAGGAGAGGAATGAAGGTTAGCCTCAGTAAGACAGAATACATGTGTATGAATGCCAAGGACCCAACAGGAACGGTGAGGTTACAGGGGGCAGAGATAAGGAAGGTGGAGGATTTTAAGTACTTAGGCTCAACAATCCAGAGCAATAGAGAGTGAGGAAAAGAGGTGAAGAAGCGTGTGCAGGCTGGTTTGAATGGTTGGAGAAAAGTGTCCGGTGTGATGTGTATCGGCAAAAATGAAAGGAAAAGTGTACAAGACTGTGGTGAGGCCAGCGATGTTGTATGGTTTAGAGACAGTGGCCCTGGGGAAAAGACAGGAGGCAGAGCTGGAGGTAGCAGAGATGAAAATGTTGAGGTTCTCTTTGGGAGTAACGAGGATGGATAGGATCAGGAATGAGTACATCAGAGGGACAGCACATGTAAGACGTTTTGGAGACAAAGTCAGAGAGGCTAGATTGAGATGGTTTGGACATGTACAGAGGAGGGATAGTGAGTATACTGGTAGTAGGATGTTGAGGTTGGAACTACCAGGCAGAAGGCCCAGAGGAAGACCAAAGAGATTATTCATGGATGTGGTGAAGGGGGACATGAAGACAGTTGGTGTAAGAGAAAAGATGCAGAGGATAGGGTGAGATGGAGGCGGATCATTCGCTGTGGCGACCCCTGAAGGGAAAAGCCGACAGGACAAGAAGAAGAAGAAGAAGAAGAAGAAGAAGAGGAGGAAATGCGGGTAAATGCGGTGAAAAGGCCACTAGATGGCAATGATGGTATTTGTTAAACCAAATCAGATATGGCCCGGGCATGCCCGACAACAGGAGGATTACAAGGGACTGGAAAAGTACTAGTCCTTCTAAAAAAAATTAGTATATTCTGATAAAGTTCATTATTTTCTGTAATGTACTGATAAAAATTATACTTTCATATATTTTACATTGATTGCACCCCAACTGAAATATTTCAGGTCTTTTATTGTTTTAATACTGATGATTTTGGCATACAGCTCATGAAAACCCAAAATTCCTCTAAAAAAATTAGCATATTTCATCCGACCAATAAAAAAGTGTTTTTAATACAAAAAAAGTCAACCTTCAAATAATTACGTTCAGTTATGCACTCAATACTTGGTCGGGAATCCTAATGCGGCGTGGCATGGAGGCAATCAGCCTGTGGCACTGCTGAGGTGTTATGGAGGCCCAGGATGCTTCGATAGCGGCCTTAAGCTCATCCACAGTGTTGGGTCTGGTGTCTCTCAACCTTCTCTTCACAATATCCCACAGATTCTCTATGGGGTTCAGGTCAGGAGCGCAGGCAGGCCAATTGAGCACAGTAATACCATGGTCAGTAAACCATTTAGCAGTGGTGTTGGCACTGTGAGCAGGTGCCAGGTCATGCTGAAAAATGAAATCTTCATCTCCATAAAGCTTTTCAGCAGTTGGAAGCATGAAGTGCTCCAAAATCTCCTGATAGCTAGCTGCATTGACCCTGCCCTTGATAAAACACAGTGGACCAACACCAGCAGCTGACATGGCACCCCAGACCATCACTGACTGTGGGTACTTGACACTGGACTTCAGGCATTTTGGCATTTCCTTCTCCCCAGTCTTCCTCCAGACTCTGGCACCTTGATTTCTGAATCACATGCAACATTTGCTTTCATCTGAAAAAAGTACTTTGGACCACTGAGCAACAGTCCAGTGCTGCTTCTCTGTAGCCCAGGTCAGCCGCTTCTGCCGCTGTTTCTGGTTCAAAAGTGGCTTGACCTGGGGAATATGGCACCTGTAGCCCAGTCCACTGCTTCCTCAGGTCCCCCAAGGTCTGGAATCGGCCCTTCTCCACAATCTTCCTCAGGGTCTGGTCACCTCTTCTGGTTGTGCAGCGTTTTCTGCCACACTTTTTCCTTCCCACAGACGTCCCACTGAGGTGGCTTGATACAGCACTCTGGGAACAGCCTATTCGCTCAGAGATTTCTTTCTGTGTCTTACCCTCTTGCTTGAGGGTGTCAATGATGGCCTTCTGGACAGCAGTCAGGTCGGCAGTCTTACCCATGATTGCGGTTTTGAGTAATGAACCAGGCTTGGAGTTTTTAAAAGCCTCAGGAATCTTTTGCAGGTGTTTAGAGTTAATTGGTTGATTCAGATGATTAGGTTAATAGCTCGTTGACCTTTTCATGATATGCTAATTTTTTGAGAAGGACTAGTATATACTGTACTGTGAAGGGAAAGTGAATAAGTAGGAAAGAAAAAGAAAAATATCAAGGAGAAAAGAAGGAAGCTGGTACTGTGCTGCCTTTCTGAATCACTCAAATAGTGGTACAGTATTGCACTTTTAAGCTGTTTATGGTTTCTTTGTGCCTAAGATTGCTCTCGGACCAGCTCCCACTAGGTCTGGTGAAGGTGACTAGAGCATGTCAGATAGAAGCCTGGTGCCATCCAACAGCTGGTAGAATTGTGAAAGCCACATGTTAACCAGAAAAAAAATTTCTGGGGGAATTTTAAACTACCGTATATGCTCAGAGCACAGTTGCTGGTTTCTTTTCAACAATAATTGAACGTTTATATTTATTCCACCATTAGATGTCACTGTAAACTAATTTTTCAAACATTCCAGAAGCTCAAACCATTTGAAAAATCAACTATGACATTTGAATCCCAGGCTCCAGCACATTAAAATTCAAAATTAAGTAAACTTATTTATTAATTACTTAATTATTATTATGTAAATAAATCTACTCATTCGACTGGACACATCATCAGTGATGTTCCTGGGATCATTGGGTGTTTCAGGTCTTTCAACATCATACACCCTCATCCAGGTGACCCAGCTGGGGCTGATCAGACCCTGGCTTGTGTCCAGTTGGCACACTAGCTACCACAACTCCATGTTTCTCTTCGCTTGAGCCCCAGCCATCTTGAGGCCCTCTCTGTCGCTTCGGTGGTATTGCGGCTGGCTCTTCTCCTCTGTTGCCCGACGATGCCTAGACAACCCAGAGCTTTGGCAAAGGACTGGGCCGCAAAGCCTCTGCAGCCAACCTCCACTGGAAGGCACTTCACCCTCCATCCTGACTGCTGGCAGTCTTTCACTAGTCCCGTGTACTTGGAAAGCTTCCTCTCAAAGGCTTCTTCCAGGCGGTCTTCCCACAGGACAGTCAACTCCAGCAGTGTCACTTGCTTGGTGGTCTCTGACACACGGACAATATCAGGATGGAGGGTGGTGACTGCAATATGGCTAGGGAACTTCAACTGATGTTCAAGATCCACAAACAGCTGCCAGTCTCTTGCGTAGGTCAGAATGCCAGCCCTCACAAAGGCAATGATGTTCTTAGGGGGGGTGGAATTTTTT
>CM045734.1:8816063-8821063 GCA_024760905.1 Plotosus lineatus | reverse complement strand
GTTTGGGTCTTTTCAGGTCCCACAGTTTCCCACGTGGGAACCAGTAACTGAGGAACAACTTCCACCTGTAGGTTTGTTTATTCTACTGAAACACACACACACACACACACACACACATACACACATAAGACACTATAACTTTGATTTAATTCTCTGTGCCTGAACGTTTACTGTTAATCGTCACAGACATGGGTGACATGGGTTTCCTCTGGGTACTCCGGTTTCCTCCCACCATCCAACCACATGCATTTTGGGTAATCGGCTGTTCCAAATTACAGTACTTGTGTGTTTATTATGCTGTGCACTGGTGAGCCGTTCAGGGTGCATCACAGTGGTTAACCTGTCTGACTCACAGCAGGAAGGTACAGTACTGGGTTCGAGTCCTGGGCTCAGTAAGGGTGATTCCTCGTAGAGTTGGCACCAGGCTTACATGGGTTTCCAGCAGGTACTCTGTCCTCTCACAGTCCACAGATATGCACATTAGGCTAAGTGGCTGCTCCAAGCTGATCCTCTGTGTGTGTGTGTGTATGTGTGTGTGTATGTGTGTATAAAACCTATATATATATATATATATATATATATATATATATATATATATATATATGTAATGTAATGTATATGTATGTAAAGTTGGTTGTGGAGGATATAGTGATTGAGTGAAGACCTCCAATAAGTACAGAGATCCCTCACTTTCCGCAGTTAATCTGAATGGCTTTGAATTGCGAGATGCAACCGCTGAATTCCGTGATGTAGGATAACACCCCCACACTGACGTATACGTACATGTATATGCGTATATAATATCAATAAATACATATTCAACACTATAAATGCCTATAATAACAATGAAACATTCAAAAATAATGCACAAGATGTAAATAAAATATAAATACACACACATACAGACGCGCGTGCACGCACTCAGATTTGTTGGGGGGGCTTTGGGTTGTTGGTTTGTTTTTGTTTGTTTGGGGTTCTTTTGCAAAATTGGCCTTGTTTTATATATATATTTAAGCATTTATAGTATTGTATTTCAGGGGCAGTGGTGGTCTAGTGGTATAGGGTGCTGGATCGCTGATCCAAAGGTTGGGGGGTCAAGTCCCACTCTCCACAAGGTTGTCACTGTCCCCCCCCCCAGTGCAGCTAACTGGGTTATCAAAGGCGGGCCATGTCTCTCACTGTCTATGGTGAGAGGCATGTAAAAGAACCATTGCTGACTTTCGTAAGGAGTAGCTGCAAAGCCGTCAGCGTGTTTCTGTCCCTTGCTAAAAGGGTTGTGACAGGAAGGGCATCCGACGTAAAAACCTCTGCCAAATCAAACGTGCGAATCAGATGATTCACTGTGGCGACTCCTGAGTAAAAGGGAAAAAGCCGAAAGGAAGACAGAGACAGCATTGTATTTCATTGTACCATCTTCCCCCCAGTGCACTAACTGGCACGTTTCTCACTGTATGGTGTGAGGGTCATGTAAAAGAACCATTGCTGACTTTCGACAAGAGTAGCCACATAGCCGTCACCGTGTTTCTACCCTGCGATGGCCTGGCGAGCTGTCCAGGGTGCATTCTTTCCTTGCCTAGAGTTAGTTGAGATAGGCGCCAGCCTCCCCGCGACCCTAATTAGGATTAAGCAGTTCAGAAAATGAATGAATGTACTATCTTCCTTTTCCCCTCTTCTAAGATGTGAGTTTATCGTATACACACTGATACAGACCTTGATGGGTACAGACTATTTCCATGCTGGTCCAAAACATAGCCTTTCATGACTGTGTTCCAAAAACTATAAAAAATGACCCTGCACATTTAATAGGATCAAATGAAAAACAGGTTTTTGTTTATATTGCGGACATTACATTTTGTGAATAAAGGTAATGCTAATATAAATATTTATGCACTGCCTAAGATCGGAGCTTTGAAAGTGTTTGTTTGTGTAAGTTTACCGAAACATGTACTCTTAAAGTGAGAGAATATGCGGCGACGTGCAAGTGCACTGAGTGCCGGCGGTGGCGCACATCTGCGATATCTATCTTTCCTCTCATTTTCCTCTCTTACCGGGTTACCTGTGTGGGCAGGCAAGCACAGACGTGACAACAATATCAAGCTCATGGCTTCACAACATTGTCTACATCGTATAATAATAATAATAATAATAATAACGTTCACTCACTCACTTGCCAAACTGCTCAATCCCTCAGGGGTTGCTGGGAGGCGGAACCTATCTCAGTCGACCCTGTGCATGGGTATGGTACAACTTGGACAGCTTGCCAGACCATTGCAGGGCAACATGCACAACCACCCAGTGTCACATCTCAGGCGCTTTAGAACCGCGACTTTGCCTGCTGTACATCTTTCAAGGACTGTGGGAGGAAACCCAAGGACTCAGTGGAGACCCACACAAGCACAGGGAGAACATGCAAACTCCACACAGAAACGCCCGGGAATCGAACCCAGACCTTCTTGCTTTGAGGCAGATGTGCTGACCACTGTACCACCCTACAGTAGAGCATAATTATGTATAGTTTATTGAAAATATTTTTAAATACGTATACAGTATTTGAATATGGTGAAAGTAACGGATCTCATTTACAGTGAAATAACCAGAATATATTTTTTCATGACATCATCTGTGCATTTGGTGATTTAAAAAATAATAATAATTTGTCTGTTTCATGTCAAAGCCGACTCAAGTCTCTCTCGACCTGGTGGATAAGTTGGAAAGACTCGCTCTTGTCGACTTTGGTAGCCAGGAAGGAGTGAAGTGTTTGGAGAAAGCGATTCGGTTTGCTGATCAGCTCCATGTTGTTGATACGGAAGATGTGGAACCGATGGATTCTGTTCTGGAGGACAGGTGTGTGTGTGTGTGTGTGTGAGAGAGAGAGAGGATGTGGTGTGTTTACAAATCTAACACTCGTCTATTTTCTTGGAAAGTCTTTTTGGAAAAGTCCCCTTTATTCAAACTCATGCACCGCCAAGTATCAGGGCATGTTCAAGCCTTTTAAAGGCTCCTCATGCAGGTCACTGTAGGCTTCATTTATTCCTTCGTTTTTGAGCCACTTAATCCTAATTAGGGCCACAGTGTAGATGGTACCCATCTCAGCCAACCCTGAGAACACCCTGGACAGCTCGCCAGGCCATCGCAGGACAGAAACACGCTGACGGCTTTGCAGCTATTCTTTACGAAAGTCAGCAATGGTTCTTTTACATGAAACTCTCACCATAGACAGGCCTTTGATAACCCAGTTCGTGCACTGGGGAAGGTGGGGGGGGGCAGTGACAACCGATGACAGTAGGGCTTGAACCCCTGACCTTGGGATTGGTAATCTAGCACCTTTGGCACCAGATGTTTGTAAATTTCATTTAACCAGAATATAATCTGCGCACCATTGATAACCATCACCTCAGAACGATGAGTCATCAATACAGGAGCTGTCAAACAGTCAGTCAATCAAAAAAAGTGGGCGGATCTACTTTCTCTTTAAACCTGTTGAACCTTGTAGTTGTTGGAGGTGGAGAGAGTTTATATATTTTTCGGTTATTCATGCACAGATAAAATCGGCCAGGTTTCTACACCGGGATTTCTGACTCATGAGGGCGGAGCATCCCACTTTTTCCCTAATTTTAGTTGCATCCAGGTCCCACCCATCAAGTATTGCCTTCATTATCACATGATCACCACCAACAGGGACAAGCTAAGCATGCACATGCCCCCCTCCATGACGTGCAATGCTGCCACCTGCCTCCTGTGTATGTGTATTTGAGGGCAGCCTAACACATATGGAGAGAAAGCACTATCTGACCCCTCGTACAAATGAGCACACAGACACCCAGGATTGGCTGGTGGATCGCTGTGACAGGGACGCGAGCGTATGCTATCTGTCCCTCCCATGAGAGGTCGGTCAATTAACTCCCATGAATTCCTGGTCACGGAGGGCTGTGGCATCAACCTTAATTTTAACTCGTGATCTCCAGGTTGATTGACGCGCACCCTTTCAAGTAGGCCCTCGACATTTGCGGGGGTTCGGTTCCGAGCCCTCCCACGAATCGAGATAATCCGCGAGTTCTGTACCCGGAAGTAAAGCCCCATGTATTACATCACATGCTCTAATGAGCAGCCGGAAGTACTGATTAAGAAAAACTTTTCAATTTTGTACTGTGATATTTAGTAATAAAATATATAAACATTATACAGCATATACTGTTGTAAAGCACTCGTTTTAAAGTCTTTTTCAATTATTATTCCAGTACAGTACCTCAGTTAATTCTGAGAATGTTTGTGCGTGAGATTTTATGTTCTGTAGCATGTTTAACAAATGATACCAAAAGGATAAACTTTATTATGCTTCATGTCCTTTTACATTGAACTTGGAGTGACGTCTCCAAGATGGCGCTGCCTAGAGGGCGACGTCGCGGAGTTCTCAGAGTCAAATTGTTTCTTTGTTTGTTTTAATTTGTTTTATTTGTTTGTTCATGTTTTACACTATGCTCGTCTATGACTGGTCGACCCCACAACAGCTATGAGCAGCTTCAGCTTCAGGCAACTTCAGCACGCAACAACTTCTATCGTGAGCTTATATGCTATGGCAGCTCAATGTTAGCTAGCAGTTACCGGCTAAGCCCGGGTGGAGTTCTCAGAGGCTTGGTTAGCACTTCCGGAGTCGTCGTTCAGCCCTTTCCCGCCTGGGCTTCCTGTCCGCTGGGGTGCGGCTCGCATTGAGCTGCCTACCATAGCATATTAGCTCTGCTAGCCGCATCCAGGCTAACAGGCCCAGTTGAGCATGCTTAGTTATACACGCCCGAAGATACTCCGATCTTATAGCTGTATAGTGCAAAACATGAACAAACAAAAAAACAAATAAAACAAATTAAAACGAACCATAGCACGTTAGCTCTGCTAAATGTGTGTTAGCTCTGCTTAGTTATACATGCCCCAAGATACTCCGATCTTATAGCTGTAGGAGAGTCAACCGGTATAGACGAGCATAGTGCAAAACATGAACAAACAAA
>CM045734.1:8723563-8811063 GCA_024760905.1 Plotosus lineatus | reverse complement strand
CAGAGATCACTGAGACCAATAATAATAATAATAATAATAATAATAATAATAATTACAACAATAATAATAATGATGATGATGATGATGATGATGATGATGGCACTACTCTAGAATCGAAACTGATCCAGGTTTGTTTTGGTCTCGGTTCGAGTTTCTTTCAAACGCCCCCTACAGTCCGCTCACAAAAGTACAACAACAACAACAGCAACTTCCCGTTTCTCAGGAATTTGTGACGCACATCTGCATTTCACCTTCAAGTCATGTTTCACCTGATTTCCCTCTCCTTTCTGCAGCCACCAGAAACAGAAACCAACTGCTCTTCATTCTGTTCCGACCAGGTTCATGTCATTTAAAGTTTATAAATGAAAATAACGATTTTCCTTTTTCTTCATGCAGGAAACATCCCGCTTCCGAAGAGAGAAGAGCGAGGCGCCATGTTGACGCACTCGGATCTCTGAGATCGAAAATAGCTCATCAGGTCAACTGTTGCAATAAACATGAAGTTCTGTTGAAACTGAGCCACTGGTTTCTGGTACTGACATCAACAAACATTTCCTAACCAATACATTCGTATATTATATATACACGACTCAATTAGGACTGCCGAGCCTAATGGTTCGAGAAGCAGTTTTGGCACTGAAAGGTTGCTGGTTCGATTCCTGAGGGTGGCGGTGGGGGAGTGAGCAGCACCCTTCCTCCACATAAATGGCTGAAGTGCCCCTGAGTAAGGCATCGGACCCCCAACCGCTTTCCGGGCGCCGCCAGTGTGCATGGCAGCCAAGCTCCAGATCTCACTGTGGATGAATTAAATCCAGAGCAAATCATTTCCCTTATCGGATTAATATAAAAATAAACAAATCGCCTGGGTGGGCGCTTTATACAGGTTGGGATCAGGGAGGACGTGAAGGTTATTCTGGTAACACTGGGTGTGAAAGTGGTAAATTAATCCCATCGACCCGCTCAGCACAGATTTATTCACAAAATTTAATCTCAGCCACTAAAGATGAGGTGAACGTTGATGAATAGTATTTCAGAGAATTCAGTCCACTGAGCCTGATATCAACACACACACACAGACACACACACACACATATACACGTATACACACACACACACACACACACACACACACACACGGACACTCACACACACACACACACACAGATATACACATAGACACACTCACATACACACACACACACACACACATATACACATACACACACACACACACATACACATATACACGTATACACACACACACACACACACACAAATACACACACATACACACATATACACACAGACACACTCACATACACACACACATATACACGCACACACACACCAAACACACACACACATATACACACACAGACACACTCACATACACACACACACGTTCACACACACACACAGACACACATACACACACACACACACACACACACATATACATGTACACACACACACACATATACACGTATACACACACACACACACACACACTTATACACACACCCAAATTAATAACAATAATAAAATTCGATTTGTATAATTTATTTCTTACATTTTTTTTATATTACTGACTCAGTCAGGTAAACTGAAAGTGAAACTTATCCAAGCTTTCATTTACTGTAGAATTATTTCATGAACACGAACAATATATATGATCATCATGCCAGTATATATTTATTCATTTTCTGATCCGCTTTGTTCTGATTGGGTTGTGGGCTGGACAGCTCGCCAGACCATCACAGGACCAAACACAAATACTCACCTTTACATTTACACCTATTCACAATTTTAAACAGTTTGTTGAATGTACATGTGTTTGGACTGTGGGAAGAACTCGGACTAACCAGAGGAAGCCCACACAAGCCCAGGGAGGACATGCAAACTCCACCCAGAAACAGAACATGTCAAGACCCAAACCCAGAACTTTCTTGCTGCGAGCTGGACATGTTAACCACCACGCTACCACGCCACCCACTCAGAATAATGTTTTTGTTTGTTTTTTAAATCCTGACATAGCGGACCAATCAGATCGCACCGTTGCTGTGGAGTAGATTTTGCCTATTTCCTGAAACCCTTCAGCGTTCTCTCTTTTCTTACTGTTTATAAACCAGTTTGCTTTTAATTACTGAAATCTGGAGCAAAGGCATTTGAATAAAAATGAGCAGTACAAATAATCAGTGAGTCACCAGACGCTTTTATTAAAATTATAACACAAGATGTCCAGGGTTCTGGACGGGGCAGAATTGAAAGTGAAAGTTTTTGTAAATGTGAAACAATACTGAGACTGCAAATTAAATCCGAGTAAAGGTGGACTGGACCCACTTCCCATTGCTGGGACGTCAGCAGATACGCATGGTCGTCAGTCAAATATGGGGGTGTGGCCTTTAGCCTATATAATAAAGCTGGAGAGGAGGATATACATCTGGACTTCTGCCTATTACTCAAAGACTCGGAGAGAAAAAAGCTTTTAGAGGAAATAAACATTTATCTCGAAGGTAAGCTCGAAATTTATTTGAAGTTTTCTAACTTAAGTGTAAAATATTTTGATGTGTACATTTTTCTGAGGATTAATTGTTTGTTTGTTTTAGGAAGATCATTAAGAAGTGGATATGATGGAGCTCCATATCACAACCCTGAATGGTGATACCCAGATTGTGACCGTGGATCCTAGTGCCACCATCGGTGCGCTCAAGCAACAGATTGCCCCACTGTTCAACACAGGACCTTCTCAGATCAGGCTTTCCACCACCAATGGGCAGACCTTGGCAGACCATGACCAGAGGATGGTGAGAGATTGCGGTCTGTGTTCAGGAGCCACAGTGATGCTGCTGATCACCAACACCCCTGCACCAACTCAGGTCATCGTGAAGAACGAGAAGGGGCAGCCGAAAACGTATGACATCACTGAAGATGAGACCGTCAATCAGTTGATGGTGAAAATATTTCAGGAGGAAGGAGTACCAGTGGACCAGCAGAGGTTGATCTACAACGGCCGACAGCTCGAGTCGAACAGGAAGCTGCGGGATTATAACATTGTTTTTGGAAGCACCATTTACATGACCCTCCGTCTACGTGGAGGCTGTGGGACAAAACGTGGGTGAAATCCTTGTAACCCAAAATAAAACCTACGTAGATTTACTGTGAGAAGTGAATTTTAATGTGATTTCATTCTAACTGACCTCGACATGTCCAGTACATGTACATGTAAAACTTTCCCTGATATAAGATGTATAAAATTTTAAGTTTAAACATGTGAAATGAGATACAGTCTCGCCCACTGATTCCAAATTATTTACCTTATTGATCTGAAAATGACTTTCAAAATCATCAAGGAACTGATAGGTAATGTCTCAGTCTTTATTGATAGAAGTTTATTAATATCATTGGAAATAAAAATATTTATTAAAATGATTGAGTCACTTTTTTTTTTTCTCAATAACTTCAGTGGAGATAAACATAACCTTCATTTTCCAAACTGGCAGAATAGCTTGTAAAGTACCTTTGGGTCTGATGAGAACTTTTATTTTATGAGCTTTGAGGAAACTGATCTTCTTCTTCTTCAGGGGTCGCCACAGCGAATCATCTGCCTCCATCTCACCCTATCCTCTGCATCTTCTACTCCTACTCCAACCACCTTCATGTCCTCCTTCACCACATCCATAAATCTCTTCTTTGGTCTTCCTCTGGGCCTTCGGCCTGGTAGTTCCAACCTCAGCATCCTACTACCAATATACTCACTATCCCTCCTCTGTACATGTCCAAACCATCTCAATCTAGCCTCTCTGACTTTGTCTCCAAAACCTCTAACATGTGCTGTCCCTCTGATGTGCTCATTCCTGATCCTATCCATCCTCGTTACTCCCAAAGAGAACCTCAACATTTTCATCTCTGCTACCTCCAGCTCTGCCTCCTGTCTTTTCCTCACCGCCACTGTTTCTAAACCATACAACATCGCTGGCCTCATCACCGTCTTGTACACTTTTCCTTTCAAGCTTTGAGGAAACTGATCCAGGCTTATTTCTCAGTTCAGTGAAACTAACATCAAAGGTGTATGAGAAGGGTGGAAGTGGGGGGGGGGGTGAAGTGTGGTGGGTTGGTAACCGAAGCCAATCCCAGTGGACCTCAGAAGAGGTGAAGATCACTAGAGATAACCAACCATTCACAGAGTCAAGATATTCGGCATATTTCTCGACCGTGGGAGGAAACCTGATGACCCAGAGGAGATCCACGCAAGCACAGGGAGAACATGTAAACTCCACACGGAAACGGCCGGGAATCAAACCCAGGACCTTCTTACTGTGAAGCAGATGTAATAAAGATGTGATAATAGAGAATAATTATGTTTAATTTATCGGAAATATAACAGTGAAGTGTGTGTGTGTGTGTGTGGGGGGGGGGGGGGGGGGTAGTGGGTAGTGAGGGGGTGGGGATGCAAATCTAACACTGGTTTCTTTTCTTGGAAATTCCTTTTGTAAAAGTCCCATTTATTCAAACTCATGCCCGGTCACATACCAGGCCCTGTTAAAGCCTTTGAAATTCTCCTCATGCAGGTCACTGTAGGCTTCATTTATTCATTCATTCATTTTCTGAACCACTTAATCCTAATTCGAGTCAAAGTGCGGCTGGCGCCCATCTCAGCCGACTATGGGCGAGGGCAGAGTACACCCTGAACAGCTTGTCAGACCATCGCAGAACCCATTGGAAACTCATGTAAGCGTGATACAAACTCCATGAGGAAACATCCTTACTGAGCCCAGGACTTGAACCCAGTACCTTCCTGCTGTGAGTCAGACAGCTTAACCACTGTGGTGCACCCTGAATGGCTCACCAGAGCGCAGCAGGGCAAACACAGCCAATTACCCAAAATGCAAACCGTAAACCGGAGTACCCAGAGGAAACCCATGCAAACTCCACACAGAGACGCCCTGTGCAACCCAGGACTGTGACTGTCAACAGTAAATGCTCAAACACAGAGAATTAATATATATATAATATAATATAATATATATATATGTGTGTGTGTGTGTGTGTGTGTGTGTGTGTGTGTGTGTGTTTCAATAGAATAAACAAACCTACTGGTGGAAGTTGTTCCTCAGTTCCTGGCTCCCATGTGGGAAACCGTGATCAGGAAGTGCAGCTTCGTCACAACAATGTCATCATTAAGGTCATGTGGAGGCCGGCTCCCATCTCAGCCGACACTCAGCAAGCGTGGCACATGTACGTAAATTGGAATAATAATAATCAGAATAATTTTTTGGATGGGTGGTGTAGTGGTATCACATTCGCCCCACAGCAAGAGGGTCCTGGGTTCGATTCCCAGCTCGGGTTTCCTCCCACAGTCCAAAAACATGCATTGTAGGTTAACTGACTGTTTCAAATCACCCCAAGGCGTGAGAATGTGTGGACGGTTGTGTGAGTATCTGCCCTGCCATGGCCTGGCGAGCTGTCCAGGGTGTACTCTTCCCTTGCCCAGAGTCGGCTAAGATGGGTGCCAGCCTCCCTGTGACCGTAATTCGGATTAAGTGGCTCAGGAAATGAATGAATGAATAGTTTGCTCCCGTTTTTTTACTGTATGATCTGAATAGGCAGTAAATCCTGGCAGATGCAGGATATTATTACCTGGAGATGCAGCAGCATCAAATTATCAGTCGGAGACTTATAAAGTCAGTCACATGGACATAGTGAACCGCCTTCTATTCACTAATAATAGCTTTAGATAATTGTTGTATACAGTAATTATTGACACTGAGCTGATTGATGGTGTTTGACATGTTCCTGTATGGAGCGGGAGATCAACAGACGGATCGCTGCAGCCTCTGCTGTAAAGCGGAGTCTGTATCGGTCCGTCATGGTGTTAGAAGGAGCTGAACCAAAAGGCAAAGCTCTCAATTTACCAGTCGATCTACGTTCCAACCCTCACCTATGGTCACGAGCTTTGGGTAGTGACTGAAAGAACAAGATCGCGGATACAAGTGGCTGAAATGAGCTTCCTTCGCCGGGTGGCGGGGTTCTCCCTGAGATAAGGTGAGAAGCTCTACCATCCGGTGAGAGCTCGCAGTAGATCCGCTGCTCCTCCGCATTGAGACGGGCCAGTTGAGGTGGCTCGGCTATCTGGTCAGAATGCCTCCTGAACACCTCCCTGGTGTGGTGGTTCAGGCATGTCCAACCAGGAAGAGACCCCAGGGTCGACTTAGAACACGCTGGAGGGACAATGTCTCTCAGCTTGTCTGGGAACGCCTCAGTGTCCCCCCGGAAGAGCTGGAGGAAGTGGCTGGGGAGAGGGACATCTGGGCCTCTTTGCTTAGGTTTCTGCCCCCGCGACCCGATTCTGGAAGAAGCGGAAGATGAGATGAGACATGGTCAACTTTTCTTTATTAGCTAAAGTCAATAAATGCGAATCCATCAGTGACTGGTGGAGCACCAGAGACAGCGTTAACACGGACAGGAAACGTTACGGATATCATCCTCCCTGTTTTAATTCTGCTGCTGATTTAACAATTTTGTTGCACACATGCCGATCCCGTGGTTCGTTGTGCACCTGTGCACATGTGGTTCATGTGGTTATCGGACCTGTGGAGACCTCAGCAGAGGCTCAGCGGGACGTGAGAGTAATGACGCCTCTCTCTTTTCACAAAGTTGATCATGAAAAAGGAGTAAACTGGGACTGTAAATACTTTTATTTCGAAAACTGTGTTCATCATATGTACATATTTTGATGTGATGTTATCTCCCGTGCGCTGAAAATTTGAATGCATCGATTCACAAATAAACTTAAACATGGAAATATTGATTCAAGTGTGAAGTTGGGGAAAGTTCCAGTTTTGTGAACAGAACCATATCTGACTCTTCCTGGTTCATGATGCACAAAATTGTGTACCTTATTTCCTATGCAATAATAATAATAATAATAATAATAATAATAATAGGATATATATTATGTTTAATTTATTGGGAATATAATATTTCAAGAGGCTGAAAGTAATGCATCTCATTTTACAGTGAAGTGTGTGTGTGTGTGTGTGTGTGGGGGGGGGGGGGTTGTGGGTAGTGATGTGGTGTGTATACAAATCTAACACTGGTTTCTTTTCTTGGAAATTCCTTTTGTAAAAATCCCATTGATTCAAACTCATGCCCAGTCACATACCAGGCCCTGTTAAATCCTTTGAAATTCTCCTCATGCAGGTCACTGTAGGTTTCATTTAACCGGAATTGAATGAGGGTGGAGTTTCTCCCAGTGCCCCGCCCCCCCATACACACTCATATTTTTCTCCCATGATTTTAGTCGTATTCTATTTCCACCCATCAAATATTGCCTTCCTATCACATGACCACCACCAACCAGGGAAGGGGATAAGTATGCATATCCCCCCTCGATGACCCGCTACCACCTGCCTCTTGCAGATGCATATTTACCCGGATTAAGCCGAACACACTCAGAGGTAGAACGCTATCTGTCCCCTTGTACGAATGAGCTCACAGATGCCCTTGATTGGCTGGTGATAGCTGTGTGAGTCACGGGGAAGTGAGCGTGTGTCATCTCTCCGTCCCGTGAGAGCTCAGCCAATTAATTTCCATGGAGCCTGTGACTGATGGCTGTGGCATCAGCCTTGTTTTGTTGATTCATGCTGGGGTTTCAGGAATATATATTTATTTTTTTCCATTGCCGGGAATCTAAATAATAATAATAATAATAATAATAATAATGCACAGAAGAATTGAGGCACTGAGATCAAAAACCCCGTAAGTCACATTTAATGAAATTGGGTTTATGATCTCAGCGCCTCGTACATGTGACACTCACACAGGTATGATTTGAGTTTTCCTATAAAAAAAAATCCCAAACATTCTTATGGAACATCCCCACATTAGGCATGTTTTGGGTTCAAGTCCCTGAGCTGAATGTGCAGCTCCATACTTCTACAGATGAGCAAGAGCACTGAAGCTGAGTGTGCAAGAATACAAGCAGTTATTCAGCTCACACCACAAAGTGTAGCAGTGGGTTTTATCCTTTTATTCTCTATTATCCTTTTCATTTATAACATTTGGCCTCTGCTATTATTATTATTGTTATTATTGTGAAATTGATGTGTATATATATATATATATATATATATATATATATATATATATATTCACCCCTTGTGGTGGCCTGGTGGTAAAGGTGCTGGATTAATGATCCTAAGGTTGGTGGTTCGAGTCCCACTCTCCACAAGGTTGTCACTGTCCCCCCGGTGCAGCTAACTGGGTTATCAAAGGCCGGCCATGTCTCTCACTGTCTATGATGTGAAGTTCATGTAAAAGAATCATTGCTGACTTTCATAAAGAGTAGCTACATAACCGTCAGCGTGTTTCTGCCCTGCGATGGCCTGGCGAGCTGTCCAGGGTGTACCCTGCCCTTGCTAAGAGAGAGCAGATACATGCAAGGGCCAGTGATGCCAGAAGCATGTCAACACACCAGGAACCAGTATTCACCCCTTATACCTCCATTTCACTGGAGCACGGCAGACTTACGGAAGCATAAATGTTGTCATCCGCAAACATTCTGCAATTATTCCCTCATCTTCCGTGTCATTCCGTGTCATTCCGTAGTTATTCCTGAAGTCGTCCTTCACGTCCGTATGCTTCCAGCAGGCCCAAATATTTCGTGAACACACTTTTAAGCATGTTCAAAAGCACGTTCATGGGGGAAAAAAAATTCCGTGAGTGATCCGTGGGGTCACTTTGCCGTACCTGTTCCGCATATGCTGTGAATGTTCCGAGAGTGCAAGAATTTCCACTTCTCTGTAGGATTTTCACCCATTTTTCGTGTAAACATGACGAAGCTCTTCTGTAGACTGCGTTCCGTGCCTTTCTGCTACACGATCCTTGCATGCCATAATCCAATGAAATGGGGGTATTAACCTAAATTTGATGTGGTACGACGAAGCACCTTCAGAAGTCACAGAAATATTTAAATAAGTTCCACCTGTGGCAGTGGTCACATGATCTCAGATCTGATCCTGGAGGGAATTGTGTGCATAGTTACCCGGTATGAGTGAGAAATTCTCAGTAAAGGAAAAATTAAAGAAAAATTGTGGTTGACCCGAGCAATGCTGAGGCAGTGAGGTCCAGACATCTCTCACCGCAGCCGCTTCCTCCAGCTCTTCCGGGGGAACACCGAGGCTTCCCTGCTGGGATTAATACATGTATGGTATGAAAAATTTAGTGGCACTGATGCCAGTCAGAACATGTGAGTGGCGTCCAGCTGTAAGCCTGTTTGTGTTCTGCTCCCAGAATGCACTTGTTGTCCATTTCATTACTTAATATATAGTAATTATTTGAAGAAGTTTGTAAACCGTGAAGACTTTGAAGCATTTCAGCCGAAACAGGCCCGATTAGACTCGCACATGTCTACTGAAAGATTTGAAAGGCCTAAAGGAGATGAAGACAAACATACAGAGTAGAATATGAATGTAAAGAAATGGATGTTGGTGCTGTATGAAGAATTTGTGGTTTAATGTGAACGGTACCGGCCTCCCGGATCGGTTCGATTCTCCTCGTGTTGTAAGTTTTTATTTCTTTTACAATCCGCCTCATCAGAATGGAAGTGAGAGAATTCACGCCTCTGGCCTTTCAGTACAAACAGGAATGATAACTAAAGGAGAGGAACTCCGATAGAATAAAATGTGAGCGCCATGGCAGTGCATCTGATTCCGGGACTCTGATGACTCCGATCTGGAAACATCACCCAGCCGTCTGCACAACTCCTACACAATGCAGCGGAAAACAAAAGCATTTCAAATACAAATACACCCGACGTTCCAGGAACTCACACAGCGACACCAGGAACCCCGGACATGCTTTATTATTTAAGAACACCTTGTGCAATACAGTGAGAATATTTTCATTTTTGCTCAATAAATCAAATTAAACACACGAGCTGTCACCGAGAAAACATTCCAATCAATCAAAAATGAAAAGCAGGAGAATCAGAAAATAAGATTTATTTACAATCAACAAAACGGTGAATCTGCACAGAATCCCAAGGAGAATGATTTTTAGTTAAAGAGGATTTTACATCAATAAATAAACAATACAGTACAATGCTACATATTCCCAAAGTGTTCTGGTCATCCTTTTAATTTATTTGGCCACATTAGGATTTTTGTTCCCTGTGTATATTCAACAGGAAACTTAAAACCAATAACGTTAACCAGTTTTGTTTAATCTGCTTATAAATAATTAGTGTGCTTTGTAAAGTAAAATAAATCAGCGTTATAAACCATAACGGTTGTAGTATTTTAGTGAAATGAATATCTTTCCTTCATATAAAGTGCATAATCAAGTTTTATTCAAAGACATTCCCAGTGAATAAGAATAATTATATATATTTATGAAATCCAGAGCATCACCGTTCAGGGCACAATCACGCTCACAAAGCTCGCTTTAGGGGGGCGCAAAAACTAAACAAACAAATAAAAGAAATAAACAATGGCACTTCTCACATTTCCCAACTGTGTTTTTCCTGCGAACACCAATCAATCCTCGGAGCCGATCTCACAAGGACAGACGCGGTTTATAAGCCAAATATCCATCGCCCAGGGCGGGGTTGTTCACAACACGGTTATTTTTTAACCACTGTGTAACCCATATAAATACATGGTTACTAATTTTATTGGAAACAAACCCTAATTTCCAACGCTCCCTGAAAGCAATATAGTTTTCCTTGTCCCCTTGAACGCATCATAAGCACATGCTGCATGCACCTGGCTAAGCACAGCAGAGCGTGCTGCAGAGCAGGACACACACAGAGCACTCAAAGCTGCACAAAGCCTTGTACGTGTTTTGTTCTCTCTCAATTGAACCGGGTGGAGAGTGTTTGTTTTCTTGGAAACTCCGACTGGATTTTTAGTGGATCTGGATTTGATCTTGAAGCTGGTTTCGGACACGGATGGCGAGCTAAATCCAGTGAGAACTCTTGGTGGATCCAGAAGCAGTGTGGCCAACTGTTCTCTGGATGCGAGAGTAGATCTACAGACCCAACCACTTCAAATCACAGGATCCCAGATAAGAACAAATAAGAACACCTTTATCCCAAACGGATCACAATCCTGGAAAGACCTCCCGAACTCACAAATCAAACCTTAGAGACTCTAAGCTTATTTTATTTTTATTTTATTTTGTAAAGAGCGTTCTACAGCATTGTTTGCACTGTTTCTTGTGATATTATAAATTGTAATAAATCTGCCGGCTGTTCAACTTTCAATCTCCACAATTCATTCTACTCCTCTAGAACCTAGTATATAATCTAGCACAGCTATATCAAGCTGGTGTTACAACTGGTTAAGCAGAGTTAACCGACCGTTAAATTTAACGCTGCCGTTCTCTTGTTGTTCAAAACTTGGTTAACTTTAATCGAGTGTTAACTTGACGTTAAAGTTAACAAACCTAAGTACCGCCGTTAAATTTTTCACAGTGTGGTTAACTTGCAAGATGACGTTCATGGCTAACGCTGCATTCATGATGCCGCATCAGTGGGGGTGGATTCTTATAAATATTATTAATATTATAGTTCAACCAAAAACATTCTCAAATATATTTCAAACTACATCTGCAAGTACATGTGCTAAATACATTTACAAATTGAGCTAAAGTTCTTTATCTATTCCAAGGCACAAACAAATGTTAATCATATTTACAGCACAAAAACATACTCTTTTTTATAGATATTATATTATATTTTTTATAGATATTAGTTTTATTTATTACATTTTTCATATATGTTATTAAAATATATTTTATAAAAGTAATGAGCATTAGGCTGCAGATCCAGGCTGGATGGCTTCTGATTATTTGAGCCTCTGCAGTCAATGTTTGTGTTCTAACACATGTGCAGGAGGCGGGACTAACAAACTGTGCTTTATTCTCACACTCGCACTTTGTTTGATTGACAGTGTTCAGCTAGTATTACTTACTGATAATATTATGTTTGTTGATTGGTCAGCTCGGGCGTGCACATGTGCAGTGCCAGTTAAACGTTATCTTCCGGTTTACTTCCTGACTCTAGTCATGCTGAGCTTATCTCCGACTTTCTCTTCAATAAGTCATTAAATTTATTTATGAGATTGTGAATACACATCATTTCTTGTCCAGCGGAACTCAACTCCTGCTGCTTGGGGTGTGCACATGCACCCCCTCCAGCCTACGCCCTTGATCAGCTGCCTTCTGATGTTTCAGCAGCTGATACCGGGTTGGGAAGTATTCATTGCAGACGTTGCAGATATGCAACACCGCAGGTGGTTGGCGAGTCGCGCATTGAGAGTTTCAAACGTACACGCAAAAAGAAAAAAATAATAATAATTCACGGGCGCATGAATTATTGTTGATCGACATTTTTATATTATTAAAAGCGTACACAGAATCTTACCCCCTACTCCCTAGCGTATGTTTTGTACGCTTAGGAAAATGTTGAAAATGTTGAATGAACCAGTAACGTTTACCACACTGTTCACTTTGACGACAACGTTAACTAACGACATGACTAACCATGCTTCGAACAACACAGATTTAACAGTTGGTTACCTAACGGCGCCTTAAAAATGTAACCAGCAACTAGGGGTTAACCGGTGGGTTAAAATAACCGTGTTTTGAACAATCGGCCCCAGATCACCTTTTCACAACCAGTATGATCTCGTGCTCGATCCTGCGTTTCTACTCCAATCAGCATGGCCGCAGCCTCGAGCGTCGCCCATGCAGGAGACGTAAACCAAACACCTTGCTAACCGAGAATGAAGAACATTTACAGAAACTGCATTCGAGTAGAAAAGCTTGTGCAGCAGGCCCGTGAATGTTGGCCGAGCTCCTCCCAAATTTAGGAGGCGGGATTGAAGAGGGTGCAATTCACAGTCTGAGAAATTCAGAGACGAGAAAAAAGTGGCACAACTGCGAGGTTTCTGTGATGCTCTGGAAATCCAATCTAATCCACCAGGTTTCACTTCATCAATGATTCATCTTCACATACACCATTCTATAATACACCGCGATTTCCCAAAAACTTTATACCACAACTATATTTTTATTCTATTTATACATTTAAAACTCTTTTAGTCTTTCAGGTAGAACAGTGAAAAGTCTTAACATATTTAAACATTATTTAGTAATGAAAGATTCTGAGAAAGTTTGGTCAGAATCCATTCACAGATGAAGGAGGAATTGTACAATAATGATCTTTACGGCATTTGATGGGCGATTTTTATCCAAATTGACTTACAATTATTATTTCCCCCCTTTTTTAATACAACTGAGCAATTGAGGTTTAAGGGCCTTGCTCAAGGGCCCAACAGTGGTGATAGCACCTCAGTAACTCATCACTTGTTACAGTAAGCCACCGCTGCCCTGGTAATGAAGAAATCCCCTTGTGGAGGCTGGCAAAGTGCAGGTTTGGCACAAACCCCCCAGAAAATTGATTAATTGCAAAATAAATATTTAACTACATAATAAAGTGCATGGTTCCTCTGCCAGTACCAAATGGATTTGAATAAAAAGTGCATTAATGTTCCCGAAAAATCTGGCCAAGGATTACTGAAAACACTGAAAGTCGGTACAATCACTCCAGTGTCACTGACGTTCAACACAACAAAGATAGAACTGATATCAATTAAAAACTCTGGATCAGATCTTGGAATAAAAATACCTAAACTATACCAACTAAAGGACAAAGTGACGAATGGGACGAGTGGGGAGTCCAAACAGGGTCTCCTCACAGCATCACCCCAAACTCCAATCCAATCGGTGATGATTCCACCAATGCCCTGAAACCGGTCTGTTCATTTCAGTTCCTCTCCCACTGACGACCTTCGGTTCAAGTTGGCGAGATTTTACACCTGCTGGTACAAAGCATCCTTCATGGGGTTTATAGCTGTCGCTGCTCACAAGCCATCCTACATTCACACACTTGCATCTCAGCTGACTCTGGACGAGGGCAAAGTACACTTTGGACGGCTTGCCAGGCCATTGCAGGGCAGAACCACACTGAGTGCTATCCAGCTGCTCTCGACGAAAATCAGTCATGGTTCTTTTACATGAACCTCTCACCACAGACAGTGAGAGACATGGCCGGCCTTTGGTAACCCGGTTAGCTGCACTGGGGGGGGGGGGGTAATCACTGGGTAGGCTGAGATGGGCCCCAATTTCCTCACGACCCTAGAGTTGCGAGAAGGCTGGGGCCCATGTCAACCAACCCAGTGATACTGGGGCTTGAACCCCTAACCTTGGGATCAGTAGTCCAGCACATAACCACCAGGCCATCACTGACCCAACTGCAGTTCCTGTAGTTTGTAATGTTTATCATCCTGAAGAGCAGTGAGCAGATCCTTTCCTGATGATCCGATATTATTCCTCGAAAGGTTTAGAATTCTCAGGTGTGAGGGGTTTGATCTCAGAGCTGAACTCAGAGCAACACAACCTTCATCTGAAACACCACAACTATGCAACCTGTAGAGAAACAATAACACAACTTCATCATCTCACTTTATACACATCAACATCGACTCGGTTTCTAAACATCGTGGTGTGTGAGTGCGCGTATGCGTGTGTGTGTGTGTGAGAGCGAGAGAGAGACACAGGGAGACAGAGAAAGTGAGAGTGTGAGAGACAGATAGAGATAGAGAGAGAGTGAGAGTGTGTGTGTGTGTGTGTGTGAGAGTGTGAGAAAGAGAGAGAGCATGTGAGACAGAGAGAGTGAGAGTGTGAGACAGAGCGAGTGAGAGTGTGAGAGACAGATATATATATATATATATATATATATATATATATATAGAGAGAGAGAGAGAGAGAGAGAGAGAGAGAGAGTCTGTAATGTGAATATAATAAGTGTTCCACTGAAATGTTTTTCTTGGTTTGACAAACAGATTTTCTTTGTAGTCGATGATGTTCTTATTTATTATTATTATTTTTTTTGCAGTGAAATCATGAACAGATACTTTCGTGAGTTTTAGAAATTTGCGCAGGTCTTCTGTTTCTTGTTTATTTTCTCTTTCACCCCCTTCAGTGTTATGCTGTGCTCTGGGTGTTTTCTATGTGTAATTGAATGAGGTTTTGGAGAAAGCATCAAAAAGTTGATTCAGTACCAATAACAACACGTGTGACGGTGTTCTTCAGGCTGAAAGTCTTTATCATCACGTCATGTTTTGTGCTGCAGCTTCTCACATGCGAACATGTGACCCAAAGACTCCGAGATAAATCATCAGTGAGCAGTGAAAGGAAACATCTTCCTCCTTAGGACACTGATGATGAAACAGGACCTTCTGCCTCAGCCTCACGATTATAGAATAGGTTCTAACTGACCAGCAGGTCATGTGACTCTCCGAGAGATGATCTTACCTCAGTTCCTCCAGTTTACAGAGAGGATCCTCCAGTACAGCAGAGAGACTCTTCACTGCTGAATCTCCGAGTTTATTGCGAGACAGGTTCAGATCTCTCAGGTGCGAGGGGTTTGATCTCAGAGCTGAACTCAGAGCAGCACAACCTTCATCTGAAACACCACAATGATACAACCTGCAGAGACACAATGCCATTTAATATCATCTGTTTATTCATATTAATGATGTCATTAATATTATTATTATTATTACTATTATTTTTATGATCATTATTGTATTAAAATTAAGAGTTCTTTTCATGGAATCTGAATCTATTGGCAGCAGGCACCAGTTACAAATATAAACATCTGTTTTAGACAGTTTTACAGTCATAGATCCAAACTGCAATATTCATAACTTCAGAGCTCTCAAATCTTACCATAAAACTTATTTTACAGTGTGTCTGAAGAAGTGACGCACAATGAGACATGAAGAGGAAACTGAATGAAAATATCCTGAACCACGAAGCACAAATTTAAAAACTCAAATTACTGAAAGTCTGCTTCATACACTGAACTCCTGACAGGACTGTAAATGAATTGTTTTCTTCTGTATAAATGTTACAACAATGTTTATTTAATTAAAGTTATTCTTTCAATCTCAACTCCAGACTGCTGTGCATTAAAAAGATCACCATACTATTGCGGGTAAATCTGCCTCGCCTTTCTTGGCACCCACAATTCCCTCCTTTTATTTAGTTGTTGTGAATCTGACGGCCTTGTGTTTCTGTTTCTCTTGCTGTCTTTCTTTTCTGACATACAGTTCTGAAACACCAGCAGCTAATAAGACACAGGAGGATCTGAGCCCGGAAGCTAACCACAGTGCTCAGAACCCCCACGTCGAGACCAATCCTGGCGCAACGGCTCAGGAAATAAGAGGTGTAGCAAGTAACGTAGCCCAGGAGAAGAAAGCTAGATTACAACTTCCACCATCAACAGACAAGGGGTGGCAAGTTCTGGACAACAACCTGGACAGCATTCTTGAAAACTGCCTGAAAGGAGAAGCTTGTAAAAAGATCCAGCTCCTGAGCAAGATAGTTTATGATGAATGCAAGAGTTTGTTTGGAGCTCAAACTGTGAAGTCAAGACCAACCCGAGGAGGAGCCAGCAGAAGACAAAAACAGATAGCTAAGCTGCGTCAAAACCTCCGCAGTGTCAAGAAATCATGGAAGAAAGCTCCAGAGTCTGAGAAGGGAGGTCTGCAAGAGCTGCACCACACTTTGCATAAGAGGCTGCTTCAACTCCGGGCAGCTGAGAGACTCCGCAAGAGGCAAAATGAGAAGAAGAAACAAAGAAAGGCATTCTTCAGCAACCCTTTCCAGTTTACCTCAGACCTACTAGGAAAACCCAAGAGTGGCAGACTCCAATGTTCTCAAGTAGAGGTTGAAAAGAGTGTAAAACAAGCTCATAGCGACCCTGACAGAACTACACCATTAGCAGAACCCCAGTATCCAAAGAGGAGCCAGATCCAGAAACCCCTTTGATCTCTCAGACCTGCGCTTGAAGAAATCAAAAGGTTGTCAAAGCTGCAAGATCAAACTCTGCTCCAGGTCCCTCCGAATTACATACAAGATCTATAAGAATTGCCCAAAGCTTCTCAATCGTCTCTGCAAGCTTCTTCGCACAATCTGGAAAAGAAACAGCTCCCATCAGCATGGACCCTGGCAGAAGGTTGTTTTGTACCAAAGGAGCTAGATTCAAGAGGGCTGGACCAGTTCAGGGAAATCTCTCTTCTGGACGTAGAAGGAAAGATATTTTGGTCTGTAGTAGCAAAGAGAATCACCACCTTTCTCCTGATTAATCACTACATTGACACCAGCGTGCAGAAGGGAGGCATCCCAGGCCACTCAGGATGTCTAGAGCACACAGCAGCGATAAGCCAGCTGATCAAGGAGGCCAAGAAAAACAAGAGTAACTTATCAGTAGTGTGGCTGGACATTGCTAAGGCCTACCCTAGCGTGCACCCATCTACTAATCGAGAAAGCACTGCAGCAGTACCATGTTCCAACAGAGGTCGTGCAGTTGGTCATGAATCATCTTACCAACATCAAGATGCGATTTACAGTGAACAACTTCACAACAGGCTGGCAGAGACTCGAGAAGGGAATTATGGCAGGGTGTACGGTTTCAGTAATACTATTCGTGGCAGCCATGAACTTGCTCCTCAAGGCAGGGATCAGCCAGTGCAGAGGTCCCAAGGCTGACGATGGCACCAGGCACCCATCTTGCAGAGCCTTTATGGACGATGTCACTATCATGACAGAGTCACCAGCAGGAACCCGTTGGATTCTCTCAGCCCTTGAAAAGATGGTGAACTGGGCTAGAATGAAAATCAAGCCACCCAAGTCAAGGAGCCTCACTATTATTAAAGGCCAGCTTGGTTCACATGTTTTCATTATCCAAGATGAAAAGATTCCCACAATCCAGGATGAGAGCATTAAATGCCTGGGGAAATGCTTTGACCAGTCATTGGGAGACATAGAAAACAGCAGAGATGTCCAAAAAGCGCTCAAGAAGTGGCTTCAAACAATAGATGGAAGTTATCTTCAAGGCCGCTTCAAAGCATGGTGCTTCCAGTACGGTATTATCCCTAGACTGCAGTGGCCATTCCTGCTCTACGACATGGCCTTCTCTACAGTGGAGTCAATGGAACGACTGTGCAGCAGATTTCTGCGTAAGTGGCTGGGAGTTCCACCAAGCTACAGCACTGTAAATCTTTACAGCAGGTCAGCTAAGCTAAGTTTGCCTCTGTCATCTGTGATTGAAGAATTTCAGACTGCAAAAGTTAGGGCCATTTCTACCCTACGTTTGTCTAAGGACACAGTAGTGCAGCAAGCAGGGGAAACTGTGAAGGCTGGTAGAAAATGGAATCCTCGCAAAGCAGTCCAAGTGGCAGAGGAGGACCTGCGTCATCAAGAGCTGGTGGGAACAGTTTGCAAAGGAAGATTAGGCCTTGGCAACTACGAGGGTAAGCGATGGAGCACAGCAGATGACCAAACAAGAAAAGATATGGTTGTGCTACAAACTAGAAAAGAAGCGGAATACACCAGGTTTGTCAGAGCAGTGGGGTTAGGAAGCCAAGGCAGCTGGACCAAATGGGAATCAGCCATCCAGCGCCCATTCACATGGAAGGAACTGTGGAACACTGATCAAGGTCAGCTTAGCTTCCTACTACGTGCTCTGTCAGACCTGCTTCCTACACCTTCGAACTTGCGGATTTGGGGAAAAGAGGAGGACGCCTCATGCTCTCTGTGTAAAGGAAACAACTGCTCCCTGAATCACATCCTCTCAGCATGTCCTAAGGCTCTGGGAGAGGGGAGGTACCGATGGAGGCATGACACTGTCTTAAGAGAGATTGCCATAGTGGTGGACCAGCGCAGACTGGAAGTCAACCATCCAAATATTCAGGATACAGGAAAACCCATCCAATTCCTGAAAGAAGGAGAGATGAAGACCAAGCCGAGCAAGCCCGCAACTAGAGGCTCAGTCCTGTCTCCAGCCTCCGACTGGCAGCTTCTTGTGGATGTGCAGAGGAAGTTGAAATTTCCAGAAGATATAGCAGTTACTCAGGTGCGCCCAGATATGCTGCTATTATCTCGAGAAACGAAAGCCATCCACATAATCGAGCTTACAGTTCCCTGGGAGGATAGACTTGACATCTCACCACGAACTGAAAGCCGCAAAATACCAGGACTTGGTAGATGAAGCTTGCATGAAAGGGTGGAAAGCAAGCCTGATGCCAATAGAGGTTGGATGCAGGGGTTTTGTGGCAACATCTACAAGAGACTTCCTGCACAAGATAGGTCTTACCCCTACCGCCACAAAGAAGGCGATAAAGACCATAGCTGCTTCAGCAGAGACATGCTCAAGGTGGCTGTGGATCAAGAGGAGAGAGAATTGGACCACAGTTAATTACAAGCCAGGAGAGTAGTGTGTGGATGCATGTTAGAAGACCTCTACAATCAATCAGAAGCCAGCCTGCAGGTGAAGACAGTCTTTTGTCTTTGCTGCCCCACTCAGGTGAAGCGTACAGGTTTTGGGGCGAAACGCTAAAGACCCTGAGATACCTGCTGATGATGCAGACTAGGCACGAAGAAACAACAACCACAAGCTGCTGATTATAAAGACGCTAATCAAGCTTTGAGTAGCGTAGCATCATGGATCGATGTTTAAAACTTATGTCTAGGTTATGGGATGGAGATTACATCATAGTATATTATGCTATTACTGTATATTATTCTACTCTATGCCCACTACTGTTTTGTTCATCAATGTTCCTTTTTAATTTTGATTATTACTCTACCAGATTCTTTGGGCAGTGGTGGTCTAGTGGTATAGGGCGCTGGATCGCTGAGCCAAAGGTTGGGGATTCGAGTCCCACTCTCCACAGGGTTGTCACTGTCCCCCCCAGTGCAGCTAACTGGGTTATCAAAAGGCGGGCCATGTTTCTCACTGTCTATGGTGAGAGGCATGTAAAAGAACCATTGCTGACTTTTGTAAAGAGTAGCTGCAAAGTCATCAGCGTGTTTCTGTCTCTTGCTAAAAAAGGGTTGTGACAGGAAGGGCATCCAACATAAAAACCTCTGCCAAATCAAACGTACGAATCAGATGATTTGCTGTGGCGACTCCCGAGTAAAAGGAAAAAAGCCGAAAGGAAGACAGACAGACTCTACCAGATTCTTTACCATGTTATGCCTGAGGAGTTGAGTTGTTGTTTTGTATCTATGAAAAAAAAAAAAAAAGAAAAATCCTTAAATATACAGTTATCCCCCGCCATGTTGCGTTTTCGCAATATTGCGGGATTTCCAATTAGGAAATTAAAAAATTAAAGATTATTCAAAATTCACGAGCACTACATGTACATTCAACTACACTACCCAACATGCTTTGTTCTCCTGCTTGACTTGAGTGGTCTCTGATTGGCTGTGAATCCAGCAAGCTGATTGGTCAAGATTATATTTCCCAGCATCAACACACCTTTCCTCCCTCATGAAACAATGACTTTTATTGAACTCAGGGGAAGCACTGGGGTGCAGGAAAAATCATGTTGACTGTAGTGGTGAATGAAAAACAAAAGCAAAAATCACTGGGAGAGTATCAACACGGAAACTGGTCGAGCATGTAGCTATTTATAGCACGCTGATGGCTGAGTGAATTCAGGTGCGCTCTTTGGAATTCGCCTGCAGGTAAGAGAGTTAAACACCTGTGAGGTTGGACACTAACATGATATGTACTAAAGCAAAGGCTCTGGAGGCGCTGACGAGCCCAACCAAGCACCAGTGCAGCCAGTGATTCTTCTCCTCGACGTGGCTGTGGATTTGTTATATATAAGGTTTGTTATACAGTATTTGTCATTATAAGGTGTATAATTTATTTAGATTTTAATACACGTTGCCTGTTCTCTTTGGGAGTAACGAGGATGGATAGGATCAGGAATGAGTACATCAGAGGGACAGCACATGTTAGAGGTTTTGGAGACAAAGTCAAAGAGGCTAGATTAAGATGGTTTGGACATGTACGGAGGAGGGATAGTGAGTATATTGGTAGTAGGTTGCTGAGGTTGGAACTACCAGAAGGCCGAGAGGAAGACCAAAGAGAATATTTATGGATGTGGTGAAGGAGGACATGAAGGTAGTTGGAGCCAGAGTAGAAGATACAGAGGATAGGGTGAGATGGAGGCAGATGGTTTGCTGTGGCGACCCATTAACTGCGAAATAAGGATAAAAGTTAATTTTAAAGTGTTCCATGCATATTAATATATAAATTAATTATACACCTTATGACATATGTATAAATACTGTATAACAAACCTTATAAATATTCAATCCACGGCCATGTCGTGAAGGAGAATCACTGGCGGCACTACTGCTTGGTTGGGGCTCGTCAACACCTCCAAGGCCTTTGCTTTAGTACGTATCATGTTAGTGTCCAACCTCACATTATTTTTACGGCAGTCCGTAATCCACAACGACAAGGCATTTTCCATTTTCACAACTGTTATGGTCTGTGCTAGTTGGCGGCATTCGACTCTCTTTCTCTCTCTCTCCATACACTGCATGCGCTGGTGAGGGGCGTGGCTGTTACCCGCAGGCGAAATCCAGAGAGCGCACCTGAATTCACTCAGCCATCAGCGCGCTATAAAGAGCTCGACCAGTTTCCATGTTGATACTCTCCCAGTGATCTTGGTTTTTGTTTTACCCTCACCACTACGATAAACATGATTTTTCCTGCACTCCAGTGCTTCCCTTGAGCTCAATAAAAGTCATTGTTTCATGAGAGAGGAATGGTGTGTTGAATGTTGGGAAATATAATCTCGACCAATCAGCTTGCTAAATTCACAGCCAATCAGAGAACACTCAAGTCAAGCAGGAGAACAAAGAATGTTGGGTAGTGTAGTTGAATGTACATGTAGTGCTTTTGTGCGCGTGAATTTTGAATAATCTTTAATTTTTTAATTTCCCGATGGGAAATCCCGCAATATTACGGGGACGCGAAGTAGAAAACGCGAAGTGGCGGGGGATTACTGTATTTTAAAAATACTTCCGTATACTGAGCAAACTTTACGAACTACACATAACGACGTGAAACAAATTCTATTTTCCTTATAACGCAGGTCTTTTCTGACACGAGACACTTTTACTTATTCATTCATTTTTTGAATCGCTTGATCCTAATTATCATCGTGAGAAGTCTAGCGCCCATCTCAGCCGATTCTGGGCAAGGACAGAGTGAATCCTGGACAGTTCTCTGGGCCATCGCAGGAGACACTTTAACTGAAAACACTAATGTATTTCATTTCATATTCAAAAACCAGAGAAAGTTGTTCGTTATTATTTTTGCCTCTTTAGAGAAATTTACCTCTTTGGCATCTTTTAACAAAAACAACAACACAAAGATCATATTTTTAAATTTTGACCTCTTTCAGACACATGAGGCCCTTTTCCTAAAAAACTGCCTGGATCCAGGCTGAAGGAAAAAAAAAAATCCTCAAAATAAAGCCGAATACAGTATTAAGATTTTTTTCTTAATTTCTTTCAGACACGACAGTGGCATTAAGTTTCATTTTTGTGCTGCAGCTTCTCACATGCAAACATCTGACCCGGAAATAAATCATCAGTGAGCAGTGAAAGGAAATATGTGTTCCTTCTCAGGACACTGATGATGAACCAGGACCTTCTGCTTCAGCCTCACTATTACAGAATAGGTTCTAACTGACCAGCAGGTCATGTGACTCTCAGAGAGATGATCTTACGTCAGTATCTCCAGTTTACAGAGAGGATCCTCCAGTACAGAAGAGAGACTCTTCACTCCTGAATCGCTGAGTTTATTGTTAGAAAGGTCCAGTTCTGTCAGATGTGAGGGGTTTGATCTCAGAGCTGAAGTCAGAGCAACACAACCTTCATGTGAAACACCACAATGATACAACCTGCAGAGACACAATGACACACATCATCATCATCATCAGATTTTCATCTCAGTTTAATATTTACTTTATAGATAATGTATCAGTCAGTCATCAATCATCTTCTTCCACTTGTTCCAGGGTCCGGTAGCGGGGGCAGCAGCTTAAACAGTGTGGTCTAGATGGCCCTCTTCAGCTTTTCTGAGGGGACACCAGCCTTTCTTTCCGGTTGAACATGCCTGAAACACCACATCAGAGAGGAGTCTGGGAGGCATTCAGACCAGATGCCCAAGCCATCTCAACTGGCTTCTCTCAGTGAGGAAGAGCAGCAGTTCTACTCCAGGGTCCTCCCTGGATGGCTGAGCTTCACACCCTCTCTCTGATTGAGAACCCTACCCCTGCGAAGGAAGCTCATTTCAGCTGCTTGTATCTGCGATCTTGTTCTTTCGGTTACCACCCAAAGCTTATGACCAGAGGTGAGGGTTAAAATGTAAATTGACTGGTAAATTGGGGCAGCTGTAGCCTAACGGCAAGAGAAACGGCTTTGGGACTGAAAGGTCATTGGTTCGGTTCCTGTATGTGGCGGAGGGGAAGTGAGCAGCAGCCTTCCTCCAAGGGCTGAAGTGCACTTGAGCACGGCACCTAACCCCAACTGCTTTCCGAACGCCCCAAATGTGTGTGGCAGCCTACTGCTTCAAATGTGTGAGTGTGTGCTCGATTTTGATGGGTTAAATGCACAGAAAATAATTAGACTTATTGGATTAATACAGTATATAGTAAATAAATAAATAAATTGACAGCTTTGCCCTGTGGCTTCACCATAATGTACCGGTGCAAACTCTGCTTTACAGCCAAGGCTGCACCGATCCACCTGTCCATCTCCCACTCCATCTTTCCCTCACTTGTGAACAAGACCATGCTGAGAACCATGGCCTTTGGAGGGGCTGGTTCTCATCCTAACGCTTTACACTTAGCTGTGAATCACTCCAAGACATAGAGGTCCAGGCTTGATGAAGTCAAAAGGACAACATCATCCGCAAAACGCAGTCATGAGATCTTATGGCCATTATCTGGATCCAGGTTGGAAGAAAATATCCTCAAAATAAAATGAATATAATGTTATTTTTCTAAAAATTTGTCTTGGAGACACATCGCAGTCACATCAAGTCGTGTTTTGTGCTGCAGGTTCTCACATATGTACAACTGACCCAGAGACTTCGTGACAAATAATTAATGTGCAGTGAAAGGAAACATCTTCCTCCTCAGGACACTGATGATAAACCAGGATCTTCTGTTTCAGCCTCACCATTACAGAATAGGGTCTAAACTGAACAGCCGGTCACGTGACTCTCAGAGAGATTATCTTACCACAGTTTCTCCAGGTTACAGAGAGGATCCTCCAGTACAGCAGAGAGACTCTTCACTCCTGAATCTCTGATTTCATTCCAGGATAGATCCAGTTTGTTCAGGTGTGAGGGGTTTGATTTCAGAGCTGAACTCAGAGCACCACAACCTTCATCAGAAACACCACAATTCACCAACCTGCAAAGACACAATGCCACACAACTATTTCACCAGATTTTCACCTCGGTTTCAAGAAGGTTGTGAAATCAATGCGTCTCATGTGGGACCGTCTCTATTCTCTGAACTAATTACAGGGCATTATAAGGTATCCCAAGGCATTTTTGTTTAATATAATCTCTGATATAACTGTAAATCAGAAAAAAACAAGAAAAAAACAAAGAAACCATTATTGGTTCAAAAGTTATGGTGTTTATATACTAGTCCTTCTCAAAAAAATTAGCATATTGTGATAAAGTTCATTATTTTCTGTAATGTACTGATAACAATTAAACTTTCATATATTTTAAATTCATTGCACACCAACTGAAATACTTCAAGTCTTTTATTGTTTTAATACTGATGATTTTGGCATACAGCTCATGAAAACACAAAATTCCTTTCTCAAAAAATGAGCATATCATGAAAAGGTACTCTAAATGAGCTATTAACCGAATCATCTGAATCAACCAATTAGCTGTAAACACCTGCAAAAGATTCCTGAGGCTCCATGTCGAATGTACATTACATAAAATAATGAACTTTATCACAATATGCTAATTTTTTGAGAAGGACGAGTATAGCCTTTATAGATAGTCTCATGATGAAACCTTTTTACGGTTTAATTTTACACGAAACTGGCAATGCAGCCGTGAGGGTGGGCACAACGCCGGTCCCAAGCCCGGATAAATGCAGAGGGTTGCGACAGGAAGGGCATCCGGCGTAAAACTTTTACCAGAATATAAAATGCAAACCGTAAGGAAAAATTTCATACCGGATCGGTCGAGGTCCAAGTTAACAACGACCGCTTACTCTCAATCCGAGACTCAGGACTTTGAATGTTGGAACTATGACAGGACAGAAAAAGGTAGTGAACTGGCTGACATGATGCAGAGGAGGAAGGTGGAAATACTGTATGTCCAGGAGACCAGGTGGAAAGGTAGCAAAGCTACAAGCTTAGGAGCAGGGTTTAAGCTGTTTTTTCAATGTGTGGACAGGAAGAGAAATGGAGTAGGAGTCATCTTGAAGGAGGAGTTTGTCAGGAATGTTCCAGAAGTGAAAAGAGTGTTAGACAGAGTGATGAGTCTCAAGTTAGAAATTGAAGGCGTGATGTTCAATGTTGTTAGTGCTTATGCCCCACAGGCAGGATGTGAGCTAGAAGAGAAGGAGAGATTCTGGAGTGAGTTAGATGAAGTGATGCAGAGTACCCCCAGAGGTGAAAGGGTGGTCATTGGTGAAGACTTCAATGGACATGTTGGTGCAGGCAACAGAGGGGATGAGGAAGTGATGGGCAGGTTTTGTATCCAGAACGGGAACACAGACGGACAGATGTTGATCGATTTTGCAAAAAGGATGGAAATGGCTGTGGTGAATACTTTCTTCCAGAAGAGACAGGAGCATAGGGTGACCTATAAAAGCGGAGGTAGGAGCACACAGGTAGACTACATCTTGTGTAGACGATGTAATTTGAAGGAAGTCAGTGACTGCAAAGTAGTAGCGGGTGAGAGTTTTGCCAAACAGCATAGGATGGTGGTGTGCAGGATGATGCTGACGGTAAGAAAGGTGAAGGCAAAGGCAGAGCAGAAAACAAAGTGGTGGAAGCTGAAATATAACGTGTCGTGTTGTCTTCAAGGAAGAGTTGAAACAGGTTTTGAGTGGCCAGGAAATGCTTCCAGATGACAGGACAACTACAGCTAATGTGATCAGAGAGACAGGTAGATTACTTGGTGTGTCCTCTGGAAGGAAAGTAGATAAAGAAACTTCGTGGTGGAATGAGGAAGTGCAGGAGTGTGTACAAAAGAAGAGGTTAGCTAAGAAGAAGTGGGACACAGAGAGGACCGAAGAGAGTAAACAGGAGTACAGGGAGACACAGCGTAAGGCGAAGGTAGCGGTGTCAAAGGCCAAACAGAGGGCGTATGATGACTTGTATGATAGGTTGGACAGTAAGGAGGGAGAAAATGATTTATACAGGTTAGCACAGCAGAGAAATAGAGATGGGAAGGACATGCAGCAAGTTCGAGTGATAAAGGACAGAGAGGGAAATGTATTGACTGATGACAGAAGTGTGCTGGGAAGATCGAAAGAGTACTTTGAAGAGCTGATGAATGAGGAAAATGAGAGAGAAAAAGAGTAGAAGGGGTGACCGTTGAGGACCAGGAAGTAGCAAAGATTAGTAAGGGAGAAGTGAGGAGGGCATTGAAGAGGACTATGATGTTTGCAGATGACATTGTGATCTGTAGAGAGAGCTAGACAAAGTCAGAGAGGCTAGATTGAGATGGTTTGGACATGTACGGAGGAGGGATAGTGAGTATATTAGTAGTAGGATGCTGAGGTTGGAACTACCAGGCAGAAAGCCGAGAGGAAGACCAAAGAGAAGATTTATGGATGTGGTGAAGGAGGAGATGAAGGTAGTTGAAGTCAGAGAAGAAGATGCAGAGGATAGGGTGAGATGGAGGCGGATGATTTGCTGTGGTGACCCCTGAAAGGGAAAAGCCGAAAGGAAAAGAGGAAGAAGATTTTACACTAAACTGGCCACAATTACTTTTCATACATCAGTTAGATAATAATAAAAAAAAAGTTAAACTGCTTACTCTATATTCTGTTATTCAATTGTGTACACAGTTTGTTTCTAATTTTTTTAAGTCATTATCTGCATGACAACTTAAAAAAAATTCACTCTTAAAATGAAAAAAAAAAAAAAATTCCACTTGTCAAAATGGTAGAATTTGCAGATCCGCCGACTTTTGAAAGTAAATTGGCCACAATTTCCTGAATTTTTGTGCCATTAACATCAGGCCTGAACTGTTATACAGTTTAAAACATTATCAATTAAATTTAATCAATTAACAAAACATGTATTTCCTGAGTTGTTATCAAAAAGAAATGTTTTAACAACTTAATGGGTAAATAAAGGTTGTTACAGCTTTTAACTCTACTATTTATATAAAATATTTAAGTTTTAAATTTAACTACATTTTATTTTCATTTTAAAACATGAAACAACCATTGGGGGTAAAACTTCATCAAACATGTTAAAATGGGGATCCGGCCACTTTTTATCAATGAAAATTGTTATTTTCCTTCTTTCACAGCCTGGACAATCAACGCCATCAAAACTAAAACGTCTCCGGTAATAATCTCATAATGATACATCCCATAATAATATCCATACTCATGCAACACTAAGCTATAAGATTCATGAAGGGGAAAACCAAATTTAGTTATTTAGTAACATTATACTTGTAGAATTCTTTGTATACTTGCTCATGAAATTCTTTTGGTACCACCACTGCCCAAAAATGTTTTAGTAAAAAGTAAATTATTTAAAGTTTGAAGTTAAGAATCAGGCTTCAGTTGGATTTATTTCTGCTTGACTGCAGTTTTTTACACATGTATTATTTCTGTAATGTAGTAATGCTTGTGGGCTGAAATGATCAGTTCATGACTAATAGATTTGTACTGCATGTTGTACTGTACCAGAAAATTTTAATTATAAAACAACACGATAGAAAATGAGTAACGGCTGCTTTTAATGAGTTACTGTGATTCTCAGAGAAATGATCTTACTTCAGTGTCGCCACTTTACAGTGAGGATTTTCCAGTCCAGCACAGAGATGCTTCATTCCTGATACTGTTAGTTTATTGTCAGTCAGATCCAGTGTGTTCACAGTCAGATGAAGGTTTCCTAGATCTGAGATTTCTGAGTTGAGCACTGAGACCAAAGCTTTCCCACTGCGCTTTTGAATTTTATCACAGTTGATTCTGAAGGGAACAAAATAATACATAAACTTACACTAGTGTAAATGATCTTATCAGTGAAAAAGTATAATAAATTCAAGTGATTGGGGCAGCCGTAGCCTAGCCTAATAGTTAGAGAAGTGACTTTGGGACTCAAAGGTCACCGATTCGAGTTCCGATCCAGCAGGAAAAATGTGAGGTGATGGGGGAATGGGCTACACCTTTCATTCCTTCACCTTCATGCCTGAAGCAAGGCACCAAACCCCCAACTGCTCTCCACGCACCCCAATGTGTGTGGCAGCTCACTGCTCCAAGTAGAAGTGATCACTGTGTATACGTGTGTGTGTGTGTGTGTGTGTGTTCACTTTGGATGGGTTAAATGCAGTGATAATTTCCATGGGATTAATACAGAATATATATTTTAAAAAATGAGTGGTGAAGTGCATGCAGGGAATTGTAGTCCTCAGTGGCCAGTTTGAAGGGTGCAGGGGATGCTGGGAAGTCAGTCAACTATACACTTAACTGTATAAAATAATTCTCTTCAATCTCTATGTCGTGTCTTTCATTATGGTACATTTTCTTTTGTTCTGTAATATTTATAAATATACTGCATGATATTATAGCTATAATATTGAGTAAATAATATTTGGGAGCACAACTCTCTCCGATATTCTGTATTACTATAAATGCATGGAGAGAAATTTAACATACAGTTGGCATCTACATACGAAAACCTCTGAATACGAAAAATCCAGGTTACAAAAAACATTTTCCTAAATTTCCGTCCTCAGTATACGAAACAACGTCTTCTTACGAAAAGCACCAAACACGCCATTCAAAAATTCAAACGCACCATTCAAGCATTAAAATGCGCCATTCAAACATTCAAACAATGCACGAGTTGCTCTCTCATTGGCTGTCTCCCAACATCCCGCCCCGCTGGCCTCCCATTGGCCAGGAGGGAGCTGAACTGTACCCTTACTTCCTGTACCCATACTTCCTGTTTCAGGACTGCTGGCTCGTGAGTTTTTTTGAGAGTGATCATTGCAGCGTTATATTTCGTCACATCATGGACCCCAAGAAAGTAATTCCTGGTGACACTGAAAAGATGAAGCGGGCTCCATTGTCAATCCAAGTGAAGCAGGAGATAATAAAAAAATATGAAAGTGGGATGCGGTTGAGCGAAATTGCAAATGAGTATGGCCGAAACGCCTCTACAATCGGGACGATATTGAAGCAGAAGGAGACCTTAAAAGCGGAGATACAGTGATGAAGGCGATTTCGGAACGATATTGAAGCAGGAGGCATTAAAAGCGGAGATACAGTGACGGAGGCGATTATTTCGGAAAAAGCAACCGCCATATTTAAGGATTTCGTGAAGGAGGGTGGGGGTGGGGGTTCTTCAGACCAGCAACCCCCAGACTTTAAAGCGTCACATGGGTGGGTTGAGAGATTTAAAAAAAGGTAAATAATTTTCTTTTACTTTTAACACATACAGGGGTGGACAAAATAATGGAAACACCTCACATTTTGTAATCATAATCTTTGAACATAATTTAAACAATCAAAACTTGGCATATGTTATTATTTTTTGTATAATAATTTTGTTATTTGATATGTTGATGTAAAAGAAATGTTTTTTTTTCCTTTTTCAGATATTGAAAACATTAATCATACCCCATAATGGCAGACCTCTCAGATTTTAAAAGAGGCCAGATTGTTGGTGTTCGTATGGTCGGCGCTAGTGTAACAAAAACTGCCCAAATGTTCGGTGTTTAAAGAGGTCTTGTCTCCAAAGTAATGACTGCCTTTGAAATAGAGGGAAAAGCGTCCTCAGCAAAGCACAAGACCGCCATCGTCTCTAAAAGAGTTGGAGGGTATTCTAACCGAAGAATGGCTTAAAATTCCTTTGGAAACAATTCACAAGTTGTATGAATCAATACATATGCCATGTTTTGATTGTTAAATTGATAAATTATGTTCAAAGATTATGATGCCAAAATGTTAGGTGTTTCCATTATTTTGTCCACCCACTGTATTTCACATATTTCATACAAAATTGGTGTACTTTTATAATTTTTAAAGGGTTTATGGGGTAGTCTTGGGAGCCTTGGAACAAATCACGCGTTTTACATGTAAAATGCACCTCTACTTACGAAAACTCGAGGTTACGACAAAGGAACTGGAATGGATTAATTTCGCAAGTAGAGGGTCGACTGTACATTTAATTCTTGTCCTTCACTATTATTAAATTCTGCATAGAATTATCCCAGCTTAATGTATCTACTTACAGTAAAACCATAAAATTATCTCAAACTCAAAACATCCCAAAATGGATATTTAACAAAGTACCACCAGTTTCTCTCTTACAGTTGAACAGTTCGAATCAGACTCACTTACATTGCTTTTCTGGATGCTGCAATCAAAGGCATCAACTTCACAAGAACAGTTTCTGTTATCTTCTCTCCACTGGTATATTTACTCAGGTCAAATTCCTCTAGCTCTTCTGCTGAGGTCAGTAACACAAACACCAGAGCAGACCACTGTGAGGAAGAGAGTTCACTTTGTTTTCCAGATTTCAGGTAGTGTTGGATTTCCTCCTGTAGAGAATCATCCTCCAGTTCATTCAGACAGTGGAATAGATTGATGGATTTCTCTGGAGGAAGATCTTCACTGATTCTCATCTTAATGTACTGAATGGTTTCCTCTTTGCTCTGGAGGCTACATCTTGTCTGTGTTCCGAAGACCTGTAAGAGTTTCTGATTGGACTCCAGTGAGAGACCCAGAAGAAACCGAAGGAAAAGATCCAGATGTCCAGTTTCACTTTTTAAGCTCTGATCGACTGCAGTTCTGTGAACATCTGAAATTGTCTCAAAGAAAACACTCTGATCAAGAACATTCTTCTTTTCCATCATGGAGGTCAGGTGCACATACAGAGCTGCGAGATGTTCCTGAACGCTCAGATGTACAAAACAATATACTTTGCTCTGGTGAAGCCCAGACTCCTGTCTGAAGATCTGCGTACACACACCTGAGTACACTGCTGCTTCATTCACATCAATGCCACACTCTCTCAGGTCTTCATCATAGAAGATCAGGTTTCCTTTCTCCAGCTGTTGAAAAGCCAGTTGTCCCAGTTTCAGAAGCATTTCTTCATCACTCTCCTCCCTCTGTGAGTACTTTTCTCTCATGATGTTGATCTGAATGAAGAGGAAGTGTGTGTACATCTGAGTCAGAGTCTTGGGGATCTCTCTTCTCTCTGCTTCACCAAACATTCTCTCTAGAACAGCGGCTGAAATCCAGCAGAAGACGGGGATGTGACACATGATGTAGAGGCTTCTTAATGACTTCAGGTGTGTGATGATGTCATTGGCTTGGCTCTGATCACTGATGCTCTTCCTGAAATAGTCCTCCTTATGCTGGTCATTAAACCCTCGTACCTCTGTCACTCGATGGACCCATTCAGAGGGGATTTGACCAGCTGCTGCTGGTCGGGAGGTGAACCAGATGACAGCAGAGGGAAGCAGGTTCCCTTTGATCAGGTTGATCAGCAGCACATCCACTGATGCTGATTCAGTTACATCCCACAATATCACTGTGTTCCGGAAATCCAGAGGAAAACGACACTCGTCCAATCCGTCAAGAATGAACAGAACCTTTTTAAAACTGGACATTTCTGTTTCTTTTGTTTCCTTAAAACAGACATGAAGGAGCTCCATCAGACTCAGTTTCTGGTCCTTCATCAAATTCAGTTCTCGGAAAGGAAGTGGAAATATGAGCTGGATATCCTGATTGGTTTTCCCTTCAGCCCAGTCCAGGACGAACTTCTGCACTGAGACAGTTTTTCCAATGCCAGCAACTCCCTTCGTCAGGACAGTTCTGATGGGTTCATCTTGTTCAGATAATGGTTTAAAGATGTCGTTATGTTCGATCAGAGTTTGTTCTGTTGGTTTTCTCCTGGATGCTGCCTCGATCTGTCTCACTTCGTGTTCTTTATTGACGTCTCCACTGTCTCCCTCTGTGATGTAGAGCTCTGTGTAGACCTCTTTCAGGAGTTTTCGTTTTTCCAGATTTATCGTCCCTCCATTTAAACATTCAAACTTATTCTTTAAATTTATTTGAAACTTTTCCTGGAATTCATTTCCAGCATCAGATTCTGGGTCATGTCTGAAACGGGATGAAGAAGGAGGACATGGTGAGACAAGGGCTTCAATTATTAGAGATTAACATGATCTTGTTCTGATTGGTTCTCACAGATAGTTCTTTATAATGTTCTCACTGTGAATTCATTTGATTGTTTTCTGTTTTTGGAGATCTAATCCCTCTGTGTTAAATAACAACAGGGTCATTCCATATAAAATCAATCAATTCTAAGAAAATTACAAACTTGGAATACTATTTTTGAAAATTTGTAAGTACTTCATAATATCTTCTTGAGTCTGCAAAGCACACAATTGAACACTTGAAAACCACTAAATTTTCTGTTAAATGGCTCAAATATGGGTGAAAATGTGTATATTTAATTTGAACATTTAACAAAGAAGGATTCATAGAAGCAAGTTGTACTTGGTGTCAAAATTTAGGGCAATTCCATACCACCCCTCCCACATGCTGACCTTTGAATCTAAATTTCGGACAGATATCTTTGAATTTCGGCTGTTTATATATCATGTATAACATAACACAGGACCTTCGTTTTACACAGATCCATTGCCTAGGTATTCAAAATATAGCACATAAAATTTCTAATGAATCTAATTTTATAAAAATTATTAGTTTTTGTGTAATTGGTGGCCAAAAGTAGATTTATAAGTTTGTGATGGATAAAACATCAACATTGTCACTCTCTGTAACAAGCAATTATAAATATTAAGAAAATATTTTAACTTTTCTTTGGACTAAAGATTCCTCTGAAATGATTCTGAAACTTTCAGACGACTATCTCTTGTTGCCCAGAAGTTCTCGATGCGCCTCACTGCCTACCATAGCATGTCAGCTCTGCTTAGTTATACACTGCTAAGTTCTAACTAAGCACGCTCAACTTGGCTTGTTCGCCAGGATGCGGCTCCATAGCATACCAGCTCTGCTAGCTGCATCCCGGCTAACAAAAAAGCCGAGGCGTTAAGCGGCCGAACGACGACTCTGGTGCTTGGGATAGCAGGGGATGAAGGCCGTGTAGCCGGCTGGTATAATCGCCTTATCGGGTGTACTCTCCTCAAGCCATGTTTCACAGAAACACAGTCCTGTAGATCCCTCTGCGCTGCAATCTGAGCATGAAGCTCGTCCATCTTTTTTTTGAAGGGAATGAACATTCAAGTACGTAATATGGCCGGAAGTGCTAGCCAAGCCTCTCAGAGCTCCGTCTGGGTCTAGCCGCTAACTGCTAGCATTGAGCTCCTAACCAAGCATGCTAACCAGGCGCCGGAAAATCTCAAAACTCCGCCTGGGCATAGCATAGCTGCTCAAGATACAAGTTATTGCCCGAAGCTGAAGCTGTTCATGCTGTAGTAGGGTCGACCGATCATAGACGAGCATAGTGCAAACCATAAACAAACAAATAAAACAAATTAAAACGAACAAAGAAACAATTTGACTCTGAAAACTCCACGAGGTTGCCCTCTAGGCGGCGCCATCTTGGATACGTTACTCCAAGACATCACTCCAAGTTCAATATAAAAGGATATGAAGCGTAATAAAGTTTATCCTTTTGGTATCATTTGTTAAACATGCTACAGAACATAAAATCTCACGCACAATCATTCTAAGAATTAACTTCAGTACTGTACTGGAATAATAATTGAAAAAGACTTTAAAACAAGTGCTTTACAGCAGTATATGCTGTATAATGTTTATATATTTTATTACTAAATATCACAGTACAGAATTAAAAAGTTTTTCTTAATCATGACTACATTTTACTACATTAATACTGTATTAATGAGTAAGACTGTCTGTAGAATGTGTTTAAGAAGCATATTTTAGCGCATGTAATAGATACATAGTATTTTACTGCCGGCTGCTCATTCGCGCATGTGACGTCATACATGGGGTTTTACTTCTGCGTACAGAGCTCGCGGATTATCTCGATTCGCGGGAGGGCTCGGAACCATACCCCCGTGAATGTCAAGGGCCTACTGTACTAGAAGTATGTAAAAATTTAGAAAAATCTGAGAGGGTCAGGTGGGGACCACTTAATGAAATTATATGGAATAATCAAAGAGGTTTATGATAGCAGCCTGTCAGTGTCACAGTCATGTTGTCTTAATCTTACGCTGGATCTGTGAGCAGAAGCTTTTCTCTTCTGTCTCCTGAATTCTGGAGATCGCTGCAACAATAATTGCTTTTAAGGTTAAGAACTTTAATTTATTTAATACTACAGTCTACACTTTGAATGAGAAGTACAAGAGGAATGGTGAGGTTAAAGGGAGCAGAGATACGGAAAGTGGAGGATTTTAAGTACTTACGCTCAACAACCAGAGCAATGGAGAGTGTGGAAAAGAGGTGAAGAAGTGTGCGCAGGCAGGTTGAAATGGTTGGAGAAAAGTGTACGGTGTGATGTGTGATAGGAAGGTATCGGCAAGAATGAAAGGGAAAGCGTACAAGACGGTGTTGAGGCCAGCGATGTTGTATGGTTTAGAAACAGTGGCGCTGAGGAAAAGACAGGAGGCAGAGCTGCAGGTATCGGAGATGAAAATGTTGAGGTTCTCTTTGGGAGTAACGAGGATGGATCGGATCAGGAATGAGTACATCAGAGGGACAGCACATGTAAGATGTTTTGGAGACAAAGTCAGAGAGGCTAGATTGAGATCATTTGGACATGTACAGAGGAGGGACAGTGAATATATTGGCAGTAGGATGCTGATGTTGGAACTACCAGGCAGAAGGCTGAGAGGAAGACCAAAGAGGAGATTTATGGATGTGGTAAAGGAGGACATGAAGGTCGTTGGCGTAAGAGAAGAAGATGTAGAGCAGGGGTGCTCAATCCTGCTCCTGGAGATCTACCTTCCAGATGACTTTATCTCCAACCCTAATGTGGCCCATGTGACATGTAAGATCCAGTCAGGTCTTGATGAGATGATTGGATGGTTAGGTGGGCGTGATTAGGGTTGGAGTGAATGTCTTCTGGGAGGTAGATCTCCAGGAGCAGGATTGAGCACCCCTGATGTAGAGGATAGGGTGAGAGAGAGACAGATGATTTGCTGTGGCGACCCCTGAAGAAAAAAGCCAAAAGGAAAAGAAGAAGACAGTCTACACTTTGTCCCAAATTTTACTACAATAAATAAAAAAAGTTAATTAATATTATGAAATATTTTATACTGTGGAACTGGAGAAAAGAATCTGCTCCTGTGTTACCTGTGTTCAGATGAAGAGTCTTTATCTTGAACGTGCATAGGACAATACACAGAGTCATCACCGTTCATGGAGTCAGACCTGGGAGCTGGTGATTCCGATCTATTTATCTGGTGTCCACTGTACAACATTACATACAGGTCTTCATGTACATCAATAACAGTTCAGCTATCAAAATTCAAGAGTTTTATGTTCACACACAAAAAAATTTATGACACTCTTGACTTTAAAAGGTGCAAACAAGATAAACTGCAGTTAACACTGTCAAGAGCAGAATATAAACACAAGCAATTATATACACAAAACTTTCATAAAAATATAAAATAGAAATATAAACTAAACACCTGTGAATGAAAATGAATGAAAACTGAACACTGGGATACTCAGTATGTACATTGAGGGTCCATGAAATGGAATAAATAAATCAGAATTCCTATTTATTCCATTTCAGTGTCTCAATGTACATACTGTATATCTCACTGTACAGGATTCATTAATTTTCAATCACAGGTGTTTTGTTTATACTGTATTTCTAATTTATATTAGAATCTAATATTATATATTAATTATATTATAAATAGGAGCAGAAAAATGAATCAACTAGAATGTAAATGATGAAAAAACCAGCCCTTTTTTTAAATCCAGCCTTAAGTTTGAGAATTATGGAATGTTACCTGAATACAGATGAAGATTCTTGATTTTTAAAATTCTGAGGAAGTCCCATAGACTTATCACTCTTCATGGAGACACAGCTGGGTGCTGGTGAGTCTGATGGCCTTATATGGAGTTTCCTATGAACAGTATAGAGGAGGTGAGGCGTGAGACAGAATTTTAGTATCTAAAATATTACAATACAAAACACTAGGAGAAACAAACTTGCTACGGATATCGTGTACTTCTGTTTAATATTTTTATGAGTCAGTCACATGCAGCCGTGAGGGGGAGGCACAAACCAGTATCTCTACCTCATGCCGGTCCCAAGCCCAGATAAATGCAGAGGGTTGCGTCAGGAAGGGCATCCGAGTAAAACCAATGCCAAACTTTATAATGCAAATCACAAAAATTGCCTCCATGCTGGATAGGTCGAGGCCCAGGTTAACAACGACCGCCATCAGTGCTGTTAACCAACAGGGTGCTGGTGGAAATTGGAGTACTGTTGGTCGAAGAAGGAGAGGTGGGAGGTGTGTCCGTAGGCGGAGAGAGAAGAGGAAAAGCATGAGTCTAGGACTGAGAGTAGGGATGTTGAATGTTGGAACTATGAAAGGAAAAGGTAGAAAGCTGGATGAAATGATGCAAAGGAGGAAGGTGGACATACTGAGTGTTCAGGAGACCAGGTGGATAGGTAGCAAAGCTAGAAAATTAGGAGCAGGGTTTAAGCTGTTTTTTCATGGTGTGAATGGGAAGAGAAATGAAATAGGAGTCATCTTGAAGGAGGGGTTGGTCAGGAATGTTCTAGAAGTGAAAAGAGTGTCTGACAGAGTGATGAGTCTCAAGTTAGAAATTGAAGGTGTGGTGTTCAATGTTGGTAGTGCTTATGCCCCACAGGCAGCATGTGAGCTAGAAGAGAAGGAGAGATTCTGGAGTGAGTTAGATAAAGTGATGCAGAGTACCCCCAGAGGTGAAAGAGTGGTCATTGGGGCAGAGTTCAATGGACATGTTGGTGCAGGCAACAAAGGGGATGAGGAAGTGATGGGCAGGTTTGGTATCCAGGACAGGAACACAGAAGGACAGATGTTGATTGATTTTGCAAAAAGGGTGGAAATGGCTGTGGTGAATACTTTCTTCCAGAAGAGACAGGAGCATAGGGTGACTTATAAAAACGGAGGTAGAAGCACACGGGTAGACTACATCTTGTGTAGACGATGCAGTTTGAAAGAAGTCAGTGACTGCAAAGCAGTAGTGAGTGAGAGTGTCATCAAACAGCATAGGACTGTGATGTGCAGGATGACACTGATGGTGAGAAAGGTGAAGAAGGCAAAGGCAGAGCAGAAGACAAAGTGGTGGAAGCTGAAAAAGGAAAAGTGGCGTTTGTCTTCAAGGAGGAGTTGAAACAGGCTTTGGGTGGTCAGGAAGTGCTTCCAGATGACTGGACAAGCACAGCAAATGGGATCAGGGAGACAGGTAGGAGAGTACTTGGTGTGTCCTCTGGAAGGAAAGTAGACAAGGAGACTTGGTGGTGGAATGAGGAAGTGCAGGAGTGTGTACAAAGGAAGAGGTTAGCTAAGAAGTGGGACATTGAGAGGATCGAAGAGAGCAAACAGGAGTACAGTAGGCCCTTGACTATTTGTGGTTTTGTACCCAAGGTTTGAGTATTCGCTGACTGCCGAGCAATTGGCACGTGATTCAAATTCAGCCAATGGCTGTCCTTCTTTCTCCTGATTGGTTGAGCTGATGTCCCGTCCCCTTTTCCTCATTCACGTACAAGTTGTCAATGAGCCTCAGACTTGGTGGTGAAATGAGGAAGTGCAGGAGTGTGTACAAAAGAAGAGGTTAGCTAAGAAGAAGTGGGACATTGAGAGGACCAAAGAGAGTAAACAGGAGTACAGGGAGACACAGCGTAAGGCAAATGTAGCGCTGTCAAAGGCCAAACAGAGGACGTATGATGACTTGTATGCTCATTTGGAAAGTAAAGAGGGAGAAAATGATTTATACAGGTTTCCACAGCAGAGAAATAGAGATGGAAAGGACGTGCAGGAAGTTAGAGTGATAAAAGACAGAGAGGGAAATGTATTGACTGATGGACATTACTGCCAACAGCCTGCCAACTCTCCTGACCTGAACCCCATAGAGAATCTGTGGGATATTGTGAAGAGAAAGTTGAGAGACACCAGACCTAACACTGTGGATGAGCTTAAGGCCACTATCGAAGCATCCTGGGCCTCCGTAACACCTCAGCAGTGCCACAGGCTGATTGCCTCCATGCCACGCCGCATGCCATGACGCACAGTCATTTTTGCAAAAGGATTCCCGACCAAGTATAGAGTGCATAACTGAACATAATTATTTGAAGGTTGACTTTTTTTGTATTAAAAGCACTTTTTTATTGGTCGGATGAAATATGCTAATTTTTTGGGATAGGAATTGTGGGTTTTCATGAGCTGTATGCCAAAATCATCAGTATTAAAACAATAAAAGACCTGAAATATTTCAGTTGGTGTGCAATGAATCTAACATATGTCTGTCTGTCTTCCTTTCGGCTTTTTCCCTTTTACGCGGGAGTCGCCACAGCGAATCATCTTGATTCGCACATTTTGATTTGGCAGAAGTTTTTTACGTCGGATGCCCTTCCTGTCACAACCCTTTTAGCAAGGGACAGAGACACGCTGACGGCTTTGCAGCCTACTCTTTACGAATGTCAGCAATGTTTCTTTTACATGCCTCTCACCATCGACAGTGAGAGACATAGCCTGCCTTTGATAACCCAGTTAGCCGCACTGGGGGGGACAGTGACAACCTTGTGGAGAGTGGGACTCGAACCTCCAACCTTTGGATCAGCAATCCAGCGCCCTATAGCACTAGACCGCCACTGCCCCTCAATGAATCTAACATATATGAAAGTTTAATTTTTATCAGTACATTACAGAAAATAATGAACTTTATCACAATATGCTAATTTTTTGAGAAGGACTAGTATATTGAACCTAATATATTAAAGATCAGTGTGTAAAAAAAACAATAAATATTTAATATTAATATATGTACATTAACTGTACTAACCCAGTGCAGCTAACTGGGTTATCAAAGGCGGGCCATGTCTCTCACTGTCTATGGTGAGAGGCATGTAAAAGAACCATTGCTGACTTTCGTAAAGAGTAGGCTGCAAAGTCGTCAGCGTGTTTCTGTCCCTTGCTAAAAAGGGTTGTGACAGGAAGGGCATCCGACGTAAAAACCTCTGCCAAATCAAACGTGCGAATCAGATGATTCGCTGTGGCGACTCCTGAGTAAAAGGGGAAAAGCCGAAAGGAAGACAAACATATGTACATTAACATTAATAATAATAAAACAAGAATGAACAATAAGTGCATCTGAACTTCTCATACTCCTGACATAGATCGGGCACACCCACTCTTTTTTTCATGTTCAGCTCTGATCTCTCGCTCCATTTCAAGAGAACTCGGTTTTCTCTTCTTGGATTAATGAACCACCTTCTTACAACCAATATTAGAGACACTATGGGTGAGGCACAATAAAAAAATAAGAGTACAGTAAAAAGTCACAAAATCACAAGCACAGAGGAGAAAAACTTATTTGTGTGTGCAATGCCAGGAAGCCAGGAAAGGATCATGACAAACTCACCATAAGGGTCACGTGTTAGCTGAGGTATTACTGTATCAAGACAACTGAGTACATCACAAATGCCCCCAAAAGAAAATCATAGTCTGCAGATTACAAGCTGCATGTACTGCAGTATGCAGCCAGAAACGGTAATCGAGCAGCAGGAAGAAAGTTTGGACTGAGTGAGAAACTTGTGAGAGACTGGAGAAGAGCAGAGTACACTCTCAGTGCAATCAAGAAAACCAAGAAAGCTCATCGCGGGCTAAAAGCTTGATGGCCACAGGTGGAGAAACAAGTTCACAAATGGGTGCTTGAACAACGCGCTGCCGGAAGAGGACTTTCAAAGATCAATTAAAGCTTTTCAACACCATCCGTGCCATCATCCCTGGAGGCTTAGAGTACTCCAGCCACTTGACCTCTCGGTGAACAGGCACTTTAAGGCAGTTTTACGTCGGCAGTGGGAGCAGTGGATGACGGATGGAGAGCACAGCTTCACGGCAACGGGGAGGAAGCACCATGCAACTTTCCTGGAAGTGATTGGATGGATCAACAAAGCAAACAGTGACAACTGACACCATACTGTTGGGATTCAGAAAGGCTGGAATAATAACAGGGACTGATGCCAAGGCTGAGGACAGCTGCACAGAAGAGGAAGCAGCGCACCCTCTACTTCCAAAGTTGGCGACGTTGTTCAGAAGTGACACAGAGGATGAAGAGTTCAATGGATTTGGTGATTTTAGTGGAATTGAGAGTTCAGTACACTAGTTATGTTATGTAGGCAATACTGTAGTGATCTTAATAACTGTTAATACATTACGTTAACACACCACTTATTCACGTTACATTAACAGGATAATAAACGATTTAGCTTGTTTTACATTTTGTTACTGTTTCTTTCCTTTCCAGAAATGTCTGTTTGTTGTCTCTGATTTTATAAAATAAATTTCTCCCCAAAACTGTGACTTATAGTCCGGTGCGACCTATACAGTGATACCTCAGCTCACGAACATAATTGCTTCCCATTAAGTGTGTGTAAGGTGAAAAGTTCGTCTTCCGAACATTTATTTCCCATAAGAAACCATTAAAATGAGAATAATCCGTTCCCAGGTCCCCATAAAACATAATTTTCTACTAAATAAGCCTTAAAACTACACAAAAATATACCTTATTTTATGTATAATAAATGTGCTATTGTAATTAAAGAAATAAACTGTACTGTATAATAAAGTCGTTTTATTTACCTTTGTGATGGTAGTTGATGGCTTGATGGAATGGAGTGGGAGGAGGGAGGGAGGGAGGGAGGGACTTACTGTTTGGAAGGAGTGTTTGGAAACGCCTACAGTTTGGAAACACCCTTAGCCACACACACACCCTTAATAGCTTCCTTGTTCTTAAGGATGGTGGTAGACTTAGCGTACTGGTACTGGGACGCTAAGTCACACAAACGCACACCTCGTTCGTGTTTTTCAATGATCTCCGCCTGTGGTGGGGTCTTTTTCGGTCCCATAATAGCAAAAGTACACTCAATATGGTCCAAAATGTCTCTCAAACACAAACCACTTCGCACTCAAAGAAAGGGGTGATTTAACTGTGACGCCGTGAGCGTCGTCAGCTTCTTGTGGCCGCCACCGTGGCGCTGTTCGACCGCTGGTTTGGTTCGTCCGCCGAAAAGTAGTTCGTCAGCAGAGACTATATGCTCGCAAATTTAATGTTCTTGAGGCGAAAAGTTCGTGAGCTTAAACGTTCATCAGCGGAGGTTTTACTGTATATATATATATATATATATATATATATATATATATATATATATATTTTTTTTCTTCTTCGTCGAGCATTTTACTGCTGGTGCGGCTTGTACTCCGGAGTGACTAATAGTCCGGAAAATATGGTAATATGGAATATTTAATACTGTGGAACTAGAGAAAAGAATCTGCTCATGTGCTCAGATGAAGGGTCTTTATCTTTAAAGTACGTAGGACAATCCACAGATTCATTGCTCTTCATGGAGAGACAGCTGGGAGCTGGTGATTCCAAACTATTTATCTGGTGTCCACTGTACAACATTATGTACAGGTCTTCATGTACATCAATAACAGTTCAGCTATCAAGATTCAAGAGTTTTATGTTCACACATAAAATTTTGTATGACACTCATTCAACATTTTCCTAAGAGTACAAAACATATGCTAGGGGGGGAGGGAATAAGATGTCTGTGTACGCTTTTTAATATTATAAAAATGTCGATTAACAATAATACATGCGCACGTGAAATATATATATATATATATATATATATATATATAAAAAAATTTTTTTGTGCGTGTACGTTTGAAACTCTCAACGCGTGATTCACCAACCACCTGAGGTACATGCACAACAACATCATTTGATTTCTCAGAAGGCAGCTGATCACAAACTGATGCGCGGTCGTCCAAAAGCCAATGACAAGGGTGTAGGCTGGGGGGTGCACAGGGTGCACGTGCACCCCCCCCAACAGCAGGAGTGGAGTTCCGCTGGACAAGAAATTATGTGTATTCACAATCTTATAAATAAACTTAATGACTGTTATTGAAGAGAAAGTCGGAGATAAGTTCCGCATGACTAGAGTCAGGAAGTAAATCGGAAGTTAAGGTGTAACGAGCACTGCGCATGTGCACGCCTGAGCTGACCAATATACAATCAACAACAAGTACGTACCTACTTTCGACTATCTCACATATTATCAGTAAGCAATAATAGTTGAACACTATCAATCAAACAAAGTGCGAGTGTGAGAATAAAGCACAGTTTGTTAGTACCGCTTCCGGTTCCTGCACATGTGTTAGAACACAAACATTGACGCACAGAAAATGAATGGATAAAATAATCATAAGCCATCCAGCCTGTATCTGTAGCCTAATGCTCAGTACTTTTATAAATTTAATAGCATGTTTTTGTGCTGTAAATATGTATTAATATTCATTTGTGCGTTTTGGGGAGGGGGGGGGGGTCAAAAAAAAGTACTCTCTGTACACTTGGGAAAATGTTGAGCCGCCCCGAATAAAAATATAATCTAAACACCTGTGAATGAAAATGAATGAAAACTGAACACTGGGATACTCAGTATGTACATTGAGGGTCCGTGAAATGGAATAAATAAATCAGAATTCCTATTTATTCCATTTCAGTGTCTCAATGTACATACTGTATATCTCACTGTACAGGTTTCATTAATTTTCAATCACAGGTGTTTAGTTTACAGTGTATTTCTAATTTATATTAGAATCTAATATTATATATTAATTATATTATAAATAGGAGCAGCAAAATGGATCGACTGAAATGTAAATGATGAAAAACCAGCCCTTTTTTTAAATCCAGCCTTAAGTTTGAGAATTATGGAATGTTACCTGAATACAGATGAAGATTCTTGATTTTTAAAATCCAGAGGACGATCCATAGACTTATCACTCTTCATGGAGACACAGCTGGGTGCTGGCGAGGCTGATGGCCTTATATGGAGTTTCCTATGAACAGTATAGAGGAGCTGAGGCGTGAGACAGAATTTCAGTATCTAAAATATCACAATACAAAACATTAGGAGAAACAAACTTGCTACGGATATCGTGTACTTCTGTTTAATATTTTTGTGAGTCAGTCACATGCAGCCATGAGGGGGAGGCACAAACCAGTGTCTCTCCCTCATGCCGGTCCCAAGCCCAGATAAATGCGGAGGGTTGCGTCAGGAAAGGCATCCAACGTAAAACCAATGCCAAACTTTATATTTATGAGTCAGTCACATCTTAAAAAGTTCAGAAGTGCAACATGGTCAATCCTAATGTCATGTGAACCAGTTCGTGTGTTTGCACTCATTTATACATATAACTGAACTGGGAAGGAGGGACACGTTCAGTCTGTAGTTTGTAAACAATGGATGCAGCATCATTGCGTCATTACGTCAGCATACTACGTAGGTATGTCTGAACTCAAAATTTGACTTTTTTTGGAAAAAAAAAAAAAAAAACGTAAAATTGAAAAAACGTTCAACAGATGAACGTAAGTCGGGGAGCATCTGTATGGCCACTTGGGCCCGAAACGGGATACCGGCTTCCATGTTTGGCGATCAGCAGTTCAATTAACTGACACAAAAACAGTGCTGTTTCTCCTAACACAGAGGTGTCTACAATGCAGCCGTAGCTCGGTAAGTGAATCTATAGCAATGTTGTGCATGTATGTGAATGAGTGAGCAGAGCCAATGAGAATCTGTCTTATGCAACGAGATTTTAATTGAAATTTATTTAACGTGGACTCAAGTTTACAACCGACTTGAGAGAAAATCCGACTTATAGACTCAGTTATGTGATGATATTTTAATGGAATTACAGTTGGAAAAATTCGGAACCTCAGGAGGCCCCAGGTTACGCAATTATCCGCGTTATGCGACTTTGACTTCTGCCAAGTTTACTCAACAACATTTTGTATCAAATCCAAAGGTCGTTGTCGTCTTGTGAAGTCTATATCGGGATATGCCTTGTATCATAGCTTGGGTTTATTGTCTCACGCTGCTTGTTGGTTCATTTCATTTTACTTACAAAGAACAAAATCTGGCATTATCTTAAGTGCTCTTGTTACCTTTCATTCTTAGGGTGAACTCACAGGTAAGTGACTTAGCCGCAAAATAGTTTTTCAGTTTGTTTCAGTTTCTGCTGGCTGAAAAAACACACAGGCTCATCAAAAACCTTGGGACAACAATTTGTGCATTGTTTAAATATTTGAACGGCGCATTTGAATTTTTAAAATGGCGCTTTCGTAACGTGAATTTGTTTTGTATCCAGAGACAAAAATGTTAGGAATATGCGTTTCATAACCTGAATTTTTCAAAATGTTTTCATTCTTCATCACTTTTTGCACTTTTGTTCATACATGAGTTGCTCAGCTGCGGTTTTCAGGACCGCCGCTATTGCACTGTTGGTTTGAATCTAAAATGCGGACGTGTGTGAGAGACAGTGCAGCACGGACCATAATTTCCTGATAGAGACTTTTATTAATAAAAACCTGGGGATTTATTATTTATTTTGGATGCGTATAACAGACTCGATCAGCTTTCCGACTCACACTGATCAGGAAAATCCTGTTTTATATCAGAGGAGAGATTCTGTGGGAAATCCAAGTTCACCTAGTTATTCCAGGAAAAGAAAAAAATACAGGAGTAGATTCCCTCAGAGACGATATACATTTCCCATCTGTCTCCTGTGATACTCCCAAAGAATCAGATCCGAGCACAAACAGAACAGATCCGAGACGTGCTTCCTCTGTCTGTTGTGAAAAGCAGCTTGAGCAGTAAGTACGCCGGGACCATCATTTATATTTAGAAATAATTTAATATTTTTATAATGGGTGTGTGTGAGATGGCAAGAGACTGTTGTGCTTAAGAAATATACTGATTTTTTTGAAAACGAAAGTGGAAATAGAGGAACACATGACGTATGTTGGCTACTTCCTTATAGACGGAGTGGATTCGCATGACCTTTGCAAAAAAAACACGAAAAAATAAATAAACAGTGGCTTGAGCCGTTTGAAAGTGAGTGAAAAGAACCGAATTGGTCCGAAGCTCTTCGCTCGTATTCAAGTCACTCTGAATTTACACCAAATTTTGAGCAGGTCAAAAGCTTTTTTCGCCCAAGACCACGAATACGGACCATTTATCTCAAATTCGACCGACTACCTTCGAATATATTCTGGTTCTAGTTAAGATATATATTCAACTACCTTTGAAATAAAGTTTGCTTGTACTTTCAGGTGATTGTTTACAAGCGAGTCAGATCTTATTCTGTGTTATTTTTTTCCAAGTTGGTCACCTGTAATGACGACGTTTTGAGGACAGAGGTTCCTGCTACTTTTAGTGGTTCTCCTGCTCCTCAAAATCAGATATGATCAGTAAAGGACTAGAACACTAAGATGTGATTGGTTACCTCCTTTCTGAGGGCAGAGTCCCATTATCCGTGTCCAGATCAGGATTCTCCATTGTTGAATATTCCGGTAAAATATACAGCACTTGAAAACACTTCTGAGTCCTGAAGATGCCGATCTTCTCTGATGGCGTGATTAAACCCTTATCAATGCAAAAACAAATATGCACTTATAATTGTGTTTACACAAACTACAGCTAATCTTTTACATTATATTCAATTCAACATTTATTCATATTCACAACACAACAGTGAACCAGACTCATTGATGCCTCCTGTATGTAAATAATTCTATTACTACTATTAATAATAAAAATAAAAATAATAATACCTCGGATTTTAACAACGCTCATATACACTGTTTATATCCTTCCGCATTCTTTTCAGCTGTTAGTGGATGTATTCTCCACCAGGGGGCAGTTAAGTGTCAGGCATTCTGACCAAAACAAACAAGGTGACGGTTAAAGTTATAAAAATGTACTTACCAAAAAGATAAATAAAAGTAGACTCGGCGTTATTCGACATAAATTATTTTCACTATTATTAACCAGGCGAGAAATTTAAACTTTCTTTCAGCAGAGAATTCAGGAACTTACAGGTACTTTTACTTTTCCACACAGTCCATAAACTCCATCTTTGCACGGCAGTTTTTACAATTAAAATACATTTCTATTTAAAAAAAAAAAAAAACTACTTTTACCCAACATCTATAACTGTGTGGCATTTAAATCACTGCTTCTTCCTGGTGGCGAAGTTTTCAAGTTTCGTCAACAACAACAAAATGGCACCATGACAGAGAATTCAACCCATGACTGTACATGATTCATCACAAGTGATTCACAACTCTGAGTCGACTCTTTGAATCGATTGAATCAAGTTAATTATTGCGGGACACTGGACCGCTTAATCCTGCTGCTTTTGAGGTTCCGTGATGGCTATGCTTATCTTAGCCGACACTAGGCGTCGATGTACATCCTAAACAGCTCGCCATGACCTCCACAGGGCAACACACATGCAATCACTTCAAGGGCGTAGGCTGGTCTGACCGTGGTGGGCGCACTTCTCGGTTGACCGGAACTCGAGTCCCAGGGGCTTTAGGCCTGAGCCTTAAAGGGGAAATGAAACGCCGACTAAATAAGTTTGCAGTAGATTAAGTATAATTTATTGAAGTGATTGTGGCTTAAATTTTATATCATAAATAAACCATTGCACACACAACGGTTTTGTTTTATGTGCTTGTCGTATAAGTTATCGACCCGAACGCCACCATTGCTAAGTGCCTGCCTGGGTTGGTACAAAGTACCACATGAAATATAGTGCATGCATATCACAGCATATTATATGATATAAACAACACGGAATCTCACACCAACAACACGCACAGTTTTTCATCAGAAGACGATTCATCTATTACTCTCAGAAGATCTATCAAATATTATAGTTCAACCAAAAACATTGTCAAATATATTTCAAACTACATCTGCAAGTACATGTGCTTAATACATTTACAAATTGAGCTAAAGTTATTTATCTATTCAAAGGCACAAACAAATATTAATACATATTTACAGCACAAAGACATACTACAGTATTAATTTTATAAACGTACTGAGCATTAGGCTGCAGATCCAGGCTGGATGGTTTCTGAATATTTTATCCATTCATTCTCTGTGCGTCAATGTTTGTGTTCTAACACATCTGCAGGAGCCGGAGGCGGGACTAACAAACTGTGCTTTATTCTCACACTCACACTTTGTTTGATTGACAGTGTTGAGCTATTATTACTTACTGATAATATTATGTTTGCTGATTGGTCGGCTCGGGCGTGCACATGGACAGTGTCCTTCACACTCTAACTTCCAGTTTACTTCCTGACTCTAGTTATGCGGAACTTATCTCCGATTTTCTGTTCAATAACAGTCATGAAGTTTATTTATAAGATTGTGAATACACATCATTTCCTGTCCAGCGGAACTCAACTCCTGCTGTGTGTGTGTGGGGGGGGGTGCACCCCCAGCCTACGCCCTTGCACTTATACTTACATTCACACCCAGGGGAAGTTTAGAACAATTGCCTATTGTGCATGTCTTTGGACTGTTGGAAGAAACATGAAATCCACTCAAGCACGAGAACATGAAAACACCACACAAGAATGCCCTCACCGTGCCAGTACTCAAACTCAGGACCTTTATGCGGAGAGGTGGGCGTTTTACATGGCTCACGATATGAGGCAGACCACTACGCCACTGTGCTGCTCAGTGGGACACACCGATTACGAATTTTTTAAAATTATTACAGACCACCATGTACAGTGGCCGAATTCTACACAACGTATTCATAGGTGAAAGTAAGCTGGAACACACTGGAATGCCGTGCACGTTAGAAACATACAGACCTACTAAAATGTCTCGGAAAGGCAACTTTCACCCATGCATACAAAGCGAGGCCTTTCTTTTTTGCCCTCTGTAATGGGTTGAACTAAGTTTTAGTGGCGGCTGAACACGATAGTTCGTACGCAATGATAATCGCTTACCCATGAGAAGTTTCAATTTGTAGTAACACTAATCCAATGTCCACTTGTCCTGTGTTTTTTTTTTTTTTTTTTTTGCAGAGAACAGGGTTGTCATTTTTTTAAAAAATAAACAAAATAAAAATCCCTAAGTAATAAATTGTGAGGTTTTACACTTGAAAATCCTCACTATCTCTCTGTCATGCAAGCATCACCACACCCTTTCACAAACAAACACAGGTAGAAGAGAGAAAACTCAGTGCATTCTTTTCATTGGATGGCTGGTTGCCTAGGTCATGGAAGAACCAGATGGGGTCAGCTGGAGGATGCTTGCATCCTTTTGATAGGGAACTTTATCTAAACATAGCCTAATACACTTGAAAGTAAAAAAAAATACAAAGAAAAATAGGTTTTATGTTTAAGAGATGGAGAGATGATGAGCAAGTTGAGGAACAGAGAGCAGAAAGTACAGAGAAAGCACATGGAGCAGGGGGGCGGTGCAGCAGACCAGAGTCTGGCCATGAATGACTGAAAATATTACTAGACCACAACACAACAGTAGGCTGTACAGACTTGACTTGGCCACTCCAGAACGTGTATTTTGTTCTTCTGAAACCATTCTGAAGTTGATTTACTTCTGTGTTTTGGGTCATTGTCTTGTTGCAGCATCCATCCTCTTTTTAGCTTCAACTGTCTGACAGACGGCCTCAGGTTTTCCTGCAAAACATCCTGATAAACTTTTGAATTCATTTTTCCATTAATGATCGCAAGTTGTCCAGGCCCCGAGGCAGCAAAACAGCCCCAAACCATGATGCACCCTCCACCATGTTTCACGGTGGGGATGACGTGTTGATGTTGGTGAGCTGTTCCATTTTTCCCTCCACACATGACGTTGTGTGTTCCTCCCAAACAATTCAACTTTGGTTTCATCGGTCCACAAAATATTTTGCCAAAACTTCTGTGGAGTGTCCAAGTGCCTTTTTGCGAACATTAAATGAGCAATAATGTTTTTTTAGACAGCAGTGGCTTCCTCCTTGGAGTCCTCCCATAAACACCATTCTTGGCCACTGTTTTACATATAGTTGATGTGTGCACAGAGATATTGGACTGTGCCAGTGATTTCTGTATGTCTTTAGCAGACACTCTCGGGGTTTTTTAACCTCTCTGAGTATTCTGCGCTGAACTCTTGGCGTCATCTTTAGTGGACGGCCACTCCTTGGGAGAGAAGCAACAGTGCCAAACTCTCTCCATTTGTAGACAACTTCTTTGACTGTCGATTGATGAACATCCAGACTTTTAGAGATGGTTTTGTATCCTTTCCCAGCTTTATACAAATCAACAATTCTTGATCACAGGTCTTCAGACAGCTCTTTTGAGCGAGCTATGGTGCACATCAGACAATGCTTCTCATCAAGACAATTCTTACCAGGTGTGTGTTTTATAGTGGGCAGGGCAGCTTTAAGCCACTCATCAGTGATTGGGCACACACCTGACTTAAATTGTTTTGTAAAAATTGGTTTCAATTGCTCTTTAAGTCTCCTTAGGCAGAGGGTTCAGTTACTTATTCCTCCCCCTTCTGACATTGTTTGCATGCTATCCTCATTAAAATATAAAAACCTATAAATGTTTGGGTGGTTTTAGTTAAAGCAGACACTGTTTTTTTCATCTGTGTGATTTTGACAAAGATCAGATCACACTTGATGGTGATTTTATGCAGAAATGTGAGAAATTCCAAAAGGTTCAGATACTTTTTCATACCACTGTACCTCTGAACACCACTTGGTTTCCTTTACGATCAATTTACCTATTCAATCTAACACGAGCACTCAGTTTTCGGCCCACAATCGACAAAACCTCCACACTGTATCTCCTTCATCTGTTGCTTCTGGAACTTTATCTTATCTTTCTAATCCTGTCTCCCTTTCTTCCTTACCACTAGAATCTGCTACTGACACTTTCCTCTCTTCACTCTCTGCTTCTATGGATCTCGTCTGCCCATTATTTACAAAGTCAAAGAAGACTTCCTGTTCTGCTCCTTGGCTCTCAGAGGTGCTACAAAGCAATCGTAGACAACTCAGTGCAGCTGAGAGAAAGTGGAAGTATCTCGACTTGAATCAGATTTGCGTCATACCATGCTCTCCTATCCACTATATGCACAAGACCCTGCAATTTCCATAACATCTTTTCATCCTTACTTAATCCATCTGCTCCAACTGCCTCATCCTCCTTGACCAATGAAGACTTTGCTGAATTCTTTGATGGCAAGATTAAACCTATCCTACACTACAGAGTGTAGTGTAGAAGTATTCCACTTCCCCTTCCTTTGCACAGTTTTCCAATCTCACAAATAAAAACACCCAGCAAGTCATCTCATCATGCAATCCTACCACCTGCTCACTGGATACAATTCCTTCCACAATACTCCAGACTATCTCTCAAGACTTTCTTCCCTTTGTATCTACTGCCATCAATAACTCTGATCATATACAAACAGTATTCAAAAGAGCCAGAGTTCTACCAATCTTAAAGAAACCCTCTCCGGATCCACCAGACACCAGCAACTACAGACCAGTATCACTTCTTTCTTTCCTGTCTAAAATTCTTTAACACACTATTTATACTAAATGTCTTTCTATGTTTTGCTGAATTAAACTCCTTGACCATAAGCAATCTGTCTTCAAAGAGACACATTTCACAGAGACAGTGCTCTTGGCTGTGACAGAGAGGCTACATGCTACGAGATCAGTCAAGATGTCATCAGTCCTCATCCTCCTCGACCTTTCAGCAGCATTTCACACAGTCAACCACAAGACTCTTGTCCAGCCTCAAGATTCTAGGAATCTGTGGCACAGCCACAAGAGGGAATCGACATCTCCAAGCTGACTTTACCCTGGCGTTCCCCAGAGTTCAGTTTTTGGTCCACTTCTGTTCTCTTGTTATACTAGGTCCTTCGGTGATGTCATATCCTAACATGAGTTCTCATACTACTGCTATGCAGATGATAGTCAACTTGTTTTCTCTTTTCCTTCCTCAGACACTGATCGTTCTATCTGGACCTCTGCATGTGTGACAAGTATCTTCTCATGGATGGCAGTTTACCAGCTGAAGCTTAATCCCATCAAGACTGAATTTCTGTTCATCCCAGATCACTCATCCCCACATCAAGATCTTGATATCTCCTTGGATAATGCTGAGATTTCTCCAGGCACTGCATGAATCCATGGGAAATTGCCTGTCCTTCTCATATCACTAATCTTTATCAATCATGTCGATTTCTCCTCGTTAACATCTGAAGGATTCGTCTGTTTGTTTCCAAGAAGGCCACTCAGATACTTGTTCAATCCGTTGTCATCTCAAGACTAGATTACTGCAACTCACTCCTGGCAGGCGTACCACTGAGTCCCACCAACATCTGCAACTGATCCAGAATGCAGCTGCACAGCTTGTTTTCAACCTTCTCAAAATTTACCACTCCACACTAAGGCTATGATCTCTCCACTGTTTTCCTGTCGCTGTTCGCATTAGATTTAAAACACTTATGTTGCCTACAAAGCCAAAAATGGACCTGCACCTTACCTCAAATCACACATCACACCACATCAAATGCATCAAGTGCATCAAATGCGCTTGTGTATGAGATGAAAAATACCGTAAATGTTCCAAGTATGGGCAAAATCATTTAAGTAAACAATTTGTGTCAAGTTCACTCTTAAAATGGCAGGAAAAAAAGCACAGCAAAATGCAGATATGAAGATGAACACATGATGTTTTTAACAGAGTGGGAGTTGATATTTTTTGTTGAACGTATTTGGAAAGACATTCTGCCTTATATATCAGGCTTCAGCAGCACATTTCAGAGCTTCAAATCTTCAGCACCACTTCACTCCATGCTAACTTCAACCAGGAACTTCCAAAAGAGACTGAACTCCGTAAGCACAAGTTGATCACTTTGAAAAGTCAGGTAGAAAAGCAGATATAGATTTTCTAAAAGTCTACAAAAAGCTCAGAGACCACAACGCTTGGATCGTGTAAACTGGCTGGGAACATTGCACAGGCCAGAAAGCCATACAATGAAGGAGAGGTGGGTACAAAATGCCTCAATGACCTTGTTGAAATCTTGTCTCCTGACAACGACAAACTAAAAACCATGGTATCGGACGTCTAACTGTCCCGTCACACTGCAGAATATCGGACAATAACACCGCGATTGAATCACAGTCGCACTGTCCTTCAACAATGTCAATATTTTATCATGTTGGTGTGAGAATTTACAATAAATCTGGCTAGGTGTGTGTGTGTGTGTGTGTGTGTGTGTGTGTGTGTGTGTGAGAGAGAGAGAGAGAGAGAGAGAGAGAAGGAGGATGTTCATGTATGCCATGTATGAGCTGGCTCTTTGAGATAACACAGTAAAAAATGTGGCTCTTGGTCTCTGATTGGTTGGCCACCGCTGCTGTACATCCACACACACAAAATATCTACCTTTGACTGACAGTATACTTAGGTTGTGTTCGAACAAACGTATGGTTTTAACGAAAACTTGAGAATAAAAGATTCAGAATATATTTATTGATTGTGGCTTTAGAGCGCCTCCTGAGGCGCTCTGGAAAAGAGCGGCTTCTAAATACTGTACTAGAAATAAGGTGGGCGGTTTCGCCCCTCCCACTCTGAACGGGTTTCCTCGAATATCAACATTGAAGCCACTTATTTTGGTGCATTAAAATACATTTAAACACAATTTCAACAGATTTTTAGGAGTCAGAACGACACGGCTTTTTTCTTTTGAACTTTGTACTGATCCCGAGAGTCACTTCCGCATTTTTGAAAACGATCAAGTTGCTAAAAAATTATGTTAAAGACATTTCTTCCGTATTTTAAGTATTTTAAAAAGTCAGACAAGAGGATAAGTTCACTACTAAAGAATAGATTCAGTCTGAAGTTCACTTCCTGTTATAGAACTGCTAGTATTTTACATTTTGTTCTTCAGTAAACGATAAAATCGTTTATATTTAATAAAACACTTACTTTGCTTTCGCAGCCGTTGCTGTGTGTCGATAATATCTTAGATTGTTCTCTTGCATTTTATCTCGTAATATTTTCCGACAGAGAAAAAAGATTCAGTCGAGTCGAGTCTGAAAAACACATTCACTTTAGGAAGAAATATAGGACGTCACTGTGAGTCAAGAGTCGTTCAGGGAAAGAATCGATTCTTCGAGTCGGCTCATTTAGGGAAACGTGTGAAATATCTGGTGCAGTTCAGTTCAGTTCATTTTCTGTAACCGCTTCATCCTAATTAGGGTCGCGGGGAGGCTGGTGCCCATCCCAGCCAACTCAGGGCGAGGGCAGAGTACACCCAGGATAGCTCGCCAGGCCATCGCAGGGCGGAAAAACGCTGACGGCTTTTCAGCCTACTCTTGTCGAAAGTCAGCAATGGTTCTTTTACATGCCTCACACCATAGACAGTGAGAGACATGACCAGCCTTTGATAACCCAGTTAGCTGCACTGGGGGGGGGGGGGGGGGGGGAGTGACAACCTTATGGAGAGTGGGACTCGAACCCCCAACCTTTGGATCAGCGATCCTGCGCCTTATAGCACCAGACCACCACTGCCCCCAATCTGGTGCAGTATATGATCAAATCGACCCGGGCACTGTTGGCCTGGTGGTAAGGTACTGGAGCACCAATGTTCGGAGGTTCAAGCTAATATTAGCTAATAATATTTAATAACAACAACAAAATAATAATAATAATAATAATAATAATAATAATAATAATAATAATAATAATAATGTCTGTCTTCCTCTCGGCTTTTTCCCTTTTACTCAGGAGTCGCCACAGTGAATCATCTGATTCGCATGTTTGATTTGGCAGAGGTTTTTACGTCGGATGCCCTTCCTGTCACAACCCTTTTAGCAAGAGATAGAAACATGCTGACAACTTTGCAGCGACTCTTTACGAAAGTCAGCAATGGTTCTTTTACATGCCTCTCACCATAGACAGTGAGAGACATGGCCCGCCTTTGATAACCCAGTTAGCCGCACTGGGGGGGGGGCAGTGACAACCTTGTGGAGAGTGGGACTCGAACCCCCAACCTTTGGATCAGCGATCCAGCGCCCTATACCACTAGACCACCACTGCCCGAATAATAATAATAATAATAATTATTATTATTATTATTATTGTTATTATTATTATTATTATTATTATTATTATTATTATTATTATTATGCAGCCGTGAGTGGAGAGCACAAACCAGTGTCCTTCCTCACTCCGGTCCCAAGCCCAGATAAATGCAGAGGGTTGCATCGGGAAGGGCATCCGGCATAAAATCAATGCCAAATATTATAATGCGAATCAAAAATAAAATTTCCATACCGGATCGGTCCAGGCCTGGGTTAACAACGACTGCCATCAGGGCTGTTAACCAACAGGGTTCTGGTGGAAACTGGGCTACTGTTGGTCGAAGAAGGAGAGGCAAGAGGCGTATCTGTAGGGGGAGAGAGAAGAGGAAAGGCATGAGTCTAGGACTGAGAGTAGGGACTTTGAATGTTTGAACTGTGACAGAAAAAGGCAGAGAGCTGGTTGACATGTTACAGAGGAGGAAGGTGGACATACTGTGTGTTCAGGAGACCAGGTAGAAAGGTAGCAAGGCTAGAAGCTTAGGAGCAGAGTTTAAACTGTTTTATCATGGTGTGGATGGGAAGAGAAATGGAGTAGGAGTCATCTTGAAGGAGGGGTTTCTCAGGAATGTTCTAGAAGTGAAAAGAGTGTCAGACAGAGTGATGAGTCTCAAGTTAGAAATTGAAGGCGTGGTGTTCAATGTTGTTAGTGCTTATGCCCCACAGGCAGGATGTGAGCTAGAAGAGAAGGAGAGATTCTGGAGTGATTTAGATGAAGTGATGCAGAGTAACCCCAGCGGTGAAAGAGTGGTCATTGGGACAGAGTTCAATGGGCATGTTGGTGCAGGCAACAGAGGGAATGAGGAAGTGATGGGCAGGTTTGGTATCCAGTACAGGAAGACAGAAGGACAGATGTTGATTGATTTTGCAGGAAGACATGAAGGTAGTTGGTGTAAAAGAAGAAGATGCAAAGGATAGGGTGAAATGGAGACAGATGATTCGCTGTGGTAACCCCTGATGGGAGCAGCCGAAAGGAAAAGAATACTACTACTACTACTACTACTAATAATAATAATAATAATACATGTATATTAACATTATTAATAATTAATAATATATCATAATACAACAAGAATAAACAATAAGTCAACAAACCCTTCCGATCATCGACTGCGGCGAAGATGTCACATGGGCATGATGATGTCAGGTGGACAGGCATGAGGTGGTGCATAACAGAGGAGGAGGAGAAGAAGAAGGAGAATTTTGTGCATGTGCACGCTACGAATGCCAGTGAGGAAAGGCTAGTAGTGAGCTCCCACATGGCCAATGCTTCTCAAATAGTGGGGTGCGCCCCCCTTGGGAGGTGCGGTGCGATGCCAGGGGGGCACGTATGACCCTGCGGTGGCAGTGGTGCTCTCATTGTCATGCTATCGTGTAGGGAAAAGCACTGAGCAAACAATATGAAGTGCAGTAAACACTATTTATATCGTACGTGGGGCGCTGGGGGGGTGATTTTTTTTTCTTCCTATAGGGGTCATCACAAAAAATAATTGAGAAGCACTGCACAAGGCGTTCTTAGAGCACGAAGGAATACACGTGGGAGAATACAAAACTGATCAGCTCAGAAAAGCCATTCCATAGCAGAGCTTGTAAATCAAAAATTTTGCTCGTTAGATGGGGAAGATTTTTTGTGGGAACAAAGCATGTATCATGGAAAATTCGTTATTTAAGACACTCATAAGTCAAGGTTCCACTGTACTCGAAATGCACTCAGAGAAATCTTGATTTTTTTTTTTTTCAGGACAGGAGTTATTGGCAGATGATGTAAAATTATAGTTCCCTCTTGTGGCCTGTTCCAGACTAATTTAAAAGATTTTTTTTTTTCAGGTTCACTCTGGTATGGGTCCACCTCCTTGCTCTTTCCTGTCATGTTAAAAAAAAAAACCTTTCCTGGATCTGGTTTCGAGTCAGGCTCAAGTTTTAAAATTTAACCCACATTTGGTGAGAATTTCAAAGATATCAAGTTATCATTGTCAATGACATATACACACACACACACGTACGCACTCACACACACACACACGTACGCACTCACACACACACACGTACGCACTCACACACACACACACACACACACACACACAAACATACAGGGATCCCAAACTTTCCATGGGTAATTGGGACCAAATCCCCCCGCGAAGTAGGATCAACCCCCCTGGCTGACGTATACATACATGTATCTTTTTCTTCTTTTCCTTTTGGCTGTTACCTTTTTTTAGGGGTTGCCACAGCAAATGATCGCATGTTTGATTTATCATAGGATTTTACGTCGGATGCCCTTCCCAACACAACCCTTTAGCAAAGGGCAGAAACACTCTGACGGCTTTGTAGCTGCTCTTTACGAAAGTCAGCAATGATTTTTTACAGAAAACTCTCACCATAGACACTGAGAGACATTGACGGCCTTTGATAACCCAATTAACTGCACATGTGTATATAATATCAGAAAATACATATTCAATGCTATAAATGCTTATAATAACAATTAAGCATCCAAAAATAATGCAGAAGATGTAAATGAAACATAAATACACACACACATACAGATGCACGCACAAGCACACAAATGCATGTGCACAGTCAGATGAACACGTCACATAAAAATGTAAGTACGTAGTTTTGATGGGGGATTTTGGGTTGTTTTTTGTTTTTGTTTGTTTGGGGTTTTTTTTTTACATAATTGGCCTTGTTTTGTGTAATTTTCCTTAACTTTTCCACCTATTCTTCCTTAATTTCCTTATTTTTTAATTTAATGAATATTTAAAAAAAAACGTGATGCACTGAAGCTGCATGAATTGAAGCATGAAGTAGCGAGGGATTCCCCCCCCACACACACATACACAAATTACTGTACAGTACTGTTCTAATGTTCTAGAACTGAAAAGAGTGTCAGACAGAGTGATGAGTCTCAAGTTAGAAATTGAAGGCATGATGTTCAATGTTGTCAGTGCTTATGCCCCACAGGCAGGATGTGAGCGAGAAGAGAAGGAGAGATTCTGGAGTGAGTTAGATGAAGTGATGCAGAATAAGGCAGGAAGGTATCGGCAGGAATGAAGGGAAAAGTGTACAAGACGGTGTTGAGGCCTGTGATGTTGTATGGTTTAGAGACAGTGGCCCTGGGGAAAAGACAGGAGGCAGAGTTGGAGGTAGCAGAGATGAAAATGTTGAGGTTCTCTTTGGGAGTAACGAGGATGGATAGGATCAGGAATGAGTACATCAGAGGGACAGCACATGTAAGACGTTTTGGAGACAAAGTCAGAGAGGCTAGATTGAGATGGTTTGGACATGTACAGAGGAGGGATAGTGAGTATATTGGTAGTAGGATGCTGAGGTTGGAACTACCAGGCAGAAGGCCTAGAGGAAGACCAAAGAAACGATTCATGGACGTGGTAAAGGAGGACATGAAGGCAGTTGGTGTAAGAGAAGAAGATGCAGAGGATAGGATGAGATGGAGGCAGATGATTCGGTGTGGCGACCCCTGATGAGAAAAGCCAAAAGGAAAAGAAGAAGAACCGTTTTAATTTCATCATTTCCCCTCTAGGTGGTAATTTCATCATTTTCCCTCTAGTAATAAATATGCAGCGAAGAATTGTATAGAACAGGGGTCGGCAACCCGCGGCTCTGGAGCCGCATGTGGCTCTTTCACCTTTCTGGTGTGGCTCCGTGGCTTTTCAAAATAATGTTGTACTTTACGGTGGTCGACCAGGTGCACCACAAGGTGCTTATTTAGTCACATCGGAAGCACTTCGGGATTCCAGGGGTTAGAGAATTAAACCAGCTTTTACCTGAATGATCTGGGTACCCTTCCAATGCTCTTTTAGGGTTAAAAATTACATAGATGAAAATTAACAGTTAAGGGTGTGGGCGGATATTTATTTGGTGTGGGCGGGGTGATTTTGTGTGTGTGTCTACAAGAACACAAGAACACACACACAAAATAACCCCGCCCACACCAAATAAATATAAAAGAGCCCTAAAAGAGCTCATGGCAAGCAGCAGCGCAGCGAGCGAAAGATTTTTTTCTGCCGCCGGGGTTTGTAATCCAGGAACGGAAATCACAGCTGAAGTAAGAGGCGGTGAATGAGATTTGTTATTCCACAGCAATCTCCAAGTTAAATAACTGTCCTCCCAGTGACAAAATAAAAGACTGGGCGTGGTTCAGTCTCCACTCTGAGAATGGGGCGGTCAGTGCAGCATTAAGCATTAATATTATTTAAAAGAATGTTGAGCAGGCGCCTTCTTCAAATAAATCTTCATATACTTTTCTGTGTTGTTGTCATTTTTGTAAATTAAAACTTTGACAAAACAACATTAATATAACGAATAAAGAAGAGAAGATCCTACAAAGGTAGTGATGGTGAGGTAAATACCCAACCCGTTAACACGTCTGGCTCCACCCTGTCCCATGCTTTGTGGGATAAATATTCTTTTTCTTTACAAAAATACAAGGACTCTCACACAGTCATTCATTTTCTGAACCACTTAATCCTAATTTGAGTCGCGGGGAGGCTGGCGATGTTTTTTTTATCTAAATGTTTTTGTTGCAAGCAGAATTGTAATTTAATTGTCTCTGCAGTCGTTTAAATCAATGCAACACATTGTTGTTTTATATTAACATGAATGAAAACGGGGGGAGGCATTCTATGCAGTGCTATTTGATTTTAAATGTCAAAAAAGGATTTGTGGCTCCCAGTCTTCTCTTTAATGTGGAAAACGGATCCAAATGGCTCTTTGACTGGCAAAGGTTGCCGACCCCTGATCTAGAAGGTTCAAAGTAAACTGTTTTCACAGCTAAGGCATTGTTTGAATGCCTCCATGGTGTGGTGTTTCGGGCATGTCCAACTGGGAAGAGACCCTGGGGTGGACCTAGAACACACTAGAGGGATTATGTCTCTCAGCTGGTCTGTGAACGCCTGGGTGCCCCCCCGGAAGAGCTGGAGGAAGTGGCTATGGAAATAGACGTCTGGGCCTCATTGCTTAGGCTGCTGCGAACGTGACCCGAACGGAAGAAGAAGCGGAAAAAGATGAATAAATGAACTTCTTGATATATGCTTAGCAAAATTATACCCTGTTTTAAAAAGCTGCTGATATTAAAAGTAATTTTTTCTGAATATTTATTTCAACTTAAACATGATTTTAATCTGAGTTTTTGTTTTCTAAGTTTGCAAGTCCTATAAACTTAAAAATTTTAAATATTGTAAAAATTAGGTCATGACATTATATCATGACATTATATCGTCAGCAGCTCACTTTTTATCCTCATGTTTTCATTTTTATGAAGTTAATAAGAATGCTTGTAGCTATATCTGGTATAAATAAACAGTCCTATGCTAAATTTTATGCATCTGACTTTTCACATGAACAATGACCCCGTGACCTTGGAAAGTAGGTCAGGTGACCCAGTTTCGAAAGGCTGGTAGGATGTACAAAAGGGACCATTTACAGTTAGAGTATTAACAAGAGGTGCCTTAGGTGGGTATAATCATCATTTATATAATAATAATAATAATAATAATCAGGGAAGCTGTGTTTAAATCTTAAAATGAATAGTAGCAGGGAAAATAACAGGAACTAACTGGAGGTCATAATAATAATAATAATAATAATAATAATAATAATAATAATAATAATAATAATAATAATCTCATGGGATTATTATAGAAATGAAACTGATCCAGGGTGTGTTTTGACGTTCTGTTTCAATTTCCTTTCTCACGCCCCTACAGACAGTAAAGAAAAGTACAACAACAACAGCAACTGAAAATGGTGACTCAGCTTTCCTGAAATTCCCTTTCACTTCACCCTTCCACATGATTTCTGTTTTCCTTCACATCCTTCAAATATCTTTTTTAAATGATATGTGTCTATGATGATGTGCACAATGGGGTGTGAGACAAACATGGAAGCCAATACGCCACAAAAAATATCTTTTTTCACATTCTATATATTCAATGCTAAAAGGGTTGTGACAAGAAGGGCATCCGACATGAAAACCTATGCCAAATCAAATATGCGAATCAGATGAGTCGCTGTGGCGACTCCCGAGAAAAGGGAAAAAGCCGAAAGGAAAAGAAGAAGAAGAAGAAGAAGAGATATTATATTATATTACATCTGAAATACTATTTGGGGATTTTCCTGTTTTCCCTGTCCAAAATTTTCATTAGTCTATTAACATACAAACATTTCCAATATTCACAGGAGTGTATTTTGTTTGCAGCTGGATGAGTTCATAAGGATTCACTCATTTCACTCTCACTCACACTTCTACCCAATCAATGAATCTTATAAAGTTCATGGAGAGGCGGGAGCCTGTCTCATGTGACTTTGGGCAAAGACAGGGTGTATACCCTGAGCTGAACACACACACACACACACACACACACACACACACACACACACACACACACACACACACACACACACACACACACTCACACTCATTCCTGCTCACATCTATACCGAGGATGGGGGTGGGGTTGTGGTGTTGTTAGTTACTTGTTTTTGGGACTTTCCAAAATGAAAAAAAAAAAAAAAGTAAAAAAAAAACAACAACAATAACAATAATAATAATAATAATAATAATAATAATAATAATAATAATAATAATAATAATAATAATGGAGGGGCAGTGATGGCCTGGTGGTAAGGCTTTGGATCATGGATCCCAAGGTTAGGGATTCAAATCTCACTCAGCAGGTTGTCAGTGCCCCCCCCCCAGCTAACTGGGTTACTATAGGCCCACCATGTCTCTGACTGTCTATGGTGAGAGGTTCATGTAAAATAACCATTGCTGGCTTTCGTCAAGAAGAGCTTTATAGCCGTCAGCATGTTTCTGCCCTGCAATGGCCTGGCGAGCTGTCCAGGATGTACTCTGCCCTCGTATTGAGTTGGCTAAGATGGGTACCAGCCTCCCCATGACCCTAAAAAGGATTAAGTGGTTCAGAAAATGAATTTAAATGTGTAAAAATGAAGTGTAGTAACAGTGCAAGTGTGTGTGTGTGTGTGTGTGTGTGGGGGGGGTTTACCTTAAAAAGGCCTTTCCCTCTTCCTTCCTTTCGGCTTTTTCCTTTTTACTCTGGAGTCGCCACAGCGAATCATCTGACTCACACGTTTGATTTGGCAGAGGTTTTTTTTTTTTTTTTTTTTTTTACGTCGGATGCCCTTCCTGTTACAACCCTTTTTTAGCGAGGGACAGAAACACGCTGACGGCTTTGCAGCCTACTTTTTACGAAAGTCAGCAATGGTTCTTTGACATGAACCTCTCACCATAGACAGTGGCAGACATGGCCCGCCTTTGATAACCCAGTTAGCTGCACTGGGGGTCCTTAAAAAGGATCCTGAAAAAAAAAATCCTTAAAAAAAACCTTAAAAAGGCCTTTGTCCCTCGATTACTCAGTTCTATAAAATAATTGTAAGTCATTCTGAATAACAAAGTTCGCCAAATGTTTTAAATTAGAGCGAATGTCTTTTACAACACAATATTTTTGTTATTTATTTATTTTTCTGCCTCGGTGACGTCAGGAAAATGAAAGTGAACGAAAGTGAATGCTGCACTGTAAATGAAGTCGGAAAACAAAACCTAAGACCGTACTCATCTCTCATTGGTTGGGACATGCGCAGACGCTCATCGTTTATTTGCTGTCGGTCGAACACGGGGCGGGATTTCTGGAGGATATAAGAAAGCGCAGGGCTCTGCACGGAGCATTGCGCCTGGACCCGAGACTGCAGCACCAACATTCAGAGAGGAACAAAACATTCCGAGGAAATCGACATTCCTTATAATAGAAGGTAACTTTCACTGTGTTTAATATCCAGATAGAATCATCATCATAATATTAACAACATAATAATAATAAAACTAATGAGATTATACTGTTGCTTTAATGTTAATAAGTTTGAAAGGTGATGATCAATTGATGAACCGAATCTATAATAGTTTAAAAGAATAATCTATCAGCATGTTTAGACATTTATTTATTTATATTTTATTTACTGAACTCAAAGCTTATGATGTCTAGTTCATCTCCAACATCTAAGTACCGTATTCTTGATAATCTGGATCTTTTATTATCTCTGTATGTATTTGTGGCTGTAATGTATTTTGCATAAATGTTATTATGTATATTATCAAAAAACTTAACAGCTAAAGAGGACAGTGAGAAAATGTTCTACTGAGTGTAACTGGGCCGTACTGATCCGTTACACTTAAGATTGTGAACTTTTACACCAAATTTTATAAACCGAGAACAAAAGAACTGAAGGGACTTTTGCTTTTCGCTGTAAACTGAACAGCAGCCATTTCCGATCTAGAACCTTCCACTAGCTTCCATTAGCCCTGTACTGTATTAGCTTCCATTAGCCTTCTCACTGCTACACTTGTTTAAGGTGTGATTTTATTTATTTTAAACAGATCATTCAGAAGTACATATGATGGAGCTCATCATCAAAACTCTGAGCGGAGAAATCTGCACCATGGCTGTGAATCCGACTACCACCATCGGCGAACTCAAGAAACGAATTGCCCAAACCTTTAAAGCAAGGCCTTCTCAGATCAAGCTTTCCATCACCAATGGACAGATCTTGCAACTGCAGTATGACGAGAAGATGGTGAGCGATTACCATCTGTGTTCAGGATCCACAGTGATGGTGCTGATCTCCAACACCCCTGCACCAATTCAGGTCTTCGTGAAGAACGAGAAGGGACAGACAAAAACGTATGATGTCACTGAAGACGAAACAGTTGATCAGTTCATGAAGAAGATCTTCCAGAAAGAAGGAACACCAGTGGACCAGCAGAGGCTGATCTACAACGGCCGACAGCTCGATTCGGGCAGGAAGCTGCAGGATTACGATGTTGTTTCTGGAAGCACCGTTCACATGACCCTCCGTCTGCGTGGAGGCTGATGGGACAAAACATGCTGGAGACGATAATAATAATAATCGAAAAGCATTCTTTGTAGCCTGATTCACAGTGTTAAATGTTACAGATGCATTAATATTTCAAATTTCCTTTCATGCACTGCATTCTGGTTACACTCACATGGTTCACATGGTTCACCCGTCAGAAGGCGTTTTCCCAGTATTTCATTCCTAATTTTTCATGTACATACATGTGTACCGATAAAACCTTTCAATATTCTTATTGCATTAAGTTTTTTTTTTGATGATTCCTTGACAAGATTACAAAATTATTTTGATATTTAATTTTTTTAAATGTCCAAACACTGTTTTTAATTTTATTTTCCTGTAATTTGGAAAAGGAATAAAACCTTTTGCGAGAATCAGCCCATGGTATTCGATTGCATGAAATGTAATAAACTGATATTTATTTCTCTTTATGACTTGAGTCTTGGACATGAAAAGGCTCATGACATAAGTTTGTCATTTTAATATTTAAATAAATAAAATAGTCCCACTTTCCACAAGGTTGTCACTGTCTCCCCCCCCCCCCCCCATGCAGCTAACTGGGTTATTAAAGGCTGGTCATGTCTCCCACTGTCTATGGTGAGAGGTTGATGTAAAAGAACCATTGCTGACTTTCGACAAGAGGAGCTGCAAAGCCATCAGCGTGTTTCTGCCCTGCAATGGCCTGGCGAGCCGTCCAGGGTGTACTCTGCCTTCGCCCAGATTCGGCTGGGTTGGGTGCCAGTCTCCCTGCGACCCTAATTAGGAGAGAGTGGTTACAGAAAATGAACTGAAAAATACTTTTATCAATCATTTACCTGCCCCTGCCCCACACAGAGAGAGTGAGGTGGGGGGTGGGGTGGGGGGGAATGGACAGAGAAATCTTATCCCACGAAAGCTAAATATCTTTATATTTAAATATAAACATCTCCCTACCATACTAGTTTTAAAAATCCAGACTTACTTTTCAGGTCGAATAAACAGTTAACAGATTATGAATAGAGTGATTTCAGGGAAATGTAGTAAACAACTTTAAATCCTCAATTTAAAATATGAACTGATGTGAGTAAAAATTAATATGACGCAAAAAAAAAAAAAAAATTCAGTTATTTGCAAAATTGTCTATCCAACTGGAGTCACGGAGAGGCCAGGGGCTAACTCGGCTGACTCTGACTGAAGGCGGGGTACACCCTGAACAGCTTATACCTAGGTAAGACATACCTAGATAGAAAACTTGAGTTTATGGAGTTAGTCCACAGGCTTGGTGAAAAAATGCCAAAAAACAGATGAGGCAGGGACTCAATCTCAGGCAGACATTCAAGCCTGACACCCCCCACTGGGACATAGGCCGCCAACCACATCCCTCCATCTGGATCTGTCCTGGGGCAGACATACTAATCACTAATTTCACCCCTTTTTAGCAAATTAGAGAATGCTGAAGAATATCTAACCACTTTTATATATGTATATTTTTATCAGTCATTTATAATCTCAAATGCAGCCGTGAGGACATGTACAGAGGAGGGATAGTGAGTATATTGGTAGTAGAATGCTGAGGTTGGAACTACCAGGCAGAAGGCCTAGAGGAAGACCAAAGAGAAGATTTATGGATGTGGTGAAGGAGGACATGAAGGTAGTTGGAGTAAGAGTAGAAGATGGAGAGGATAGGGTGAGATGGAGGCAGGTGACTCGCTGTAGCGACCCCTGAAGGGAAAAGCCGAATGGAAAAGAAGAAGATTTATAATCTCAAAACATTTTGGTGGATATATTTGTATTATATAACTTAGCAATTGAAAAGTTTGCAGAAATACATTGTTCTTGTAGTCAGCTCCTGGCATCTACTTTGTGTTCTGTCTAGCCAATTGTTCTTTTATCTTTAGAGCTCAGGGCTCAGACCTCCGGCAGGACTGGTCTCACACCTTGGGCAAGACTGGTCTCACACCTTGGGTCACATCTTCTAGCAGGACAATGGTGCTATTGTTTTATGACCCCCACTCATGAATTCTGTAGCCCACCTCCACTGCAGTCCATTGTATAATTACTTTGTTCACCTCTGCAAGCTTCTGCTGAGCTTGTAAATGAAGAATGTGACCCTTTATTGCAAGCCACCCCAGAGCTCTGGGGGACACAGACTAACTGGTCCAGGAGATGATTAGAACTCGCTCAGAACCAGTGAGAGAAAGAACTAGACAACAAAAAAGAAATCCCAACATACATTATAAATACTAGTAGAAGACTTTGGACTTGACACCAGACTGGCTGTTACTGCATATGAAAGTCTAAAGACTACAGAAACCCCTCAACCTGCCATTTTACTTTTGTCATGAGCTACTCTTCTCAGTGACTGATTCCGCCGCTCCTCATGGATTGATGTCCAACTGATATGACACTGTGACCAGTGTAACATTCCCCATTGAATCACTATTCTATCGGTTTAGCAATACTTCAATCTGAATCTGAGCAGAAAATATAGGTCTCTACACTTTGGATTTCATTCTTCTACGGGCTCAATGATGCAGTTTTATTGAAATCCATACATGTCATTATCCGCCAGGCTATGAATCATGAGCCCATCCAGCCCATCCTTTCTTTCTGCATACTCTGCGTCATGCCTGTCTGTCTGTCTTCCTTTCGGCTTTTTCCCTTTTCTCGGGAGTCGCCACAGCGAATCATCTGATTCGCACGTTTAATTTGGCAGAGGTTTTTACGTCGGATGCCCTTCCTGTCACAGCCCTTTTTTTTTAGAAAGGGACAGAAACACGCTGACGGCTTTGCAGCTACTCTTTATGAAAGTCAGCAATAGTTCTTTTACATGCCTCTCACCATAGACCAGGGGTGCTCAATCCTGCTCCTGGAGATCTACCTTCCAGAAGACATTCACTCCAACCCTAATCATGACCACCTAACCATCCAATCATCTAATCAAGACCTGACTGGATCTTGCATGTCACATGGGCCACATTAGGGTTGGAGATAAAGTCATGTGGAAGGTAGATCTCCAGGAGCAGGATTGAGCACCCCTGCCATAGACAGTGAGAGACATGGCCCGCCTTTGATAACCCAGTTAGCTGCACTGGGGGGGACAGTGACAACCTTGTGGAGAATGGGACTCGAACCCCCAACCTTTGGATCAGCGATCCAGCACCCTATACCACTAGACCACCACTGTCATACTCTGATAAGATAAGATAAGATACAGCTTTATTAATCTCACAATGGAGAAATTCACTGTTACAGGCTCTTGAGGTACTATCAGTAGGGGGTGCAAAAATAGATACAAGTACGAACATACACACATACATATATATTATATAAGTAAATAAATAAATAGATACATAAATAGTATAAATTAATAAACAATAAAAGAAAAGAATGGAGCAACTTTATAGACTGGCCTATATTAAAGTGTAATACATACTGTGTCATACATTTACAAAATCTATACAGTATAGATATGCATACATGTATTTTTTTATTGAATAATTATAGTGTCTTTTGTTTGCATGGACACGTTTGGAACACAAAGTGAAATCTCCAGAAACAGCTAACAAATGCAAACTCATCATGTGAAATAAATACCGACCATTTTATCTTAATTTTTCTTCAGCTGATGTGCACACACACACACACACACACACACACACACACACACACACACACACACACACATTCTAACTGAATTATTCAGAATGGATAAACACAGTCCATGCTATCAATGAACATTTCATTTGGTTTCAGTAGTTTAAAGACAACTGTTATGGAGTACAATTAGCGAGTGTTATATTTAGTAACAGGATTCAAATTGAAATTTAATAATACAGTAAATATTTAATTGATGTGTCCACTTATGTTTTTTTTTTTTATTATTATTTCCCACAATGGGAGTCCAAGTGGCATAATTGTTAGAAAATCTGGTATTAATATGACCGTGAATGGTCGTGTGTGTGCGTGTTTGTCCTGAGATGGTCTAGTGAGCTGAGTTGGCTGAAATAGGCTGCAGCCTTCCTGTGACCCTGGTAGGATTACTGGTGTGTTAATGAGTAAGTGTGTGAATTTCTATCCGTTTCCTAATGTATTCCTGGCTTGTATTTAACAGTAAATTGCTTGAATGTATGATTAGGTAACTGCATTAAGTGCACTTGAGAATAAACAGGAAAGAGCACTTATTGCATTACCAAGTTTGAGACACCAAGAAGAAAACAATGCCAAAATAGAACATCTTTCCACGTATCCATACTTCAACCTCAGGTAATTTCTAGAGAAATGAAGGGAAGATGACACTGAAGGAAAATCGGTAAAACAAAACCTAGCAGGGGCTCAAGGTGTGGTGTGGTGTGAATCACAGCTGGTTGTGTGATTGCACGGCGTGGCTTGCAGTCACCTGAAGAATAATCAACACTCTGATCTTCATTATAGTCACAAACAAAAGAAAACTGTTTTTCGGAAACATGCAGCATGAGTAAAAGGAAACTTCAACTGATTTAAAAATATTGTTTTTTTTAAATAGTCCTAATTATTGACTGACTGGCTCATTACCTGAAGTGTTTAAATCGCTAAAAATATTTGTTTACATAATCTCGACGTGCTTTGTGACAATGTCAATTGAGTTCTCTATTTACAGACACCACTTTACATGCTCTGATCAGGAGCTCATTCATTGACAAAGCTGTTTAATTCTCATAGATGTGAGCTACAGGCGTACAAACAATAAAAATAAATATAAATGACAATGTGGAACATTCTGAAGGATCTATCAGCAATAAATACATTTTCAATCATTTCAATAATAATGTATTAAAAATCATTAGTTTTTATGGTACCTTTGAATAAGTCTGTTTTATATTTACATATAGGGCAGTATACCTAGTGGTGTATGTGCTGAATCACTGATCCTATGGTTGAGAGTTCAGGCCCCACTCACCACAGGTTGTCACTGTTCCCCCCAGGGCAGCTAACTGGGCTATGAAAGGCCGGCCATGTCTCTCACTGTCTGTGGTGTGAGGTTCATGTAAAAGAACCATTGCCAACTTTCGACATGAGTACGTACCTGCGAAGCCATCAGCGTGCTTCCGCCCTGCGATGGCCTAGAGAGCTGTCCAGGGTGTACTCTGCCCTCGCCCTGAGTCAGCTGGGATGGGCGCCAGCCTCCTTGCGACCCTAATTAGGACTAAGCGGTTCCAGAAAATGAACTGGACGATTAATATTTACATACGGAACGGGTCACCTGTCATGGAGGTCGCCATATTGCATTGCTCTGTCTCTACAGTAGCCCAGAACGATACAGGCTGTGAAGAGGTAGGGCTGAAATGAAATTTCACTTGGTTGCAACATGGAATCTTATACCAAAACGCCACTGGATATGGCTAAATCAAACATACTGTCCGTTTAACCCCTTTGAAGGCTACTCCAATAATAAAAAATAGCAATGAAAATAATTCCTTTTTATTCATTTGAGGGAGGGAGAGAGGGGGAGAGAGAGACAGAGAGAGAGGAGGAGAGGGAGGGGGAGAGAGAGAGAGAGGGAGAGAGAGACAGAGAGAGACAGAGAGAGGGAGGGAGAGAGAGAGAGTCTGTAGAATGCATCAGAACATTGTAGAATAAATGAAGTGACGCAATAAGTTAGAGCGGGCTTCCCCGTCACGTCACTCTTCAGTTTTTTCATGTCATTTTATAATACGTAGTGTAGATTTCAGTTCTGGAGAAAATGAAATCTATTATGAAAGGGTTATATATTATACCAGCCAATGGGAGAGAAGCATTCAAAGCGGTACGTAATTCTGAAGGGAAATAGAAAGTCCTGAAGATAATAACACCGAAAGTGAATCCTATGACTAAGTGGGAGGGGCATGTTGTCTTTCGGCTCTCTCCTATTGGCTGTTCTAGAGATAAGGGGTGTGGTTGGGTAGGTTTTTGCGGTTGTTAAATTGGGGTCAGATGGAAAGGAGAATCAGTGGAAAGAAAGAATTATTCAATCACCAGGTAGGTTATTTTCCCTTTTAAATAATTCGTACTTGAGTAATACATGTGATTTCTCATTATGTAAAATATTACATTTTCCTTTGGATATACAGATTTTAGGGAGGCTAAACTAACTGTTCTAAACTAACCCTCAGTGTAACTGTGAATGGTGTGCGTGTGTGTGTGTGTGTGTGTGTGTGTGTGTGAGAGAGAGAGAGAGAGAGAGAGTATGTGTGCCCTCTGGTGGTCTGGCAAGCTGTTCAGGGTGGACCTTGCCTTCATTGAAAGTCGGCTGAGATTGGCTCCAGCCTCTCAGAAACTGTGAAGATGACTTTAGCGAGCTTATGATATAAAGTTGTTTTCCTGGAATGATTTAGGAATGGAATTCACATTGCAATTCTAATATCACCGGCTCGACTTCGAGATAAACTATGCTGAAGTTTCTATTTCATGTTTTTTTTTTAATCTTTAAAAAAAAAAGATAAAATCTGATTTCCTTTTTGATTCTGGTTCCTCTGAAGTCTTCTTCCTTTTTTTCTTTGGCATCGTTGCCGTGGAGCTTGTTTATTAGGGCTGTGTAGGGTTTATTGAGAAATGTTTACCATCATATATTTAAATTCTACATCAAATTTATTTTACAATGTAAAGCTTTTTCATGACAATGTCAATTATAAAAAGTGATATACAATTTAAACTGAATTAAATCTAATTAAATTAAGCAGTTTTGCAAAGGAGTGAGTCAGTTATAATGTATATAGCGTGTAGTTGAGCAGCTTGTGTGTTCTGCTGCTGTTGGGGGGGGGGGGTTGGCGTGGGGGGTATAAGAACACACACACACAGCTCAGTGGTGGGTCATGCATTTGGTACCTGGGCATTCAGTGGGACTTAGTGAACCTGCTTCCTAATACAGTACCAGAACTATAATGACGCAATTATACAAAAACACAATATAACAAGGTGTGGTGCTGCAGAGACAGAAGCATTTCGTACATTTTTGCTAAAAAAATAATGATGGTATGATGTACGCTTTTAAGACAGTGAGACAGAGAGTCACAAAGGGCAACAGAGACATAGAGAGACTGAGAGAGAGACAGACAGACAGACAGAGAGAGAGAGAGAGAGAGAGAGAGAGAGAATGTGCACAAGTGAGAGAGACAGATAGAGAGACATATAGACAGACACACACAGAGAGAGAGAGAGAGAGAAAGAGAGAGAGACCAAGAGAGAGTTAGAGAGCGGTACAGACAGAGAGAGAGAGAGAGAGAGAGAGAGAGAGAGAGAGAAACAAAGAGAAATTCAGAGAGAGAGGCAGAGAGAGAGAGACAGAGACAGAGCGAGAGAGAATGAAAGGAGAATCAGAGAGAGAGAGAGAGAGACGAAGACAGAGAAAAACAGATAGAGAAAGAAAGACAGACAGCTAGAGAGAGAGAGAGAAAGAGAGAGAGAGAGTTAGAAAGAGAGAGAGAAAGAGAGACAGACAGCTAGCAAGAGAGAGAGAGAGGGGGGAGACAGAGAGAGAGGGAGAGAGAGAGAGGAAGAGAGAGAGAGAGAGAGAGGGAGAGAGAGAGAGAGAGAGAGAGAGAGAGAGAGAGAGAGAGAGAGAGGTGGAGGGAGAGAGAGAGGGAGGGGGAGAGAGAGAGAGAGAGAGAGGTGTAATAAAGTCTGTAGAATGCATCGGAACATTGTAGAATAAATGAAGTGACGCAATAAGTTAGAGCGGGCTTCCCCGTCACGTCACTCTTCAGTTTTCTCATGTCATTTTATAATACGTACTGTAGATTTCAGTTCCGGAGAAAATGAAATCTATTATGAAAGGGTTATATATTATACCAGCCAATGGGAGAGAAGCTGTCAAAGCTGTACGTAATTCTGAAGGGGAAATAGAAAGTCCTGAGGATACAATACTTTCATGAGAACTATAATGACGCAATTATACAAAAACACAATATAACAAGGTGTGGCGCTGCAGAGACAGAAGCATTTCATACATTTTTGCGATCATCTCTAAGCATTACATCACTCTCACCTGTGGAAGTTCCCGGTAAACCTGATGCTTGGCCAAATGTAACAAGCGTAAATGTTACCTCCTCAAACTCTCCTGATGATGTCTAGATTTTCAGAAAAAGTCCACATTAAAAATGGATTTTTAAGAATTAAGTCCAAAACCGAGTCAGTTTCTCCTCCTCCGTCAGCCACTGTTTGGGTAAAAATATCGAATTTAAATGCATCGTGTGCAGATAGCTACAGGTTATTCAGCTAGTTTTGCTCTGACCAACCAATCAGAGGACTGAAAAATGCTGACGTTATTGCGAGCCCGCTAGCTGGCTCTGTGAGGTGAATCTGAAATCTGATTGGCTAAAGAAACAGTCTCGTAGTAATATAGTTTAAGTGACATCAGCCTGCACTACTGATTCTGAAGGCCTTGTGCACATTAGATTGACATGGCTGCACATAGAAGCAGAAATCTGATTGGACAAGAAAATTTAACATCTGCATACACGTACTGGAAGCAGTGCAGCCAACAGCCGCGACGAAACGAAAGAGAACAGACTGTTGGGAATAAATTAATACAATCTAATCAAACAAATAGTAGAACTTCAGTTGTAAATGTAGATCAGTGCTTCTGATAGTGAAAATGTTTTACTGGCCCTGGCCGCCCACCACTGATTTTCAATGTGGACTTTTTTCACCACCCATTTTCATGGAGCAGTTGGTGAAGATGTCCATCTAGTTTGGGAATCTTTTTTCCCCCTTTTTTAATTTCTGTCAGCTGGTTGCTGGTCAGCCATAGCTGGGTTTTTCATCAAGGCTCACACATCACGCCCGATCCTTACTCTGTACTGAGGTGTTGTTTTACCTTAGTCTATAATGTACATTTGGCTGTGTGTCCTCATCCATCCTTGAATTTGTTTCTCATCAGCTTTGGTTTTATTTTACAGACGCTTCATTAAACGGATACAATGGAGAACATCATAGAGCTCAACATCAAAATCATAACTGGTGAAACAAAGCTTGTGAAAGTGTCACAAAACGACACCATTCGTAAACTCAAGGAAATCATTGCTGCTTGCTTTCAGGTGAGAGCTTCATGCCTGAAACTTCACACCAGTGATGGGCAGATCCTGGATAATGACCAGAAGACTGTCCGTGATTACTGTCTGAGTTCAGGATCAACTCTGATACTCCTAATCCTGCCGAACCCAGTGCCCTTTCAGGTGTTCGTGAAGAACGAGAAAGGACAGATTAAAACGTATGACATCAATGGTGATGAAACAGTCCACCAGCTGATGATAAAGGTGTGGAACAAAGAAGGTGTACCAGTGGGCCAGCAGCGGCTGATTTACCAGGGAAAGCAGCTTGAGCCTGGCAAAAAGCTGCAGGATTACAACATTCGGTCAGGAGACACCATTTATTTGACCCTCCGGCTGCGTGGAGGCTGATGGGTGTGTGGGAGGAGGTGGTATAAAAGTACATGGAGATAATTTTTTCTTGTTTACCGTAATTATATATATATATATATATATAAATATATATATATATATATATATATATATATAAATATTCCAGGTGCAGGGTAGGACAGTCAGCTTACTCTTTTATTTAACCTCCATTCTGTCTCTGACTTTCATCCTTCTATCTCTGTCCTTAGAAACCCTCCAGTACTGCTCAGGTTGTTTGAAATCGGCTCAAGTGGTCAAAATATATTTATTATATTTAGTAACACATGTATGACCATCTTTGTAATACACCACATCCACCTTTTTTATTTAACACCAGTAGCTAAACATGCTTTTATTTGATAGAGGAAGGTATATGTTACCTGATTTATATTCTTTCAGGGTTTAAAATCTTATAAAATTTACAATAAACGTAAACAATGCAGGTTAAAATCACTTTTTTATAAGGTTGGGTTTGTTCCAGATGTGTTGGCTTCTGTATTTAACACTTATTTTTATGATGATGATGATGATGATGATGATGATGATGGTAGATTTATTTTTCTGTAATTGCTGTAATGTTCCCTGTCTTTTATTCTCATAATGTACATTAACTGAGAATAATTTATTTATATCCTCTGTATAATTTATTCTTTTCTCATTCCAGTGTTATATATTTATTGTGTCCTCACCTGCTTAATGTAGAATATTATAAGTCGATAAAACTGAATTATTATTTCTGTTACATCCTGAAACACTTAAATAAAAACACTATTCTATGTGTATGTTCTAACTAATAATTATAATGCATGTGCAAAAACACACATACACACACACACACACACACACACACGTGTATATATATATATATATATACATGCACGGTTGGCTATCTGGTTGCTTCAGTTTGCCCTTATCTCTAAGTGTGAATGTTGGCCTTGTCTTGTGAGCTGTTTAGCATGTATCCATATTCATCCAGTGTAGGTTGAGATAGGCTCCAGCTTCCAACCGGAATGGGATTAAGCGGTTCGACGGATCGAATGACACTATATTACTTATAATACAGGTATACGCTACCTCGACTTAAGTCGTATCAATTATACGTCGGTTTTCAAAAAGTATAGGGAAAAATAATACAAAAGTTTAAGTCATTATAATCATATAATTGCACCCCATGACTTGAGATGCACTGAATTAGCGGCAGCCCCGGCATATTATAGATATTCATTATCATGGTATTACGTACTAGCATGTGAGTCAAATTTATCAAATTGCTGACAGCTTTTGTTTCTCCCTACTGCTGATTGGTTGCAAATGACGTATACGCCTCTTTCATACATAGGGTTTTAAAACCTCATGAATAATTCGGGGGTTTCACAGATGCATGTGTGTGTGTGTGTGTGTGTGTGTGTGTGTGTGTGTGTGTGTGTGTGTGTGATCCCAACGAATATTGGGGGATTTCTGTCTATATTAATATATAAATTTATACAAGTAAAATTGGCAAAGCCTAGCCCAGGCTAGCCTACAGACAAGCTAATTTGAGTTAAGTCGTGGAACCATTTAACGACGTAAGCCGAGGTATACCTGTATTGTCCTTTTCTTCTTTTCCGATCGGCTTTTTCCCTTTTTCAGGGGTCACCACAGCAAATCATCTGATTCGCATGTTTGATTTGGCATACGTTTTTACATCTGTAAATGTAAATAAATCAAAACAGGACCACTTTGAAACACACGCACGCACGTACACACACACACACACACACACACACACACACACACACACACACACTGACATCTAGTAGACAATAAAAAAAATTCTTACACTCCTGTGTGAGATCAGTGTGTGTGTGTGTGTGTGTGTGTGTGTGTGTGTGTGTGTGTGTGTGTTGCAGGTTACTCTCAGAGACTTATATATTTGTGTGTTTTGGTGGTCCAATGGACTGTATACCCCGCCTTCACCTAGAGTCGGCTGAGATAGGCTTCAGCCTTCCTGTGAGCCTAGTCGGTAATACTAGTTCAGCAAAATAATAAATTAATGTATTAAAGTTTTATTTAGGCCCTGTGATGGCCTAGCAAGCTGCCTAGGGTGTACTACCCCGCCCAGCCCCCGCGGCCCTAATCAGGATTAAGTGGTTCAGAAAAAGAATGGAAGAATTAAGTTTTGTTTCGGAGTATCTAACCCTCATCTGCTCTCTGGGTGCTCCAATGTGCAGCAGCGCACTGTGTCAGGGGTCTTCACTGTCATATATTTACTATATTAATATTTTTCCTCAAATTTTTACACATAAGATTATAATGCTAATGTTAAAAATTTTTGGCAAATGTATTAGAAATAAAATGTAGATAAGTATTTTCAACCTTTGCTCAATACTTTCATGTTGCTCCTTTGGCAGCAATTACAGCCTCAAGTCTTTTTGAATATGATTCTAACCTTGGCTCTCCCGTCTTTTGGCAATTTCACCCATTCCTCTTTGCAGTACTTCTCAAGCTCCATCGGGTTGGATGAGGAGGGGTTGGTGTACAGCCATTTTCAGATCTCTCCAGCAATATTCAATTGGATTCAAGTCTGGGCTCTGGCTGAGCCACTCAAAGACCTTCAGAGAGTTGTCCTGAAGACAGTCCTTTGATATCCTGACTGCGCTTAGGGTCATTGACCTGGTGAACGATGAACTGTCAACCAAGCACTTTGGAGCAGATATACATGTATACATTGCTGCATCAATCTTTCCCTCCATCCTGACTAGTCTCTCAGTTCCTGCTTCTGAAAACATCCCCACAACATGATGCTGCCACCACCAGGCTTCATTGTTGGGATAGCATTGTCCTCGTAATGAATGATGCCTGGTTTCCTCCAAACATGATGCCTCACATTCATGCCAAACAGTTAATTTTTTTATGAGACTAGAGGGTCTGAGTCTCTTGGATGCCTTGAACTCAAGGCGGGCTGCCATCTGTTTTTTTTTTTGTTTTGTTTTGTTTTTTTTTCACGAAAGAATAGCTTTCGTCTGGTCACTCTACCATACAGGCCTGATTGGTGAATTGCTGCAGGGATTGTTGTCCTTCTGAAATCTTCTGCTCACTCCACAGAAGAATGCTGTAGCTCTGAGAGAGTGACCCTTGGGTTCTTCATCACCTCCCTGACGAAGGCTTTTCTCTCCTGATGGAGGCCGCCGTGCTCATTGGAGTCTTCAAACCAGAACTTTTTCTGTACCTTTCCCCCAAATTTGTAGACAGGTAGGCGCCTTTCCAAATCAACTGAATTTGAATGTGAGTATTTATGAATGCTTACGGCTTTTTATTATTATTATTTTTAATACATTTTCTTTGTGGGGTATTGTGTGTGGAATCTGAGGGGAAAATATATTGATTCCATTTTTGGAATAAGATTGTAACATAACCATGTGGAAAAAGTGAAGCCCTGTGAATACTTTCTGGATGCACTGTAAAATGTACAAAAATATATTAATTTAATAACCTTTAACAGCTATGTATTTCCTCCACACATTGAAGGAATCAACAATTCTCTAAAAAAAAACCCTTTTCAGTAACAGTGAATCCATCATCACAGAAACACAGGGCTTGTTATTAAGCAATAAAGAAGCTCTCAGTGTAGAGTCAGCACGGTGGTGTAGTGGTTCGCATGTCTGCATCACACAGCAAGAAGGCCCTGGGTTTGATTCCAGCTCGGGTGTTTCTCTGTGGAGTTTGCATGTTCTCCCTGTGCTTGTGTGGGTTTCCTCCATGTACTCTGGTTTCCTCCTGTAGTTCAAAAAGCATGCGCATGAGTGTAGTTAACTGCTCAAATCGCCCCTAGGTGTGAGTGTTGGCCCTGCGACGGCTTGGCAAGGAGTCCATGGGTGCCAGCCTACCCGTGACCCTAATTAGGGTTAAGAGGCTTGGAAGATGAATGAGGTTCTCAGGTACTGTTCTGTATTTGGAGGTGGGTGGGTTTATGTGTGCACTTACACAACCTCACCAGCAGGGTGCAGTCAGAACCTGGATAATTTTGAGTACAATACTCTATGCCTGTTAAGGCCGAAGTGACAGCACTGTATTGGACGCCATTTGTTTCCATTCAGTTTGTTAATGTTAATGAACTTCACAAAAGAATATATTCTTAATGAATAAAATATTTTAAAATATTTTTGTTTTGGTTCATTTCACACTTTTATGTGCACTTTAGAGGAGATAGATTTGTTTTCCTTGCAATAAAATACTAGTCAGATGAGAAACACAGCGGTCAAGCTGGACCATTTTTGCTGTAATTGAAAGTGTGTGTAAGATAACCAATGGTCTGTCCGGAAATGAACCCATGTGTGTTTGAATGCATGCCACAGATGGTGTAATACAGTATAATCAGTTTTTAAATAAATAGATTTTGAGGAATATTTTGCACTATTGTTTATACAGCAGTTAAATATATGAGAGTAGGAGAAACACCTCCAATCTGGGCTCATGCTCCACAAAAATCAAACTGCTGTATCTATTAGTATTCTTATGAATTGCATAACAAAAGCAGAGAAAGAAATCAGATGAGGTAACACATTTTAATTTACTGAGCTGTGAGCATGTCTGCTTCTTTTACTTTCGGCCGCTCCCTTCAGGGGTCGCCACAGCAAATCATCCGCCTCCATCTCACCCTGTCCTCTGCATCTTCTTTTCTGACTCCAACGATCTTCATGTCTTCTTTCACCACATCCATAAATCTCTTCTTTGGTCTTCCTCGAGGCCTTCTGCCTGGTAGTTCCAACCTCAGCATCCTACTGCCAATATACGCACTATCCCTCCTCTGTACATGTCCAAACCATCTCAATCTAGCCTCTCTGACTTTGTCTCCAAAACATCTTACATGGGCTGTCCCTCTGATATACTCATTTCTGTGAGCATGTAAAGCTACATTTTATAAGTAGAACTTCAAAAATATTTACTATTGACTATAGAGTTCAGTTGCACGGTACTAGACCCATAACACCGATTTACTTCAGAAAGGATGTAGAAGATGGATTCCATCCTATCTGAAAAGCAAAAGATTATTACAGAGTGTGAAGGCAGACACTGCTCTCCGACCAGTGACAAGCGGCCTAGAAATGGTGATCCACTCAACTAACTCCTGGACAGGCTACCATGCCTATCAGGACATTCCTACCATTAAAAAGTCCCCATTGATTTTACATGATCAGATAGACAAGAGCCTTTGATTGGATAATTACTGCAGTGATTAATATGATTCAGCTGGTAACACTTCTTCTTCTTCTTCTTTTCCTTTCGGCTTTTCCCTTCAGGGGTCGCCACAGCGAATCATCTGCCTCCATCTCACCCTATCCTTTGCATCTTCTTCTCTTACACCGACGACCTTCATGTCCTCTGTTAGACCTTAACTGATGCAGTGAGGACCTTTTCATTTCCTACACAACCATATCATGAATGTATAACATGGAGAAAATTCCCCTATATTTACAAAGGGTTAAATTGTTGACCTAAATTAAGCAAAAGGAAAAAAAAATCTCATGAGTAATATTAAAAAAAAATCTCGCGAGTGAATATTTGCTCTGTTTTGTTGTGTCAGGCTGAGACGAAGTGTGTGGAATGATGTACGCATCATGTCTAGTCACCGCTGTGTCAGCCTCTGGAGGCAGTGTAATAAGCTGGGGGTGCTTCAGTTGATGTGTTGGCTTTGCGATGGCCTGGCAAGTTGTCCAGGGTGTTCACCGCCCTCACCCAGAGTTGGCCAGCTTCTCCGTGAACCTACTTAGGATTAAGCGGCTTAGAAAATGAACGAATGAATGAATGAATGAATGAATGAATGAATGAATGAATGCTTCAGCTGGTTCGGTTGATGCCCAACGATGTCAAAGATACTCTTTGGGAGTAACGAGGATGGATAGGATTAGGAATGAGCACATCAGAGGGACAGCACATGTAAGACGTTTTGGAGACAAAGTCAGAGAGGCTCGATTGAGATGGTTTGGACATGTACAGAGGGGGGATAGTGAGTATATTGGTAATAGGATGCTGAGGCTGGAACTTCCAGGCAGAAGGCCTAGGGGAAGACAAAAGCGACGATTCATGGATGTGGTGAAGGAGGACATGAAGATCGTTGGTGAAAGAGAAGAAGATGCAAAGGATAGGGTGAGATGGAGGCAGATTATTCGCTGTGGCGACCCCTGAAGGGAAAAGCCGAAAGGAAAAGAAGAAGAAGATGTCAAAGATGGGGAAGCCCCTCAGCCACACAGCAGTGCTTGAGAAATTTCCTGGACAAAGCGTATAAGGTTAGGGTCATTCTGATGAGGTCAAAGGTCAAACAGAGAAACTGAAAAGTCCATGCGCACCCACATACCATAGGAAACCGACAGGCTAAACTTCAGAATCATTCATCCAGAAGCTCCTGAAAAATATCCAGGAAAAAATGTATAACGTCGAAGTCATGTGACAATGTGTGACGATACTATATGGCAATGAACTCTTAAAACTCCACTGTTGTAAGACAGGAACATTATATTTCCTCCCAGTTATATTGTGTGTATGTCCTTGCAAGATCCTCATATTGGGACCATTGGGTCTTACTCTTATGATAAGGTTCTTCCTGTTTGAAGATTTTGATCAAGTTTAGTAGTTACCTGGATGTTAGAAACAGAAGTAGTGTTCAGATATGACAAGACACACATCACTGCGATTTGAGTCTTGGGAGGTTAAAATAAAGTGAACAGACTTTTCCATCAATTTTGTTTCTTTCCTGATGGCACACATATTCCAAAAATTCAATGCCAAGATCCATTGAACTCTAATAAACATTATTTCCACTTAGAATGTGAACCACAGATTCCTGATCTTAAAACCAATGAGAGGCAGTGGTAGTGTCGTGGTTAAGGCGATGGGTTCCTGATCTGTGAGTCAGTAGTTCAATCTTCACTGTCGGTGTTGTTGGGCCTTTGAGCAAGACCCGCAACTCTCAATTGCTCAGTTTAAAAAAAAAAAAAAAAAAAGAGAGAGAGACAATTGTAAGTCGTTCTGGATAAGAGTGTCTGCCAAATGCTGGAAATGTCCCAAACCACTGAGAATCTGTGGGATGTGCAGGAGATGACTTTGCACAGCAGTGTGACTCAACTATCCTCATTACAAGATCTTGGTGAAAGACTGTACAATTTTTTTTTCTTTGGACAGGGTGTGTATTTCATTCCATTCTATTCAAGTTCTGCATGCCCTTTAGGATGGAGGTTTACTAAAAGTAGGTACCAGCACCGAAAAAATTAAAGTAATCATAAATGGATGGTTTTAGGTTCTATTTGTCGTGTTAACCATTACAAATCACCGGTCCAAATTTCATGCAATTATCTTGAACGGTTTCCGAGATAGAGCCTGTTCTGTTACCCCAACTTCAGGCCCCTGGCTCGGACATCATTGGAACACTTTTGAGGAGACTATGAAACAAGAATTATTACTTTCTACAAAGACTTAATGCCATTTCTCAGTCATTTCTACAACCTGGTTCTACATTATGGAGTTTCAGGCCTCTCGGGTAATAGGTATTTTAGTAAAAGACATTTTTTTTTTCAAATTATAGCGCACCAAATTGGCAAAGATGGCATTTTTAGACGCCCCATTTTCAAAATTAGACATCTAAAACCCCCCCAGTGCAGCCAACTGGGTTATCAAAGGCCGGCCATGTCTCTCACTGTCTATGGCAGGGGTCACCGACCTTTTTGAAACCGAGAGCTACTTCTTGGGTACCAATTAATGCGAAGGGCTACCAGGTCAAAACACACCTCTGAAATTACAAATTTGCTCAATTTACCTTTAATTATATGTTATCATTAATAATTAATGATATTTATCTATGTGAAGATATTGATTTGATTTAAAATATATTCAAAAAAATTAGATGCAGCTCAATGGAGAGTGGCGCTATGGAGCTGTGGGCCTGTCCTAAAACTAGCAGTGAACAGGTCCGCGGGCAACTTATAGTGTCCTTGCGGGCTACCTGGTGCCCACGGGCACCACGTTGGTGATCCCTGGTCTATGGTGTGAGGCATGTAAAAGAACCATTGCTGACTTTCGACAAGAGTTGGCTGCAAAGCCGTCAGCGTGTTTCCGCCCTGCGATGGCCTGGCGAGCTGTCCAGGGTGTACTCTGCCCCCGCCCTGAGTTGGCTGGGATGGGCACCAGCCTCCCCGCGACCCTAATTAGGATGAAGCGGTTACAGAAAATGAACTGAACTGACATCTAAAAACCCCAATTATGCTATTTTCTAAGATAATGGTATAAACTAAACCTCTCCAATTTTTTATGGCGGCCAGTTCCTCTCACTTTTGAAGTTACTCTCTCTCTCAAAAATGCCTCAAACTGCTATTTACACCATGGAAAAAACGATCGAAAATTCCCAGAATGGCAAATCTTTGAAAATGCATTCAAATTTAATCAACCAAGTTAATACCTTGATACTTTTGTTTCCAAGGGAAAGTACTGTACCTGCTTAATCCATTGGAAGCATCTGTTCCAGGATATTTTAGACCACAGAGATGTCTTAACTATAACACTATTCCTTTGGCTATGCCCAGCATAACATGGAATGTTGTACTGTACTGAACCGCGACACTCTCTTACCAACAGAAGGAAACAGCAAACCACACAACTGGTTTCCTTTCACCGGGCAGCTTTGTTCCCCTAAAACAGATCTGAAAAATTAACCACTGCTTAACCGTATGCTTATTCTATATGTGGATGGATCAGCATCTAGACACCCAGAGACAAGTAAAGGGCATGTGGAATATGTACTGGTTCCAGACAATGAGATCCCAATAGCTGAATCCCTCCCTGCCCATCTGTCTGCACAAGCAGAAAAATTACATGCACTTATTCATGCATGCAGATTAGCAGAAGGATGGTTGCTATGCCTTCTGGGTAGTTTATGATTTTGGAGCAATTTTAGAGGAATTTTGGAGGAATTTTTTTTAACCAGCTCACCACCATCTTGTCCCTGATCACTTAGATGCCATCCAGCAGCTCAAGGTCGATGATGTTTCTGAAAGCTCAGCACGCATTAAACAATCACCTGTTTCCTTCGGTAACGAAACAACAGATGCAGCCCCGAAAGAAGCAGCGAGCAAATTACTGAGTACAACCACTTCCTTTTTACAGCTGCACACACACACACACACACACACACACACACACACACACACACACACACACACACACACACACCATCTCTGAAGCCACGAGAAATTCAGTAGCACAAGATAAGTTGCACAAGAGAAGAAGCAATGGAGACAAACAGGTTGTACAAATAAATAGGGGATCAGGATGTTCCCCAGTGCCATCCATGCCACCCACATTACCTGCTTCCAGCCTTTGCTAAGTCGACACATGGAAAGACTCAGAAACCTTTTGGGTAATAAGCATGGATTTACAAAGAGAATCTCAAATTACTCTATTTTTTTTATTTTTTTTTGATAAACAATGCATAATGCGCACACAACATATCACAGGGTGGAGTCTCAAAATATAACAGGCAGCACACCCAGCACCAAATAACCCCTTGATTACTTAACAATGGACTTAATTTAATTAACATCAAGTTGAGGAAAGATAAACTGTCTGGTGGTGGTGGTGTGTATGTTTTCAAAATGGATTGAGGTTTTTTTCCTTGGTGGTGGCCAAGAACATCATTCGCAGGTAGAGAATTCCAATTAAACTGCGGCGCTACTTCATTTGTTAGTGCCGCACTGAAACAATCAGGAACATTCTGTTCATACCACCAAGCTAGTGGAAGAGCAGTCGAGAAGGTGCAGTAGAGAAGGTGCATGCAGGATGTCTGCATGACCTGAAAAAATTTTACTTGTTACAACCACAGAATCCAACAAATAGAAGTGCAGTGTGCATTTGTAGGCCTACTTTTAAATACATTAAACTGAACTATGCAGGCCTATTTGAAACCTTCCTATGTATGTTTTCCTTTCGGCTTTCTCCCTTTTACTCGGGAGTCACCACAGCGAATCATCTGATTCACACGTTTGATTTGGCAGAGGTTTTTACGTCGGATGCCCTTCCTGTCACAACCCTTTTAACAAGGGACAGAAACACGCTGACGACTTTGCAGCTCCTCTTTACGAATGTCAGCAATGGTTCTTTTACATCAACCTCTCACCATAGACAGTGACAGACATAGCTCGCCTTTGATAACCCAGTTAGTTGCACTGGGGGGGACAGTGACAACCTTGTGGAGAGTGGGACTCGAACCCCCAACCTTTGGATCAGCGATCTAGCGCCCTATACCACTAGACCACCACTGCCCCATTTGAAACCTTCCTATATTTGTGTAAAACTAAAATGAAAACTAGCCCGCTTTAATATAAATAAAACATTTAGGTGCAGCTTTTAAAAAGTAAACATAAAATTAGGAACATTTTTAAAAAAGTCCATTTCACTGTGTTCTCATCATCTTCAGGTTTCTTCCACGGCCAGCAATCAACTGAAATAAAAGCTTTCGTTTTTTTTCTGAAAAGAAATCGCATATTAAATGCCATTGTTCTCAACTGAGGGGCAGTGGTGGTCTAGTGGGAGAGGCCCTGGATCGCTGATCCAAAAGTTGGGGGGTTGAGTCCCACTCTCCACAAGGTTGTCACTGTCCCCCCAGTGCAGCTAACTTGGTTATCAAAGGCCAGCCATGTCTCTCCCTGTCTATGGCGAGAGGTTCATGTAAAAGAACCATTGCTGACTTTTGACAAGAGTAGCTGCAAAGCCATCGGCGTGTTTCCGCCCTGCGATGGCCTGGCGAGCTGTCCAGGGTGTACTCTGCCCTCACCTGGAGTTGGCTGGCATGGGTGCCAGCCGTCCCACGACCCTAATTAGCATGAAGCGGTTACAGAAAATGAACTGATGAATGTTCTCACCTGTTTAATGTGACTTCTGTTTCTGAAGTTCGCTGCAGATCTTCCTTACGTCGGGGCTGTAAGATGTGACTTTGATCGAGTGATATTTGGACTTTATGAAGTTCATGCTTGAGAAAACTTGCTCGCATATGTATGTTGAGCCAAAGATGGACAGGCCTCCAAATGCATACTTTTTCATTTTCATACATGCGTCAGGAATGGCACTCCATGCTTCAAAAACAAGTTTGTTGGGTTTTGTGAGGTTTTCAATATCACTCTATTTGTGCTCTTTAGCGAGAATGGCCTTCTGACGGGCGACATCTTCAAGATCCACTGTCAGGCATTTGAGCTTGGACACCCATAAATCTTTATCCGGTTATGTCATCCAGTTCCATTTGTAGATTGGGCTTACTTACTCCTGTGAAAGGGAATGTGTTCAGTAGGGATGGGTCGATGTCCAGGGGTGTGACAGGGAAGGAGAGAAAGTGTTTTTTTTTTTTTCGTTCTGAACTCACCGAATCTTTTTCCAAATGCAGCTTGCATTGCAGTAATCGCACGATGGAAATAATCACAACTGATGTGATGTTTCGCTTGTTTGAACTCTCTCGGGGAGGGGAAGTGAGAGAGCGTACCGTTCTGTATATCTCGGGAAACACCGTCATCTTGTGCTCAAGCTCCAAAACAACCTCCAGCATCTTCAGGGCTGCGCTTCCCTTCCCTTGGAAATTTTTCTTCAGGGTGTTTAAGTGACTTGTCCACCATGAAGTAAAACTTTTCCTGCCAATCGCGGTCTCCCAGTTCGGGATAGCTGAGACCTTTGCTTTCCAAGAAGGTTTTCACATGCTCCAGACAGGTAGCGAAGCGTTTCAGAACCTCTCCCCGAGACAGCCACCGGACTGTCGTGCAACAGGAGATCCGAATATGTGTTGTCCGATTCTTCTAACAATGAACAAAACTGGGGGTGATTTAGCCCGTTTGCAACTACTTCGTTGACGATCTTGATAATGAGGTTCATTACTTCCACACATTCAGGGGGAATGTTTGAGCGCACAGTGCTTCTTGATGGAGGATGCAGTGAAACGTCATCAGCTCTCGAGCCAGTGGCTTTTGAAATAAATTCACAAAGCCCTTCTTCTGTGCTTCTTTCATCTTGCTACATCTTCATCCAATCACGAGGAAAGGACGTCTATCCCTGAAGCTTAAATGATGCTCATACAGGGATTGTCATGGCTGTGATCACAATGATCTACCACAGGGGTCACCAGGCCACATACGGGCTCACTCACACCTATGGGCAATTTGGAACAGCCAGTTAACCTACTGTGCATGATTTTGGACTGTCGGAGGAAACCGGAGTACCCAGAGGAAACCCACACAAGCACGGGGGAGAACATTCAAACTCCACATAGAAGCACCCAGGCCGGGAATCAAATCCAGGCCTTCTCGCTGTGAGGCGGACATGCTAACCACTACGCCACCGTGGCGTCCGTGCTCCTCTCATACTGGGCGCTCCGTCAGTAGACACAGACACCAGGTGAGTGGTGTTTATTCCTTTGGCTTTTAGACGGCTCGAAACAGCCTCACTGCGTTTGGCCCTTTTACGGTATGAGTTCAAGCAGTTCTTCCTGCGGCCAATCACGGTTCACATATCTGCATAACATCGTTTACAACACTTCACTCATCACAAGCAATTGAAAATGCTCGAGCTGAATTGTCATCACTTTACCCACTGGTGATGTCTGTTCCTATTTTCGTGGTCCTGTCCTTGACGGTCTTCTTCTTCGTGGTAAACCGAGCAACTTCACTAATGAAGACTGATGTTGGTCTTTGCAAGTCGAGGCATTTCTCTCATTTTTTGTACAATTTCCCTTTTGTTTTTAAAGTCAGAGCTCTGATAGTTTTTATAAATGACTCTTTTATGTATTCTCCGTCTGTGAACAGTTCCCTTCTCCTTACGATCTCCTGAGCTGCCACCAATCTAGCAGATGGAGTTGACTGTGGAGATGTGATCCACTTCTTGAAAGTATGCTTGCTCTGCTCAACTTTCCGTTGCAGTTCTGAAATTGCTCTCTCTCTCTCTCTCTCTCATCTTCAGCTGGGTATTTTTCAGGAAATGCTGAGTGCTTATTTTGAAAATGACTTGATGTTCAATAATTTCCTACGACACATCAAGCACACAGGCAAGCCAAGAAAATAAATCTGTCCATGCAGAATTAAACTCCCTCTTTCATACTTTTCTTTTAATGGATTTACTCATGGTTCGTGCAGGGGTCGCACACTGAAGAACCAGCCTGGAGGTGAAGGTGAGGGCCATTGATGTTATGTGACGTATATTTTAGTTGACAAATTATTTAAAAAACAAAAATTTCTAAAATTAGATGTTAAAGTATCACCTCGAATGGGCAGTGGTGGTCTAGTGGTATAGGGCGCTGGATCGCTGATCCAAAGGTTGGGAGTTTGAGTCCCACTCTCCACAGGGTTGTCACTGTTCCCCCCCAGTGCGGCTAACTGGGTGATCAAAGGCGGGCCATGTCTGTCACTGTCTATGGTGAGAGGTTCATGTAAAAGAACCATTGCTGACTTTCGTAAAGAGTAGCTGCAAAGTCGTCAGCGTGTTTCTGTCCCTTGCTAAAAAGGGTTGTGATAGGAAGGGCATCCGACGTAAAAACCTCTGGCGAATCAGATGATTCGCTGTGGCGACTCCCAAGTAAAAGGGAAAAAGCCAAAAGGAAGACAGACAGACAGACAGACAAAGTATCACCTCGAAGTCCAAGATAATTGTTCAACAACAAATTAAAATATATATTAAATAAAATAAATTCAGAAATAACCGTTATTCATCTTCTTGTTTGTTTTTTTTTGTCAAGGCCGAACAGCCACTGCTGGGGGGCGAAAGTGCCGCATGCGGTTGCCGAGCCCGCTCTAAAGGTTTTTATATTATAAATATCATTCCTTCAGAAGTGACTGACACTGAATCGTTACCCTATGACTTCTCCCTACATATATTTCAAGTTCAACAATAAAATTAATTTATAGCTCGAGATTTTTTTTTGTGTGTTTCAACTGTCGTGTATTCATGTGAAGCATCTCTTCAGCCACAAGTTTGTGTTCAGACTTATACAACAACTGCACATTTTTCTGGTTAGAACATTTTCCAACCACAGAACTGGCACGTGGTACATTTTCAGACATGATACGATATCAGAGCAGTTGAAGCTCACATGCTCATGTCTCATCTGTGGTTTATCCGCTTCTGACCACCTGCACCGTTCACACACTCTTCACCCATTCAGTCCACACCAGACATGAGGCAATGATCCTTCGATCATTCATTCATTTTCTGTAACTACTTAATCCTATTTAGGGTCACAGGGAGGCTGGTGCCCATCCCCGCCGACTTTGGGCGAGGGTAGAGTACACCCTGGACGGCTCAGCAGGCCATCACAGGGTGGAAACACGCTGATGGTTATGCAGCTCGTCTTGTTGAAAGTCAGCGATGGTTCTTTTACATCAACCTCTCACCATGGACAGTGAGAGACATGGCCGGCCTTTGATTACCCAGTTAGTGCACTGGGGGGACAGTGACAACCTTGTTGAGAGTGGGGCTTGAACTCCCAAGCTCAGAATCAGTGATCCAGCGCCTTTACCACCAGGCCACCACCAGCCCAGGTCAATGATGTTCCCAATAATTTAGTTGTTAAAATGAAATCTGTACGTTATTTGGAAAATTTCATCACTTTCATCTTTAGTAAACACTTCCACATGGATCACACTTTGCTTGGAGCTGGACAGCTGTTCAGGGTCTTCCCCGTCTTCACCCAGAATTGGCTGACATAGCCTCCACTCTCCTTGATTAATTCAGTGTAATCTTTCTAACATGATTAAGTGGTTTAGCAAATCAAGAATAAGCCATACGGTTGAAAGTAGCATGTTTATATAGATATTAATTTATATAGATAT
>CM045734.1:8366063-8721063 GCA_024760905.1 Plotosus lineatus | reverse complement strand
GGTTTGGCTTGGTTTTAATATAAAAACATTAAAATAAATTTTACAAAGTGTAGTAAATAATTTTTTAATCAGCAAAAGTGTGATTTCTGAAAAGATTCTACAAACTGTATATTCAAAATATTTATAGATATAACTGATATTTATAGAGCTAAAAGTATAATCAACAAACGTAAAACCCTCCTCATGCATTTCTCACATTTCCTGGAAAATAACTGAAGATTTTGTTAGTACATGCTTATAATAATGTATTTTAGTGATATCAATAACAGTATTAGCAAAAATTAGCAGCGCTACATTCAAAAAAATAAAGTGGTGATTCATACTTGAAGTGATCAGAATCAGATGTTTTTCTCTGAAACTCTGCCCAGGAGACTGAATTCCACGATTGATCTTTTTACTGTTGAAGCTGAGAGTGGAATTTTGCGAATATTATTCAAACCTTTATTAACCTGCATAACAGATCTGCGATATCATATCGTATACCATGTGTTACCCCTGTGATGGCCTGGCGAGCTGTCCAGGGTGTACACTAGCCGTGCTCGGAGTCGGCTGAGATGGGCGCCAGACTCTCGGTGACCCTAATTATGATTAAGCGGTTCAGAAAATGAATGAAAGAATGAATATCATATATCATATCGTATATCATTTTATATATCGTTTGATATAACTGGGTGTATAATCTAGCGTGTCCCCTGCACTGGGATTAAACGGTTCAGGAAATGAAATGAATAAGGACGAATTCTTCACAGGTGCACGTTAGGTCTATAATTACATCTACAAATGTTGATTCTCCAAATATTCAACTAAACGTAAAGAAGGGCAGTTTTATCGCTTCTTTTACCAGAACAGCAGTTTTCATCTCTGCCGACATCACAGCAAAAGGGTTTTATAATTATTACTTGGGCTTTTAGTTCATTTTGCAGTTGATGTTTATTTGGCTTCATCAGCCTGGAAGCTCCAGCTCTCATTGGAGCGATTCGTAACTGAGTACAAAGTGGCCAGGATGAAGTTCATCACAGCCAGTTCCAAGGTCAGGGCTCCCTCCGGGCCTGGAGTGCGGTCCGACCCAAATGAATACGATCTATCATTAGGACAATATAAACCAAATATAATACAATATTATTTCTCGAAGAACTGTTTTCTATTCATTAGAATATATTTTAAATATGCATTTGGAGTAAAAACTCCTGACGACAGCAAGACCCTTAATTGCATTAATAATAATTAATATAATTTAAAAATACTATAACTGAATAATAATAACAATGAAAGTGTACATTTTGAGATTGTCAAAGAACAAAGCTGTGATGTTTCTTCACCACGAGTAATTTATATTCTTATAAAACCTCACAGCAATCCAATAAACACATGGAGAGAAAATGTATTATTTATATACCTTTATATTTTATATATTTATATTGTTCTGTATCGCTTCTGTGTTCCTGTGGCTTCTAGACCTCGACTCTGAACTACACTGCACTGCACTTCTCTAAGAGGACAACCACAAGACAGGACGAAAGGGTGGAGTCACTTGTTATATATTCTTATGTTGATGTGTGAGCATAATGTCAGATCATATCTTGTTTTCTTAAAAATAAAAATGCTTCCGATGATCTGTGTTTGGATAATATAATCTATGTTCTCAAAGTAACACAATAAACAATATAATTCAACTATAATAATTATTATACACACAACCCCCCAACACACACACATTATATATATATACACACACACATACAATTTTCAACCTGTGGGATGTGACTGAAGCGTTTGACTAAATACTGCACAATCCTGACAAGCCTTAAGTTTTATATATATATATGGGGTGGGGGCTGGTCCCCATTAACTGCGAAATAAGGATAAAAGTTAATTTTAAAGTGTTCCATGCATGTTAATGTCATACAGGCAATGCATATTAATCTCCTTCTTTTCCTTTCGGCTTTTCCCTTCAGGAGTCGCCACAGCGAATCATCTGCCTCCATATCACCCTATCCTTTGCATCTTCTTTTCTGACTACAACGACCTTCATGTCTTCCTTCACCACATCCATAAATCTCTTCTTTGGTCTTCCTCGAGGCCTTTTGCCTGGTAGTTCCAACCTCAGCATCCTACTGCCAATGTACTCACTATCCCTCCTCTGTACGTGTCCAAACCATCTCAATCTCGCCTCTCTGACTTTGTCTCCAAAACACCTTACATGGGCTGTCCCTCTGATGTACTCATTTCTGATCCTATCCATCCTTGTTACTCCCAGAGAGAACCTCAACATTTTCATCTCCGCTACCTCCAGCTCTGCCTCCTGCCTTTTCCTCAGCGCCACTGTTTCTAAACCATACAACATCGCTGGCCTCACCACCGTCTTGTACACTTTTCCCTTCATTCTTGCTGACACTCTCCTATCACACATCACACCGGACACTTTTCTCCAACCATTCCAACCTGCCTGCACACGCTTCTTCACCTCTTTTCCACACTCTCCATTGCTCTGGATTGTTGAGCCTAAGTACTTAAAATCCTCCACCTTTCTTATCTCTGCTCCCTGTAACATCACCGTTCCTCCTGGGTCCTTCTCATTCACACACATGTATTCTGATTTTCTGAGGCTAACCTTCATTCCTCTCCTTTCCAGGGCATACCTCCACCTCTCTAGATTTTCCTGCACTTGTTTTCTGCTCTCACTAGAGATCACAATGTCATCTGCAAACATCATAGTCCATGGAGATTCTTGTCTCACCTCATCTGTCAGCCTGTCCATCACCATAGCAAACAAGAAGTGGCTCAGAGCTGACCCTTGATGCAGCCCCACTTCGAATTCTTTGGTCACACCGACAGCACACCTCACCACTGTCTTACATCTCTCATACATGTCCTGCACCACTCTAACATACTTCTCTGTCACTCCAGACTTCCTCATGCAATACCACAGTTCTTCTCTTGGCACCCTGTCATATGCTTTTTCCAGATCCACAAAGGCACAATGCAGTTCCCTCTGACCTTCTCTGTACTTCTCTATTATCATCCTCAAAGCCAACATTGCATCTGTGGTTCTCTTTCTTAGCATGAAACCAAACTGTTGCTCAGAAATGCTGACCTCTGCCCTTAGTCTAGCTTCCACTATTCTTTCCCATAACTTCATCGTATGGCTCATCAACTTTATCCCTCTGTAGTTGCTGCAACTCTGCACGTCTCCCTTGTTCTTAAAAATGGGCACCAGCACACTTCTCCTCCACTCCTCCGGCATCTGCTCACTCTCTAGGACCTTGTTGAATGTTCTTGTCAGAAAATCTCCTGCTACCTCTCCTAGATACTTCCATACCTCCACCGGTATGTCATCAGGACCAAGTGCCTTTCCATTCTTCATCCTCTTTAATGCCCTTCTCACTTCACCCTTACTGATCTTTGCTCCATCCTGCTCCTCAATGGTCACCTATTCTACTCTTTTTTCTCTCTCATTTTCCTCATTCATCAGCTCTTCAAAGTACTCTTTCCATCTTCCCAGCACACTTCTGTCATCAGTCAATACATTTCCCTCTCTGTCCTTTATCAATCGAACTTGCTGCACGTCCTTCCCATCTCTATTTCTCTGCTGTGCCAACCTGTATAGATCATTTTCTCCCTCTTTACTGTCCAACCTATCATACAAGTCATCATACACCCTCTGTTTGGCCTTAACCACTGCTACTTTCGCCTTACGCTGTTTCTCCCTGTACTCCTGTTTACTCTCTTTGGTCCTCTCAATGTCCCACCTCTTCCTTTGTACACACTCCTGCACTTCCTCATTCCACCACCAAGTCTCCTTATCTACTTTCCTTCCAGAGGACACACCAAGTACTCTCCTACCTGTGTCCCTGATCACATTTTCTGTGGTTGTCCAGTCATTTGGAAGCACTTCGTGACTACCCAAAGCCTGTTTCAACTCCTTCTTGAAGACAACACGACACTCTTCCTTTTTCAACTTTCACCACTTTGTCTTCTGCTCTGCCTTTGCCTTCTTCACCTTCCTCACCATCAGCGTCATCCTGCATACCACCATCCTATGCTGTTTGGCAACACTCTCACCCACTACTACTTTGCAGTCACTGACTTCCTTCAAATTACATCGCCTACACAAGATGTAGTCTACCTGTGTGCTCTTACCTCCGCTTTCATAAGTCACCCTATGCTCCTGTTTCTTCTTGAAGAAAGTATTCACCACAGCCATTTCCATCCTTTTTGCAAAATCTATCAACATCTGTCCTTCTGCGTTCCTGTCCTGGATACCAAACCTGCCCATCACTTCCTTGTCCCCTCTGTTGCCTGCACCAACATGTCCATTGAAGTCTGCACCAATGACCACTCTTTCACCTCTGGGGGTACTCTGCGTCACTTCGTCTAAGTCACTCCAGAATCTCTCCTTCTCTTCTAGCTCACATCCTGCCTGTGGGGCATAAGCACTAACAACATTGAGCATTACACCTTCAATTTCTAACTTGAGACTCATCACTCTGTCTGACACTCTTTTCACTTTTAGAACATTCCTGACAAACCCCTCCTTCAAGATGACTCCTACTCCATTTCTCTTCCCATCCACACCATGATAAAGTAGCTTAAACCCTGCTCCTAAGCTTTTAGCTTTGCTACCTTTCCACCTGGTCTCCTGAACACACAGTATGTCCACCGTCCTCCTCTGCATCATGTCAGCCAGCTCTCTCCCTTTTCTTTGCATAGTTCCAACATTCAAAGTCCCCACTCTCAGTCCTTCACTCATGCCTTTCCTCTTCTCTCTCTGCCTATGGACACGCCTCCCACCTCTCCTTCTTCGACGTCTTCGACCAACAGTAGTCCAATTTCCATCAGCACCCTGTTGATTGACAACACTGATGGCGGTCGTTGTTAACCTGGGCCTCGACCGATCTGGTATGGAGGTAATACTTCTGATTTGCATCATAAAAGTTTGGCATTGGTTTTACGTCGGATGCCCTTCCTGACACAACCCTCTGCATTTCTCCGGGCTTGGGACCGGCATGAGGGGGAGAGACACTGGTTAGTGCCCCCTACCTCATGGCTGCATTATATATATATATATATATATATATATATATATATATATATATATATATATATATATATATATATATATATATATATATATATATATATACATACATACATACACAAACACTTTTCAACCTGTGGGATGTGACTGAAGCTTTTGAGTAAATAATGCACAATCCTCACAATCCTTAAGTTATATGTTTATATATATATATAACTTATAACTTATATATATAGTCTGCTTTCTGCGGATGACCCTGGGGCGATTCATAGCTGATTGTGAAGTGGCTGAGATGAGAATCAGCACCTTGAAGTCCAAGTCTATGGTTGTAAACCAAAAAAGGGTGTCATGTAACATGTGGAGGGGTTGAATTATTCCGGGTTCTTGTCCATGACTGAGGGAAGGCTGGACCGGGAGCTCGACAGGCAGACTGGTGCTGCCTCTGCTGTGAATTGGAGCTTGTACCTGTCTGTCGATGGAGCTGAGCCAGAAGATTAAAGCTCTCAAATTTCCACTTGTTGTCCGTTCCTACCCTCACCTGTGGTCACAAGCTTTGGTTGATGACAGAAAGAATAAGATCACAGATACAAGCAGCTGAGTTGAGGTGGCTCGGGCATCTGATTAAAACGCCTCTCGAACACATTCCTGATGTGGTGTTTTGGGCCTGTAAACCTGGGAAGAGACCCCGAGGTTGACCCAGATGAAGCTGGAGGGACTATATCTCTCTGTTGGTTTGAGAACACCTCAATGTTCCTCCAGAAGAGCTGGAGGAACTGGGACGGGAGTGGGATGATGATTCCTCACTGCTTAGTCTGCTGCCCCAAGATCAAGAGGAAGATGATGAATGATTTATGATACAAAGATAAAAAGATAAAAGATCTTTTCTGCCAACTGTTGCACGAACAACAAATACAATCAGTTTTGCGGCTCTTTATTCAGTTTACAAAAAGTATTGCATTTTCAGAGAGGTTGAATTGTGGGTCAGTCTGAGTGTGGTATCAGACAGCGACTGTTTTTTTTAAACAGTTTTTTGCAAACTACACATAGAAACGTCCTCACTGAGCCCAGGACTCGAACCCTGGACCACCGTATCTGCCCTGAGTTCCATTTGTAACTGTACAGTGCAGAATAAAACATTGAATATTTCCAGGAGCTCAGTGGGCTCAGTGTGGGGTTAATGTCTAATATGATTATTATTTATATCAAAATTGAATTTGAATTTGTTTTAAATATTTTCAGAAGTGACTGGCTCTGAATCTTTACATTATGACTTCACCCTACTTATATTTTAATTGCGACAATAAAATTGATTTATAGCTTTGATAATTTTTTTCTGTTTCAACTGTCGTGTATTCATGTGAAGCATTTCATCAGCCACAAGTTTGTGTTCAGACTTATACAGCAACTGCACATTTTTCTGGTTAGAACATTTTCCAACCACAGAACTGGCACGTGGTACATTTTCAGACATGATACGATATCAGAGCAGTAGAAGCTCACATGCTCATGTCTCATCTGTGGTTTATCCGCTTCTGACCACCTGCACCGTTCACACACGCTTCATCCATTCAGTCCACACCAGACACGAGGCAATGAGGTTCCGACCAATTTTTCTGTTCAAATGAAATCTGAATGTTATTATAAAAATTCATCTTTCATCTCGAGTAAACTCTTCCTCATGGATCTAACTTGGAACCCTGGAGCTGTACCCTGCCTTCAATCAGAATTGGCTGAGACAGGCTCTTTGATTAATACTATCTAATCTTTTAAATATGGTTCAATGTTTTGGCGAATCAGAACGTGACTTCAACAGTGCTTAATAGTGCTGCACTTGTACACAGCTTCCAGTATGAGGCGCCCTGCCACAGTCATCGCGTTCACTGGATTAAACAATCACGAATATGCAATGTTACCATGTATGGGCATTGATTTCAGGAAGGAACATTGGAACATTGCTGGTCTCTAATCCCTCTTTATACTCATCACGTTCGTGACATGTTCCATGGGGAAAAATATCATTGAACAGAAACATTTGATTGAGGTAAGCTGGGTCTCTTCTATTTATCACAATGAAAACACAAAAAGGACAAATCGTATAAAAACAGAGCAAGATTCAGCAAAAAATATGAAATAAATTCCTCTGCTTAAGGCCAAAAAGTGCTTTATAATGAAGGGTTCATAACGGAGTGTGTTAGAAAAAAAAAAGAATGACTTTTACTCTTATGTAAAATTTTACCAATGCCGACTTTATAGAGAGCATTGCAGTGTGAGAATACAAATGGAGGATCAGCCACAGCAAAAAAAAAAAAAAAAAAAAAAAAAAAGATTACAAATCATCAGTTAAAAATTCTTAATATTCAGAAAGAAAAAATAATTAATATCCATTAACTTTTTGACTGTATGGTGTGTATATATTCAGTACACCCTGAACAGCTCACTTGACCATGGCAGGGCCAGCACACATACAATCATTCACACTCACACTCACAGCTCGGGACAATCAGAGATTGCTAATTGGACTAATGTGCATGGATTTAGACTATGTGGGGGACCTGTGTACCCTGAGCAAACCCAGGCAAGCACAGAACAATCATGTGACAAGCCGGAACCAGAACTCAAGCCCACAGGACCTACTTGCTGTGAAAAGGACATGCGGACATGCTATACATTACATGCGAGATACGAGTTGTGTTTTCTGCACTTGCTTTTTATAATTGCTGCTAAACAAAGATCTGCAGAACTGATTTTCATTGTTCACACAACAGTTAACAATAAAGATCTTTTATTTTTATCTTTAATCAGAATGCCAACAACCACACCACCGTGGCCTGCAGATCTACGCATGCAAAAACCAAATGCACTTTTTACTCTATTTTTCTTCCTCCGTGGAGGAAATAGATTTTCGAAGTTCTGTAGTTTCTGAAAAATATTAATAGGAACATTTGTTTGAGGGATTTTTAATTTTTTTTTTTCTTAAAGGGGAAGGTTGCGTATATAACCACACCCTCTACACTCAGATTCCACAGCATTTGATTTGCTGAACACACCGGTCCCTCTTTGGCTCTCAGCAGATACACAATGATTCAGTGTAAACATATCTGTGTGTTTCTCTGGGTCATTGGTAAGTGTTTATTATCTTATTGTAATTAGTGCTTTAATTAATTCTAATTCATTTAAAATATACACACACCTTGATAAGTTAAGTGAATCTAAATATGTTTAATATGAAACGTGTGTGTGTGTGTGTGTGTGTGTGTGTGTGTGTGTGTGTGTGTGTGTGTGTGTGTGTGTGGGTGTGTGTGTGGGTGTTGCAGGTTTCCTCTCAGAGACTCTGAGGTCTTTAACGTTGGAGGTAGAAGTTGGAGATGAAGTCAGTATTTGGTGTGAACATGACCTGGTGGATCCAGGTTCCATCTTCTGGTATAAACACACGAGTGGTTCAGTTCCTCTTCTTGTTGGGTGGACAAAGTTTCGGGCATCAGCTCCATCAGTACCCTGTTATTTCTTTACTGAGAGTGAGAGAATAGTGATGTCTGTTCAGGGTAAGATCTCGACTCTCACCATCACTGCAGTAAATGTCTCTGATACTGGACTCTATTACTGCAGCTACAAAGAACTCGACCAAATACACTTCAGTAACTCGACCTTTATACAAGTCAAAGGTACATTTATATCAAATAAATAAAGAATTTCAGCAAAAGTTGTTTGGGAGCATTGAGATTTTAAAAATAATTTTCTTTTTATTTCAGACAGAAGTGAAATACTTTATGAGGACAACGCAACAGGTTTTTTTTTTCTTTTTAAACACAGAAGCTTCTGAATTTTGATATTAAATTACGATGCAGGTTTATTCTGTAAAATGTTTTTCAGTCTCTTCTGCTGTTTACTTTCCTCTGACTGTGGCGTTTGGTATCGTGACTTTGATTCTTCTCTGTGTCCTGATCTTCACTGCACTGAAACTGAAACATTGAAAACACAGTGTGATTAAAAGGTATAATAATAATAATAATAATAATAATAATAATAATAATAATAATAATAATAATAATAATAATAATAATAATAATAATCTTTGTTTTTCTGTTGCAGTCAGCACGAACACAGAAGATATTAAGGTAAACCTGAGACTAATTTAATCGTGCATACACACGACACACACACACACACACACACACACACACACACACACACACACACACACACACACACACACACACACATGTTTGGCTTGGTTTTAATGTAAAAACATTAAAATAAATTTTGCAAAGTGTCGTAAAAAAAATTTAATCAGCAAAAGTGTGATTTCTGAAAAGATTCTACAAACTGAATATTCAAAATATTTATAGATATAACTGATATTTATAGAGCTAAAAGTATAATCAGCAAACGTAAAACCCTCCTCATGCATTTCTCACATTTCCTGGAAAATAACTGAAGATCTTGTTAGTACATGCTTATAATAATGTATTTTAATGATATCAATAACAGTATTAGCAAAAATTAGCAGCGCAACATTAAAAAAAATAATAAAGTGGTGATTCATACTTGAAGTGATCAGAATCAGAAATGTTTTTCTCTGAAACTCTGCCCAGGAGACTGAATTCCACGATTGATCTTTTTACTGTTGAAGCTGAGAGTGGAATTATCATGTGTTACCCCTGTGATGGCCTGGCGAGCTGTCCAGGGTGTACACTAGCCGTGCTCGGAGTCGGCTGAGATGGGCGCCAGACTCTCGGTGACCCTAATTATGATTAAGCGGTTCAGAAAATGAATGAAAGAATGAATATCATATATCATATCGTATATCATTTTATATATCGTTTGATATAACTGGGTGTATAATCTAGCGTGTCCCCTGCACTGGGATTAAACGGTTCAGGAAATGAAATGAATAAGGACTAATTCTTCACAGGTGCACGTTAGGTCTATAATTACATCTACAAATGTTGATTCTCCACATATTCAACTAAACGTAAAGAAGGGCAGTTTTATCGCTTCTTTTACCAGAACAGCAGTTTTCATCTCTGCCGACATCATAGCAAAAGGGTTTTATAATTATTACTTGGGCTTTTAGTTCATTTTGCAGTTGATGTTTATTTGGCTTCATCAGCCTGAAAGCTCCAGCTCTCATTGGAGCGATTCGTAACTGAGTACAAAGTGGCCAGGATGAAGTTCATCACAGCCAGTTCCAAGGTCAGGGCTCCCTCCGGGCCTGGAGTGCGGTCCGACCCAAATGAATACGATCTCTCATTAGGACAATATAAACCACATATAATACAATATTATTTCTCCAAGAATTGTTTTCTATTCATTAGAATATATTTTAAATATGCATTTGGAGTAAAAACTCCTGACGACAGCAAGACCTTTAATTGCATTAATAATAATTAATATAATTTAAAAATACTATAACTGAATAGTAATAACAATGAAAGTGTACATTTTGAGATTGTCAAAGTACAAAGCTGTGATGTTTCTTCACCACGAGTAATTTATATTCTTATAAAACCTCACAGCAATCCAATAAACACATGGAGAGAAAATGTATTATTTATATACCTTTATATTTTATATATTTATATTGTTGTGTATCGCTTCTGTGTTCCTGTGGCTTCTTGACCTCGACTCTGAACTACACTGCACTGCACTTCTCTAAGAGGACAACCACAAGACAGGACGAAAGGGTGGAGTCACTTGTTATATATTCTTATGTTGATGTGTGAGCATAATGTCAGATCATATCTTGTTTTCTTAATCATAAAAATGCTTCAGATGATCTGTGTATAATATTATATATAATATAATTCAACTATAATAATTATTATCCCCCCAAACACACACATTTCATATATATATATATATATATATATATATATATATATATATATATATATATATATATATATATATATATATATATATATATATATATATATATATATATATATATATATATATATATATATATATATATATATATATCTGAATCAGCATGTTGAAGTCCAAGTCCATGGTTCTAAACCAAAAAAGGGTGTCATGTACCCTCTGGGTTTAGAATGAGGTCCTGCACCATGTGGAGGGGTTGAATTATTCCGGGTTCTTGTTCATGACTGAGGGAAGGATGGACCGGGAGATCGACAGGCAGACTGGTGCTGCCTCTGCTGTGAATTGGAGCTTGTACCTGTCGGTCGATGGAGCTGAGCCAGAAGATTAAAGCTCTCAAATTTCCACTCCATAAGTTCCTACCCTCACCTGTGGTCACAAGCTTTGGTTGGTGACAGAAAGAATAAGATCACAGATACAAGCAACTGAGTTGAGGTGGCTCGGGCATCTGATTAAAACGCCTCTCGAACACATTCCTGATGTGGTGTTTTGGGCCTGTAAAACCAAGAAGAGACCCCGAGGTTGACCCAGATGAAGCTGGAGGGACTATATCTTTCGGTTGGTCTGAGAACACCTCAATGTTCCTCCAGAAGAGCTGGAGGAACTGGGACGGGAGTGGGACGATGATTCCTCACTGCTTAGTCTGCTGCCCCCAGATCAAGAGGAAGATGATGAATGATTTATGATATAAAGATAAAAAGATAAAAGATCTTTACTGCCAACTGTTGCATGAACAACGAATACAATCAGTTTAGCGGCTCTTTATTCAGTTTACAAAAAGCATTACATTTTCAGAGAGGTTGAATTGTGGGTCAGTCTGAGTGTGGTATCAGACAGCGACTGTTTATCTAAGCAGTTTTTTGCAAACTACACATAGAAACGTCCTCACTGAGCCCAGGACTCGAACCCTGGACCACCGTATCTGCCCTGAGTTCCATTTGTAACTGTACAGTGCAGAATACAAACATTGAATATTTCCAGGAGCTCAGTGGGCTCAGTGTGGGGTTAATGTCTAATATGATTATTGTTTATATCAAAATAAATCATTTGAATTTGAATTTGTTTTAAATATTTTCAGAAGTGACTGGCTCTGAATCTTTACATTATGACTTCACCCTACATATATTTTAATTGCAACAATAAAATTAATTTGTAGCTTTGATGATTTTTTTTCTGTTTCAACTGTCGTGTATTCATGTGAAGCATTTCATCAGCCACAAGTTTGTGTTCAGACTTATACAACAACTGCACATTTTTCTGGTTAGAACATTTTCCAACCACAGAACTGGCACGTGGTACATTTTCAGACATGATACGATATCAGAGCAGTAGAAGCTCACATGCTCATGTCTCATCTGTGGTTTATCCGCTTCTGACCACCTGCACCGTTCACACACTCTTCATCCATTCAGTCCACACCAGACACGAGGCAATGATCCTTCCATCATTCATTCATTTTCTGTAACTACTTCATCATATTTAGGGTCACAGGGAGGCTGGTGCCCATCCCAGCCGACTTTGGGCGAGGGTAGAGTACACCCTGGATGGCTCAGCAGGCCATCACAGGGTGGAAACACGCTGACGGTTATGCAGCTCGTCTTGTTGAAAGTCAGCGATGGTTCTTTAACATCAACCTCTCACCAGAGACAGTGAGAGACATGGCCGGCCTTTGATTACCCAGTTCGTGCACTGGGGGGACAGTGACAACCTTGTTGAGAGTGGGGCTTGAACTCCCAAGCTCAGAATCAGTGATCCAGCGCCTTTACCACCAGGCCACCACCAGCCCAGGTCAATGATGTTCCGAATAATTTAGTTGTTAAAATGAAATCTGTACGTTATTTGGAAAATTTCATCACTTTCATCTTTAGTAAACACTTCCACATGGATCACACTTTGCTTGGAGCTGGACAGCTGTTCAGGGTCTACCCCGTCTTCACCCAGAGTTGGCTGACATAGCCTCCACTCTCCTTGATTAATTCAGTGTAATCTTTCTAACATGATTAAGTGGTTTGGCAAATCAAGAATAAGCCATACGGTTGAAGGTAGCATGTTTATATAGATATTAATTCATATAGATATTAGTTTATATAGATATTAATTGATATCGATATTAGTTTATATAGATATTAATTGATATAGATATTAGTTTATGTAGATATTAATTTATATCGATATTAGTTTATATAGATATTAATTGATATAGATATTAGTTTATGTAGATATTAATTTATATCGATATTAATTTATATAGATGTTATTTTATAGAGATATTAATTTATATAGAGATTAATATATATATATTTATATATTAGTTTATATAGATATTAATTTATATATATATTAATTTATATCGATATTAATTCATATAGATATTAGTTTAAAGAGATATTAATTTATCTAGATATTAGTTCATATAGATATTAATTTATATAGATGTTAGTTTATATATATATATTTATTTATATAGATATAAGTTTATAGATATTAGTTTCTATAGATATGAGTTTCTATAGATATTAATTTATATAGATATTAGTTGCTATAGATATTTATTTATATAGATATTCCTTTATATAGGTATTAGTTTAAATAGATATAGGTTTATAGATATTAGTTTATATAGATATTAATTCATATAGATATTAGTTTATATAGATATGAATTTATATAGATATTAGCTCATATAGATATTAGTTTATATAGATTTTAATTTATATATATATATTAGTTTATATAGATATTAATTTATATAGATATTCGTTTATATAGATATTAGTTTATAGATATCAGTAACTTCTAGTTTCAGACTTACATATGGATATATATGTAGATTCTGTGGTGAGCTGTTCAGGGTGTACTCTGCACTCGGCCTGAGTCCGCTAAGAAGGGCGCCAGCCTCCCCACGACCCTAACTAGGATGAAGTGGTTCAGAAAGTGAATGAATAAATGAATGAATGAGGAATAATTAATATCCAGTAACTTTTTGACTGTATGATGTGTATATATCTATATATATATATATATATATATATATATATATATATATATATATATTCAGTGCACCCGGAGCAACTCGCCAGACCATCGTAGGACCAACTCACACACAATCACTCACACACACTTACAGCTAGGGTCAGTGTAAAAGTACTAATTAGCTTCACGTGCATGTGTTTGGACTTTGGGAGGAAACCGGAGTAACCGGTGCAAACCCATAGAAGCACAGAAAAAAAAACATCATAAGATAAGCTGGAACCAGGACTCGAGCCCACAGGACCTACTTGCTGTGAAAAGGATATGCTAACAACCACGCACACACACACACACACACACACACACACACACACACACATACACACACGCACGCACGCACGCACGCACACACACACACGCACACACACACACACACACACACACACACACACACACGCACACACACGCACACACACACACACACACACACACACACACACACACACACACACACAGGAGCCTTTTAGTCTATTTTTTCTTATTTTATCAATGAAATGGGATTTTAAAATTATGTTTCTGAAGAACATGAGAAAAACTGAGAGTTACATGGAATGCTTTGAGTGAAATGATAAAGATAAAGAGGAAAGTTTGAGAGATTTGTATGATCTTTTTTTAAGAGCTGTAGGTTGTATGTATAACCACACCCTCTACACTCAGATTCCACAGCATTTGATTTGCTGAACACACCGGTCCCTCTTTGGCTCTCAGCAGATACACAATGATTCAGTGTAAAAATATCTGTGTGTTTCTCTGGGTCATTGGTAAGTGTTTATTATCTTATTGTAATTAGTGCTTTAATTAATTCTAATTCATTTAAAATATACAGACACCTTGATTGTACAGTTTTGTTAATCTAAATATGTTTAATATGAAACCTGTGTGTGTGTGTGTGTGTGTGTGTGTGTGTGTGTGTGTGTGTGTGTGTGTGTGTATGTGCATGTGTTGCAGGTTTCCTCTCAGAGACTCTGAGTTCTTTATCTTTGGAGGTAGAAGTTGGAGATGAAGTCAGTATTTGGTGTGAACATGACATGATTAATACAGGTTCCATCTTCTGGTATAAACACACGAGTGGTTCAGTTCCTCTTCTTGTTGGGTGTAAAAGGTTTCGGACATCAGCTCCATCACAACCCTGTTACTTCTTGACTGAGAGTGAGAGAATAGTGATGTCTGTTCAGGGTAAGATCTCGACTCTCACCATCACTGCAGTAAATGTCTCTGATACTGGACTCTATTACTGCAGCTACAGAGAACTCGACCAAATACACTTCAGTAACTCGACCTTTATACAAGTCCAAGGTACATTTATATCAAATAAATAAAGAATTTCAAGAAAAGTTGTTTGGGAGCATTGAGATTTTAAAAATAATTTTCTTTTTATTTCAGACAGAAGTGAAATACTTTATGAGGACAACACAACAGGTTTTTTTTTTATTGTTTTTTTTTTTGTTTTGTTTTAAACAGAGGCTTCTGAATTTTGATATGAAATTATGATGCAGGATTTTTAAGTAAAATTTTTTCTGCATGTTTTTCAGGTTCTGTTGTTTTCTTTCTGCTGAATGTGGTGTTTGGTATCGTGAATGTGATTCTTCTCTGTGTTGTGATTTTCACTGCACTGAAACTGAGATATCGAAAATACAGTGATATTAAAGGTATAATAATAATAATAATAATAATAATAATCTTTGTTTTTCTGTTGCAGTCGGCACTAACACAGAAGATATTAAGGTAAACCTGAGACTAATTTAAATCTGTGCGCGCGCACACACACACACACACACACACACACACACACACACACACACACACACACACACACACACAGAGATTTGGCTTGGTTTTAATATAAAAACATTAAAAAATATTTTACAAAGTGTAGTAAATAATTTTTTCATCAGCAAAAGTGTGATTTCTGAAAAGATTCTACAAACTGTATATTCAAAATATTTATAGATATAACTGATATTTATAGAGTTAAAAGTATAATCAGCAAACGTAAAACCCTCCTCATGCATTTCTCACATTTCCTGGAAAATAACTGAAGATCTTGTTAGTACATGCTTATAATAATGTATTTTAATGATATCAATAACAGTATTAGCAAAAATTAGCAGCGCTACATTAAAAAAATAAAAATAAAGTGGTGATTCAGACTTGAAGTGATCAGAATCAGAAATGTTTTTCTCTGAAACTCTGCCCAGGAGACTGAATTCCACGATTGATCTTTTTACTGTTGAAGCTGAGAGTGGAATTTTGCGAATATTATTCAAGCCTTTATTAACCTGCATAACATATCTGCGATATCATATCGTATACCATGTGTTACCCCTGTGATGGCCTGGCGAGCTGTCCAGGGTGTCCACTAGCCGTGCTCGGAGTCGGCTGAGATGGGCGCCAGACTCTCCGTGACCCTAATTATGATTAAGCGGTTCAGAAAATGAATGAAAGAATGAATATCATATATCATATCGTATATCATTTTATATATCGTTTGATATAACTGGGTGTATAATCTAGCGTGTCCCCTGCACTGGGATTAAACGGTTCAGGAAATGAAATGAATAAGGACTAATTCTTCACAGGTGCACGTTAGGTCTATAATTACATCTACAAATGTTGATTCTCCAAATATTCAACTAAACGTAAAGAAGGGCAGTTTTATCGCTTCTTTTACCAGAACAGCAGTTTTCTTCTTTGTACATTTTGAGATTGTCAAAGAACAAAGCTGTGATGTTTCTTCACCACGAGTAATTTATATTCTTATAAAACCTCACAGCAATCCAATAAACACATGGAGAGAAAATGTATTATTTATATACCTTTATATTTTATATATTTATATTGTTCTGTATCGCTTCTGTGTTCCTGTGGCTTCTTGACCTCGACTCTGAACTACACTGCACTGCACTTCTCTCAGATGACAACCACAAGACAGGACGAAAGGGTGGAGTCACTTGTTATATATTCTTATGTTGATGTGTGAGCATAATGTCAGATCATATCTTGTTTTCTTAATAATAAAAATGCTTCCGATGATCTGTGTTTGGATAATATAATTTATATGAGCAAAGTAACACAATAAACAATATAATTAAACTATAATAATTATTATACACACAACCCTCCAACACACAAACATTATATATATAGACCTTGTTAAATGTTCTTGTCAGAAAATCTACTGCAACCTCTCCTAGACCTTCAATACCTCCACAGGTATATCATCAGGACCAACTGCCTTTCCATTCTTCATCCTCTTCAATGCCCTCCTCACATCACCCTTACGAATCTTTGCTACTTCCTGGTCCTCAACAGTCACCTCTTCTACTCTTTTTTCTCTCTCATTTTCCTCATTCATCAGCTCTTCAAAGTACTCTTTCCATCTTCCCAGCACACTTCTGTCATCAGTCAATACATTTCCCTCTCTGTCCTTTATCAATTTAACTTGCTGAACGTCCTTCCCATCTTTATTTCTCTGCTGTGCCAACCTGTATAAATCATTTTCTCCCTCTTTACTTTCCAACCTAGCATACAAGTCATCATACGGGCTCTGTTTGGCCTTTGACACTGCTACCTTTGCCTTACGCTGTGTCTCCCTGTACTCCTGTTTACTCTCTTCGGTTTTCTCAATGTCCCACTTCTTCTTGGCTCACCTCTTCCTTTGTACACACTCCTGCACTTCCTCATTCCTCCTCCTTATCTATGTTCCTTCCAGATGACACAGCAAGTATTCTCCGACCTGTCTCCCTGATCACATTAGCTGTAGTTGTCCAGTCATCTGGAAGCACTTCTTGAATACCCAAAGCCTGTTTCAACTCCTCCTTGAAGACAACCCGACGCTTCCTTTTTCAGCTTCCACCACTTTGTCTTCTGCTCTGTCTTTGCCTTCTTCACCTTCCTCACCATCAGCATCATCCTGCTTATATATATATATATATATATATATATATATATATATATATATATATATATATATATATATATATACATACATCTTCTTCTTCTTCTTCTTCTTCGTCTTTTACTTTCGGCTGCTCCTTCAGGGGTCACCACAGCAAATCATCCGCCTCCACCTCACCCTGTCCTCCGTGATCTTCTTTTCTGACTCCAACGACCTTCATGTCTTCCTTCACCACATCCATAAATCTCTTCTTCGGTCTTCCTCGAGGCCTTCTGCCTGGTAGTTCCAACCTCAGCATCCTACTGCCAATATACTCACTATCCCTCCTCTGTACATGTCCAAACCATCTCAATCTAGCCTCTCTGACTTTGTCTCCAAAACATCTTATGTGGGCTGTCCCTCTGATATACATATTTCTGATCCTATCCATCCTCGTTACTCCCAGGGAGAACCTCAACATTTTCATCTCCGCTACCTCCAGCTCTGCCTCCTGCCTTTTCCTCAGCGCCACTGTTTCTAAGCCATACAACATCGCTGGCCTCACCACCATCTTGTACACTTTTCCCTTCATTCTTGCCGACACTCTCCTATCGCACATCACACCGGATACTTTTCTCCAACCATTCCAGCCTGCCTGCACACGCTTCTTCACCTCTTTTCCACACTCTCCATTGCTCTGGATTGTTGAGCCTAAGTACTTAAAATCCTCCACCTTCGTTATCTCTGCTCCCTGTAACATCACCGTTCCTCCTGGGTCCTTCTCATTCACACACATGTATTCTGATTTTCTGAGGCTAACCTTCATTCCTCTCCTTTCCAGGGCATACCTCCACCTCTCTAGATTTTCCTGCACTTGTTCTCTGCTCTCACTACAGATCACGATGTCATCTGCAAACATCATAGTCCATGGAGATTCTTGTCTCACCTCGTCTGTCAGCCTGTTCATCACCATAGCAAACAAGAAGGGGCTCAGAGCTGACCCTTGATGCAGTCCCACCTCCACCTTGAATTCGTTGGTCACACCAACAGCACACCTCACCACTGTCTTACATCTCTCATACATCTCCAAGCAAACATTGCATCTGTGGTGCTCTTTCTTGGCATGAAAACAAACTGTTGTTCACAAATGCTGACCTCTGCCCTTAGTCAAGCTTCCACTATTCTTTCCCATAACTTCATCGTATGGCTCATCAACTTTATCCCTCTGTAGTTGCTGCAACTCTGCACGTCTCCCTTGTTCTTAAAAATGGGCACCAGCACACTTCTCCTCCACTCCTCCGGCATCTGCTCACTCTCTAGTACCTTGTTGAATGTTCTTGTCAGAAAATCTACTGCTACCTCTCCTAGACACTTCCATACCTCCACAGGTATATCATCAGGACCAACTGCCTTTCCATTCTTCATCCTCTTCAATGCCCTTCTCACTTCACCCTGACTGATCTTTGCTACATCCTGCTCCTCAATGGTTACCTCTTCTACTCTTTTTCTCTCTCATTTTCCTCATTCATCAGCTCTTCAAAGTACTCTTTCCATCTTCCCAGCACCCTTCTGTCATCAGTCAATACATTTCCCTCTCTGTCCTTTATCAATCTAACTTGCTGCACGCCCTTCCCATCTCTATTTCTCTGCTGTGCCAACCTGTATAGTTCATTTTCTCCCTCTTTACTATCCAACCTATCATATAAGTCATCATATGCCCTCTGTTTGGCCTTAGCCACTGCTACTTTCGCCTTACGCTGTGTCTCCCTGTACTCCTGTTTACTCTCTTCGGTCCTCTTAATGTCCCACTCCTTCTTGGCTAACCTCTTCCTTTGTACACACTCCTGCACTTCCTCATTCCACCACCAAGTCTCCTTATCTACTTTCCTTCCAGAGGACACACCAAGTACTCTCCTACCTGTGTCCCTGATCACATTTGCTGTGATTGTCCAGTCATTTGGAAGCACTTCCTGGCCACCCAAAGCCTGTTTCAACTCCTCCTTGAAGACAACATGACACTCTTCCTTTTTCAGCTTCCACCACTTTGTCTTCTGCTCTGCCTTTGCCTTTTTCACCTTTCTCACCATCAGAGTCATCCTGCACACCACCATCCTATGCTGTTTGGCAACACTCTCACCCACTATGACTTTGCAGTCACTGACTTCCTTCAAATTACATCGCCTACACAAGATGTGTGCTCCTACCTCCACTTTTATAAGTCACCCTATGCTCCTGTTTCTTCTCGAAGAAAGTATTCACCACAGCCATTTCCATCCTTTTTGCAAAATCTATCAACATCTGTCCTTCTGCGTTCCTGTCCTGGATACCAAACCTGCCCATCACTTCCTCGTCCCCTCTGTTGCCTGCACCAACATGTTCATTGAAGTCTGCTGCAATGACCACTCTTTCACCTCTGGTGGTACTCTGCATCACTTCATCTAAGTCACTCCAGAATCTCTCCTTCTCTTCTAGCTCACATCCTGCCTGTGGGGCATAAGCACTAACAACATTGAGCATTACACCTTCAAATTCTAACTTGAGACTCATCACTCTGTCTGACACTCTTTTCACTTTTAGAACATTCCTGACAAACTCCTCCTTCAAGATGACTCCGACTCCATTTCTCTTCCAATCCACACCGTGATAAAATAGCTTAAACCCTGCTCCTAAGCTTTTAGCTTTGCTACCTTTCCACCTGGTCTCCTGAACACACAGTATGTCCACCTTCCTCCTCTGCATCATGTCAGCCAGCTCTCTACCTTTTCTTTGCATAGTTCCAACATTCAAAGTCCCCACTCTCAGTCCTAGACTCATGCCTTTCCTCTTCTCTCTCTGCCTATGGACACGCCTCCCACCTCTCCTTCTTCGACGTCTTCGACCAACAGTAGTCCAATTTCCATCAGCACCCTGTTGATTGACAGCACTGATGGCGGTCGTTGTTAACCCGGGCCTCGACCGATCCGGTATGGGGGTAATACTTCTGATTTGCATCATAAATAAATGGCATTGGTTTTACGTCGGATGCCCTTCCTGACACAACCCTCTGCATTTCTCCGGGCTTGGGACCGGCATGAGGGGGAGAGACACTGGTTAGTGCCCCCCCCCCCACCTCATGGCATTGCGGCATTTTCCAGGTATGGTGAGCTTCAAAACGCATTGCGCGTTAAATACAGTGATACCTCTGCTCACGAACATAATTGTTTCCCAGAAAGTGTGTGTGAGGCGAAAAGTTCGTCTTCCAAACATGTATTTCCCATAAGAAACCATTAAAATGAGAATAATCCGTTCCCAGGTCCCCATAAAACATAATTTTCTACTAAATAAGCCTTAAAACTACACAAAAATATACCTTATTTTATGTATAATAAATGTCTATTGTATTGTAATTAAAGAAATAAACTGTACTGTATAATAAAGTCGTTTTATTTACCTTTGTGATGGTAGTTGATGGCTTGATGGAATGGAGTGGGAGGAGGAGGGAGGGAGGGACTTACTGTTTGGAAGGAGTGTTGGAAATGCCTACTGTTTGGAAACACGCATAGCCACACAAGCACCCTTAATAGCTTCCTTGTTCTTAAGGATGGTGGTAGACTTAGCGTACTGGTACTGGTACTGGGACGCTGAGTCACACAAACGCACACCTCGTTCGTGTTTTTCAATGATCTCCGCCTGTGGTGGGTCTTTTTCGGTCTCATAATAGCAAAAGTACACTCAATATGGTCCAAAATGTCTAGCAAACACAAACCACTTCCGCATTCAAAGAAAGGGATGTGACGAACTGTGACGCCGTGAGCGTGCATCAGCTTCTCGTGGCCGCCACCGTGGTGCTGTTCGACCGCGTGGTTTGATTCGTCCGCCGAAAACTAGTTCGTCAGCAGAGACAATATGCTCGCAAATGTAATGTTCTTGAGGCGAAAAGTTCGTGAGCTTAAGCGTTCGTCAGCGGAGGTTTTACTGTATTGGCAAAATTAACCACGAAAGAAGCTGCCAGGGAAGAACATCCACGGTGCGAAACATCAGCATCTTAAAGCTGAACAGAACATCAATATCGACAACAAAAGCCAAATAATAATAATTATTATTGCAGTCAGTGCTAGCACAACAGATGGTGAGGTAAACCATAATTTGCACAATCATTATGGCAAAACCGGAGTAGTTGACAGGTATGGTATTGATTTTCAAAAGAAGTTTTTTATCTGGCCATTCTAAAAAGCAGCGGTATTGGTAATCCTTAAAGCGTAATTTCTGCACATGCACTATGTTTTTAGTGATAGATGCATATTTTAACATAAATTACCACAAAAAGTACAGAACTTGCCATTTAATCCTATGGATAACCATCAGAGGCTCAACTGTGGAGGCTAGCAGCTTAGCAGTTGTGTCCCCCAGAAGTGACATCGACACGTTGAATAGGACTGAGGTCTCTTGTTAAGAAAGTAAAGCTTAGTCAGTTGGTTTAGGAACAAAAAAAATGTTTTCTGTGATTTATGCACTTGTTGTTTGTACAGCTGAACCCTGGCTGATAATGTGCTTTGATGCACCAGGTCAATGACGCAGCCTAGCCAGTCCAAAAGAGTTCACATCACTCCCAGGCTGGAACAGTCAATCAGGAAGGCAGCATGTCTCTGAACATCTCATCTGTAACCGCTTGATTCTAATTAGGGTCACAGGGAGGCTAGCGCCCATCCCAGCCACCTCTGGGCGAGGGCAGAGTACACACTGGACAGCTCACCAGGCCATTGCAGGGCAGAAACATGCTGACAACTATGTAGTCTAGGCTTGTAGAAAGTTAGCAATGGTTCTTTTATATGCCTCACACCATAGACAGTGAGAGACATGACTTGCCTTTGATAACCCAGTTCGCTGCACTGGGGGTTTCTGAAAATTCTGACAATCATAACACTCACGTGCACTTTCGCTCTGGGTATTCAATTAACTTTAAAGAGCAACTTCATTGCTTCTTTCACCAGAATAGCAGTTTATATATCTGCTGAGATCACAGCAAAAGGGTTTGAAATATAGACAGTAGGTACTGGCACCGAAAAATGAAAGTCATCATGAATGGATGGTTTTAGGTTCTGTTTGTTGAGTTTACCATTACAAATCACCAGTCCAAATTTCATGCAATTATCTTGAACGGTTTCTGAGATACAGCCTGTTCCAGACACTGAGCCCTTAAAAGAACAAACCAAAAGAGTGTACACAACATGGAAAATAAAAGGCATAGCTGTTTAAATGTGAAGCGCACTGGGCCACTGTGTATACCTGCGCTGCCATCTTGTCGTTAAAAGAACATGAAAGTTGAAGATAAAAGGTTTTTGATGAAAGTGGGACTGTTGAACATGTGCTAATGAAATGTAAACAATTTGAAAAGAAGAGAGCAAAACTAAAATGACAAAAGGAAAACAGAGGAAAGGAGTTTAAGTTTAATTTCGATTCAGATATCTCATAATGTGATGTGACAAGACTGGATTTTTTTTTTCAATTCAATTTCAATTTCAAGTTCAATTTTTTTTTTTTTTTGGAAACCATCAATTGGTCTGTAAATCAAAGCAAAACTCCATACCAAAGAGCAGCGATAACGCACCAGTCCAGTCCACAATCACTGTTAAAACATAAAACACAGCAAAAATGGGACAGGGATGAGGGTGTCCTGTGACATCAGGCAATCAATTACAGTTTGGCAGAACTCTGTATGCCTGAGAATCCCAGATCTGCTCCTTTACTTAATTAAACACTATTAACAAAACGCTTGACTAAATAAGTTGTAAATGTGAGAAAACAAATTTCTCGAACAGTTTTCAGTCTCGTCCTAAACACAGAGTCCTGATCATAAACTGGAAAGCCACTCCCTAACTGTGGGGCTTTGTAAAAGAAATTTCGAGCCCCTGCAGTGGTCTTCATTATTTAAGATTTCACTGAGCAGCAGCTTTTGATCTATGTGGGCAGGTTGGAGCATAAACGACAAGAAGTTCACCACGATAGTGTGGTTTAAGACCAGATGCTTTAAAGTAAAGTATCTTTTCCTACAAGTATGCACCTTTATCACTGCATACTTTTAGACCACCCATGGGCAGTGGTGGTCTAGTGGTATAGGGCGCTGGATTGCTGATCCAAGGGTTGGGGGTTCGAGTCCCACTCTCCACAAGGTTGTCACTGTCCCCCCAGTGCAGCTAACTGGGTTATCAAAGGCCGGCCATGTCTGTCACTGTCTATAGTGAGAGGTATGTAAAAGAACTATTGCTGACTTTCATAAAGAGTAGCTGCAAAGTCATCAGCGTGTTTCTGTCCCTTGCTAGAAAGGGTTGCAACAGGAAGGGCATCCGACGTAAAAACCTCTGCCAAATCAAACGTGCGCTGTGGCGACTCCCGAGTAAAAGGGGCTCGCTTCTCCCTACACTATATGTTGTCTTTAGTATTAAGCGCTTGTGTATTAAATGCTATGGTCGTCGTCTTCTTTTCCTTTTAGGTTTTTCCGTTTTTCTGGCATCGCCACAGTGAATCATCTGATTCGCATATTTGAATTGGCATTGGTGTTTATGTTGGATGCCCTTCCTGACACAACCCTTTAGCAAGGGACAGAAACACTAATACTATAATATAGAAACACAAAGCTAATGGCTTTGCAGCTACTCTTTACAAAAGTCACCAATGGTTCTTTTACATGAACCTCTCACCATAGACACTGAGAGACATGACCGGCCTTTGATAGTTAGCTGCACTGGGGGGACAGTGACAACCTTGTGGAGAGTGGGACTCGAACCCCAAACCTTAGGATCAGCAATCCTGCACCCTTTACCACCATTATTTTACAATGATGATGGGTTCTTCAAGGTCTTTGAAATTATACTTTAGAGCAGATAAAAAATGTAAAAAAAAAAATCAGTGTTTCTCACCTGAACTTTTTGAAAACCTAAACCCCTCCCCAACATTTTTTTTTTTTGCAGATGATAAATCTCTCCCCTTATGCTTTTTATCCCCGATCATTTTATCAATATGTCTCCAGTAAACCAAGTTAGTTGTGAAATCTTCCTTCAACTGTTATTTTTAGTGTGTATGTGTGTGTGTGTGTGTGTGTGTGTGTGTGAGAGAGGTTTTACCCAAGACTGATGAAAAAAATAAATAAATAAAGGTTTCTAGTAAAGCTGGTTATTAATATTTAAAGCACACATCAAGAAGGTTCTGTGTTTGAGTGCTGAACTTGAGTCGCAGGCTTGAGCATTTCTCTGTGAAGTTTGAATGTTCTCCGCTTGTATAGGTTTCCTCTGGATATTCCCGTTTTGTTCCACAATCCAACGATATGCATATTAGGCAAAATGGCTGTTCCAAATCACCCTATTTGTGGGTGAGAGAGTGAATTGTTGTGTGAGGTTTGACCTTGCGATGGCCTGGCAAGCTGAGTGTACAGTCTGTGTGTGTGTATGTCTGAATACATTTAAAATGTCACCCTTTGCTTAGCTTGAAAAAGCTTCCAAAACATCAGTGTAAAACTTGCAATATGTAAAAACTCATGTAATGAGTGTGTCCCTTGCGTTGTGAATTTTTATGAAGGAGTCCACCCTGTTGTCATTCCAATGGGCAATTTTATTTCAGTTAGAAAATTGAAGAGAAAAAGAGCCCTTCACAACAACCCCATTCCAAACGACTTGAGGCAAAGACAGAAAAAGGTCATAAGCACATAGAATAAGAACATTACATACCTGACAATGGGGGAAAAAATGCCCTTCACAACACCTTCCTCCAAATTGATATGAAGCAAAAAGAACGTGATCAAGCTGTACTATTCAATTACATAACGGGTACACAGAGTTCCTGGATCAGAAAGCAAAGGCTTAAAATCAACTCAAAGAACATTTCTCTGCAATTAAATGAATAAAAAGAAATACATTCTGTACATGGGGCAGTGGTGGTCTAGTGGTATAATGCGCCGGATCGCTGATCCAAAGGTTGGGGGTTCGAGTCCTACTCTCCACAAGGTTGTCACTGCCCCCCCAGTGCAGCTAACTGGGTTATCAAAGGTGGGCCATGTCTCTCACTGTCTATGGTGTGAGACATGTAAAAGAACCATTGCTGACTTTCGTAAAAAGAGTAGGCTGCAAAGCCGTCAGTGTGTTTTCGCCCTGCGATGGCCTGCCGAGCTGTCCAGGGTGTACTCTGCCCTCGCCCTGAGTTGGCTGGGATAGGCACCAGCCTCCCCGTGACCCGAATTAGGATGAAGCAGTTACAGAAAATGATGATGATGATGATTCTGTACATTCATAAACAACATAACCTGTGCTACATGTACACAGCATGATCTCTGTTCCACTCACCTCCTAGAATTACACAAAATCCTGGGCAGTATAACAACGGATTACAAAACACTGGCCTAATTTTAACAAGGTCAATTGCTATCGGCTACATAAGCTTCCGAACAAAAGGATAAGATTTCCCTCTCCCCTGCATTCGGTTCTCAAATGGGTTTGGGAGGGCAGTGGGGAACTTGGAGGGTCTATGACACTAGGAGGAACAAATAAACCCTAAGAGGCTGGGAAGGAGAATAAAGAACTGTCTCTTCCAGAGTTCTTTTCAATAGAGTACTGCTCATGATAGTCACCCACAAAATCTCACTAAGCGGTGTAGCCATTGGAAGACTAGGGCTGAAGTTGTGGAGGAGGAAAAAAAACAAAACAAAAAAACAGGGGTATCAGGCACCTCTGGGGGCACTGTGTTATTTGGATCCAGGAACTGGGGAAGGCCTATGACCTGCTGGCCTGAAATGTCATTTGTAACTGCATATTTTCTGTAAGCTGCTGGACTTCCCGATCATTTACTCAAATTAATTACTGATTATTAACAGCATCAACATAAATATGAAAATAAATGCAGAAATTGTAATATCTTTGTAATGAAAGATTACATTTCTTTTATTTAAAGACATTTGTATTTCTGAAATGGAGAACTGTCCAATGAAGTCATATGTAATGAAATATATATTTAAATTGTTAAGGCTCTACCTGTAGAAGAGCAATTGTAATGATTGACTGCACCATTTAATTATTGGGTGCTTTCTTTGACTATTGTATGGGGAATTTATTGACTGAAGTGAGTGTAAGATTTCAGCCACTCATTTCACACTGTACAGGTATTGCATGGTTGACCTTGAACACGAAACATTGGAACAGCATGTCTGTCTTAAACAATGGAGGAGGTGTCGAGTCTAAACCCTTCAAGGTCAACTTGAGACATGTTGAGATCTGATGTCATGAGTGACCAATCAGAATCTAAAGCTAGAGGATGTTAGTCCAATCAGAGTGGAATGGGCAGTATATAAGCCAATGTAAAACTGGTAGACAAGGTCCAAGAGTTTTCTCTTGGAACAATTTATTTTGTTTGATTGATTGTATGCTTTGCTTTTCCTAAAGGCTAAATAAATACCTGAAGATTGCATTTGGATCTCTTGCATCGTAATCGGACACCACGATCTATACAAGACTGGTGCATTGTGACAACATTGGCTAAAATATTACCTGCAATCTTCCTGGCTAAATATTTGATTAAATTTCCAAAAATCTCAACAGGAGTTGCTTGAGTAAGCTAAGGTGCACACTAAGCAAAAGGTGTGGAGCTAGTGGTGGAGGCTAATGGTGCATCAAAAACTGATTGCTCAGATGTATAATTGAGCGGACCAAGGGACATAGGCCTACCCCTACCAGAACCCAGTGAAGCAATCTGCTATCCCATCATAATGTGCATGGACAAGATCTCTATTGAACCCTAAAGGTATTCTCTCCTTTCATTACAGATCAAGAACCTTCTCAGAGGAGGGGGGGGGGGGGGAAATTGAAAAATCCAAACAAATAAGCGAGATGAAAATGCTGTCTTAACAACTGAAGGGGCTCAAAAGAATGAGGCAGACATGACCTTCAAGTAAAATGAAACCACCAAAAAAGTCGGTCACCTATTTGAAATAGCAACAAAGGACAGAACCTACCTTTCAGGTGTCAGAGAACAGTTGGGTGGCTGATTACTTCTTTCAGCATATCCAGATTCCCTATTCAGGACACAAGAACACTTAATCCAGGGACTCTGGATATGTTTTAAAAACTGTCAGTACAATGACTGACCACTGTGCCACAAACACTGCTACTGACAGGACACTTTCTGAGCAACAAGGAGCCTCGATAAACCAGTTCAAATGTGCACAACATCCTCTAGATTCACTGGATAAATCTGATGTCATACGAAGCACAGGCTGATCTTGCATCAAAAAAGAAACTCAAAGCACAGTACCCTGAAACTCACCTCAGAGAAAGCAGTTCTCAACGTCTGGTGTGGAGAGCAACAAAGCTATCCCATGATGTAAATGTAAATTACAACCATGACAAAGTTGATGAAGTATCACCAGTATCTTGGACTTAATAATGCCTTGCCAGAAGGTGAAAGAGACCATCTTAGTGTTAGCTACTATAGGTTCATTGGGAACCGTTTCCACATCTACTTTTTAGACTGAACTATTTTTCTACTACAAGAATCACATCCTTGCATTTTTCGTACCATTTTCAAACCAGCCAATGGGGTGCAGCATAGTTTATATAATGCATTGCAGCTTAAAGACTTGGCTCAAACTCTAAGATGTCTTGTTGTCATGGGGAAGCTGTGTGTTACCCATGGATGAGGTTGGCAGGTGAAGTGGAAACCATTCTTGAGAAGAACAGTTACTTCCAAGAGGAATTGGACAAACTATCATCATGGTCAAAAGATGCCTGTCCGCTGCTTTTCCTTGATCTCACCTGTGCTATCTGACTCTGTTCCTGTGGGAAAAAAGATGCTTCCTTTACATCTCTATTCACAACCACTGGTTTGGCTAAAAGAGACAGTAAGATAATTGAACTTCAGTGTCTGTTCAAGGTGTGCTGTTATGTTCCGAAATGGTAGCATTCTCTGCAGCTTGCTGGTGGCATCTTCTGGAATCCATCACATGATTTTCCCGTGAAAGAAATTTCCTGATTTCATATCAAGAAATGTTTTTTGCACAGAATGCCATGCCAGGCTATATTAAAAATGGTAAACTGGAGGTGATGGGCAGTGGTGGTCTAGTGGTATAGGGCGCTGGATCACTGATCCAAAAGGTTGGGGGTTTGAGCCCCACTCTCCACAAGGTTGTCACTGTCCCCCCCAGTGCAGCTAACTGGGTTATCAAAGGCAGGCCATGTCTCTCACTGTCTATGGTGAGAGGCATGCAAAAGAACCATTGCTGATTTTCAACAAGAGTACGCTGCAAAGCCGTTGGTGTGTTTCCGCCCTGCTATGGCCTGGCAAGCTGTCCAGGGTGTACTCTGCCCTCGCCCGGAGTTGGCTGGGATGTACGCCGACCTCCCTGTGACCCTAATTAGGATTAAGCGGTTACAGAAAAGGAACTGAACTGAAGGTGTAACAAAACACAAAGTTGGTGAGGCAATCAAGCTGATAAGAAAAAGGATGTTTTTGAGAAAGTTGTTGAAGGAATTAAGAACAAATTCGATCAGTGGAAAAGGTTCACCAGGAAAAAATAAACAGCCAGATAGAGGAGGATCTGAAAACAGTGCCCCAAAAGAGAAAAATTTCAAAGACTATCTAGCAGATGTTACAAATATAATGTCTTCTAGAAAACCGAATAGGAAGTGAAAAGCAACATAACAGGACTGACAAAAAACAAGACTGTCCAGGCTCAGATTAACATCAGCATAAAAATTCTACAGAATATTTCTGAAAAACATCCCACTTCACATCGTGTGAAGCTTCTGAAAAATCCAGTGGCTGAGGAAAAAACACGACGACTGATGGACTATCGGGATTACGTGAGATGCGCATGCGTAGAATATCAGTTCGCGTAAGTCGAATATCAGTGTTCTACATACTTTTTTATCTCTGCTACGTTTTTTGCAATTGCTCTTGTTAGAAGTGGAAGTTTGAAGAACTTGTTGAGGACTGAGTGTGATTCATTGTTTTAAGAATCACTTTTGGGGACTTTTAACTGGTTCGCTTGAACGACAGCTGTGAATTTTGACCAAAACGGGCACGGTCAGTCTAAAGGGCTAGAACAGTGGTGACACAAATGGTGTCCAGCAACGACATTTCTCTTTTGCAATTTCTCTCATTAGAAGTGGAAGTTCAAGAAACTTTTGGAGGACTGAGTGTAATACTTTGTTTGAAATCACTTATGGAGATTTCTAGCTAGTTTGCTTGAACGACAGCTGTGAATTTGACCAAAACAGCCGCATGTCATGGTCAGCCTAAAGGGCTAGAACAATGGTGACACGTGGCGTGTCCAGCAACAACCCCGAGGGGTTAGAGGCTCGTGAGGGAGCACTTGGCATTGTACAGAGCATGCCGTCAACTTCCAGAAGTGGAAAGAGAAGGAAATCCTCATGGGTAAGGAAAGAGCAGCCAAATGTCGAGGGCATTGCTTCCTCAGATGGAGAAATTGAATCGGGTGGCGAGACCCCTGATGATCTAGTTTCAGCCAAAGCTCGAGGCGACAAGCCAGCGAGCAACAAGGAAGGCGAGGTCACCGCTGATAACCATCTCGTGAAACTTTTAAATTTTATCGTGAAAAATCAAGTGACCCAGACTGCAGCTATGCAGAAAATGGAAAAGACGTTAGAAAATATTTGTAGGAAGTTGACCACTTTTCATGGTGGCAGCAACTCATTCATGTCTTCATTAATGAACAAATTTGCAGATTTCTTTGGTGATGATGAAAAGACTTCAGACGGTATAAAACCGGAGTTAGCGAAGTCGATTGGGGATAGACCGGCTAAAACACCAAATTTCACAAAGTTGAAAGACTTAATGGACAAATATTTTTGCCCCCAAAATTGTGAAGGCTTAGTGGTGCCGAAAGTAAATGAAGAAATCTGGCACGAGGCGAAAGCACACAGCAAATCAAGAGACTTAAAAATGCAACATGCGCAAGGCTTACTGGTTAAAGCCATGATCCCCTTCATTCAAGTTACCGACATGCTGATGACAAGCATAACACAGTGCAAAGACTTGAACAGCAAAGTAGCTTTGCAGAAAATGACAGATGGGCTCAGAATGTTGAGAGGTGCACAAGCAGGCAGAAATGTGAAAAGGCGCGATGCATTGAAGCAGGACTTGACTGGGCCGTATAAGTGCTTTTGAACTTCTGGTATGATCACCAATAGTAAGTATTTGTTTGGCGATGAGCTGCATACGAAAATAAAGGACATTGGAGACTCTAGACAGATGGGAAAGAAAGTTTTTGTGTCCGACAGACCAAGATATTGTCAGGACAAGCCACGGTTTCATCCATATAACAACAGTGGTTCTGGAGGTTATCGCCAACAAAATTTCAAGACCACAGCTACACAGCTAAGCAAGATCAAGGTGGTGGAAAAGGACAGAACACTTTTTTACAGAAGCGTCAGAGGGACAAAGGGTTCCGCAAGTAAAAGCAGAATTGTAAAAAAGGTAACAAGGTAAGGCACACAGCTGAGGAGTTTTTTTGTGATAAACACTCCTGAAAACTTTTCTGCTGGGAAAGTGCAACATTTTGCAAGTAAATGGGCTGACAGTTCATCTAATCCTTGGATGTTATCTAATATTGAGGGTGTAGATATAGATTTTACTACAACACCATCCCAGAAGATTATACCTAATGCTATTAAGTTTACAAAGAATGAGCGCATGCTCATTACAGAAGAACTTTCCCACATTTATGATAAAGGTATCATAGAGGCATGTGAACATGTACAGTAGATGGGGAATTTATATGAAATATATTTTCTTGCATCAAGAAAAATGGTTCCTTGAGAATCAATTTGAACCTCAAAACATTGAACGACAGCTTTGAAACCTGCTAATTTAAAATAGATACTTTCAGATTTGCCATTTTCTGATGGGAAAAGGGGCTGCTATTTTACCTCTGTAGATTTAAAGGACGCCTACTTTAGTATTCCAGTAAGGCATGAAGCAAGTAAATATTTGAGATTTGTCTGGTATGAAACTTTATTTCAGTTTACTTGTCTTCCAAATGGGCTTGCGTCTGCACTGAGAATCTTTACTGAGCTGGTGAAATCATTTTTCAGCTTAGAAATCAGGGGTTTCCAAACACCTACATTGACGACTCTCTTTTGACTGGTTTGACAAAACAACATTAAGTAAAATGTTGCAGCCACAGTGAAACATCTTGACAGTTCAGGTTTGACTGTACATCCTGAGAAGTCTGTTCTTACCCCAACTTAAGAAATTACATGACTGTTACATTGACGGAAGACAAGAAGAGCAAAATTGTTCAAAAACGTTTGGAATTACTAAATGGTGAACGAGTCACCATCAGAGATTTGGCTGTTTTGATTGGTCAATTTAATGTGGCTGCACAAGGAATGAAACATGCCCCTGTTTTCTCCAAACGAATTGAAATTCTCAAAAATCATGGCTTGAAATTAGCTAAAGGCAATTTTAGTCAGATGCGGCTCTTTTGATGACTGTATCTGGCTCTCAGATAAATCAGGTGGCCTTTAACAGAATAACGAATGCACAATTTCACTGTCATTTAAATAAATGTACAAAAAAACCCATCAAATAAAATAAAAACAGATGAATAAATTTCACACATTTAAATCTATACAGTACATCTATTTTTAATGCCGCGTCACTGTAGCGCGCAGCGGAGAGTCAATCCTTTCTGTACACCAGTGTGTGGGTGGGTCCGATACCTTGAAACTCTAATTTTATTGGATTATAACAGCCACAGACTGCACGTGTTTGAGTAAAGAGGTAAATTTCCTCATTTTTGATCAGCTCATTTGCACGAAGCCAAGCACAGCTGGCAAGCAAACACAAATGGACAGACATGGAAAAACTTCAACCCGCAGACCAGCTGATTGCCAAAACTTGGGATGTGCTTCCTGTCACATAGCAAACATTGCAGCGTGTGAGTCCTGTCGTATGTTTGGATATGCACACGAGCAGTCCTCACACCTGATAAACATCAAGCTTTAACAGATGGAAGCCTAAACGCCTGCATGAAGCTGAACCTCATCTCGTATCAACCAGACTACAAAGCCATCAGCAAAACCATGCAGCACCAGAAGTCGCATTAATAAATAACTTCATTATGACAATGCCATTTAAAATAAATGCAGAGTCTTATTATACTCTCAAATTGGTGGTCTTTTTCAATTTAGTTGTATTCAGTATTGTGTGTGTGTATATATATATATATATATATATATATATATATATATATATATATATATATATATATATATATATATATATATATATATGGCTCTCAGAGGATTCGATTTTAAAAGGTCTTTTATTGGCTCTCTTCATCAAAAAGGTTCCCAAGCTCTGACTTAAAGCACGGAAACTCATTTGTTTTCAATCTATAATTGTCCCAATTTGATATTTCCCCTGTATCTTCAGCATCACTTGACAAGCAATACATTACATCTTGGGGAAAATTTTTGAACACTGAAAAATTTCAAACCTTTAACATACTTTTCAAATCTGTCCCCAAAATTGCATCTTCAGCATTAAAATAGTCATTTTGAAGCCTACTAACACCACACATTGTGTTATAAAGTCCAATTTGTAGAATTACAAAATATCCTCGGGCAAGCAATAGGAATACTATATACAGGTCACTATAACTCGAAAAGTATTCATGCCAAGACTAAAATTAAATATAATTTTCGATGCATTTCAATGGAGCTTTTTTTTTTTTTTTTTACAACACAGATGTACCTACCTTAAGGTATAGCATTACAAGCTCTCCAAAATATAAGCAATTAGCCCACACAGATCAGAAAAAAATAATTCCATGTTAATATTAATAATTAACAAACGAACAACCCCCCCCCCCAAAAAAAAAAAAGCAAAAACAAAAAACAAAACAGCAAATAAAGGCGAAGAGAGAATTAACATAACATACACGTTTCACTGCAAACAACCAATCAAAAATCACCATTTTTACCAACAACCCGGTTGATTTGAACAAATCAAATCACAAAGGCGATCTCATTGTACTGTATTATCTCCGCGACTGTCAGAAGTACAACCCAGATAATTATGCCCCATAAGATTTTTCATTTTCTGTAACTGCTTCATCCTAATTAGGGTCACGGGGAAGCTGGTGCCCATCCCAGCCAACTCAGGGTGAGGGCATAGTACATCCCGGATAGCTCGCCAGGCCATCGCAGGGCGGAAACACACCGACGGCTTTGCAGCCTACTCTCAGCAATGGTTCTTTTACATGCCTCACACCATAGACAGTGAGAGACATGGCCGGCCTTTGATAACCCAGTTAGCTGCACTGGGGGAGACAGTGACAACCCTGTGGAGAGTGGGACTCGAACCCATCAGATTTGAATCAGTAATTAGTATCTTTGATCAATTTTATTTATATACAGTATACACGCATATATATATAAAGTGTCACTTTAATCTTCTGAAGCAACACAACCGGGTGGAGCTAATTGCAGACAGCGAAGAGCCGATGTCAGCAGAGCCGGCGAGTGAGCGAAGTTTCCCGTATACAGTGTGGGAAAGTGGTGTGACCCGCGTTAACGGTGCTGGTTAGAGGGTAAAGCGTCTCGAACACACCGTGGAAGAGGAGAGCCGTGCAACAGCAGCGCCTGCAAATGGGTGAAGCTTCCTGATGATGCCATGGTGGAGAGCCGCACATTAGCAGCGCCTGCAAATGTGTGGAGTTTCAAGATGGCGGCATGGAGGTGAAGAGGTGGGCCGAGTGTGAACAGCCACACCCCAGGTGACTAGGCAGCACCGTTCACGGCACCGACATAAAAAAAAATTACAACGAGTCCTTCAGAACTTCCTCCCAAATGACATGGGGCAAAGAGTGGAAAAAGGTCACATTAGGGTCGGGGGAGGCTGGCGCCCATCTCAGCTGACTCTTTAGAGCAGGGGTCACCAACCTTTTTGAAACTGAGAGCTACTTCTTGGGTACCAATTAATGCGAAGGGCTACCAGGTCGATACACACTTGTGACATAAATTTGCTCAATTTACCTTTATTGATATGTTATTATTAATAATTAATGATATTCATCGATGTCAGGGGTCGGGACCTTTTTTGACCAAGAGAGACAAAAAAAAAAAAAAAATGTTTTAATATAATCCTATGAGAGTTAAACAATATTTTTTAATACTGAGACCAACAATTTTAGAGTCTAATACGACTGAATTTATTTTAAACAACATTGTTATAACGAAGTTATTTCTTAATAAGAAAAGTACTTTTTACTATTAATGCGACTTCTGGTGCTGCATGGTTTTGCTGATGGCTTTGTAGTCTGGTTGATACGGGGTGAGGTTTAGCTTCATGCAGGTGTTTAGGCTTCCATGTATTACATGACCGCAGGTTGGTCTTGATGTTTTTCACATGATGTGCTCATGTGCGCATGTGGAGCGGTACATGGTCAATACGACAGAACTCGCACTGCGGTTTTCATGTGACAGGAAGCGCGTCCCAAGGCAATCAGCTGGTATGCGGGTTGAAGCATAGCTGTCAACCCCTAAGATTAATAAAAAGTGAGAAGCAGGAGTCCAGGGGGTGCAGCCCCCGGTCAGGTCCAGGGCGAAAATTTTGGTTTTAAGGGTTTTTAAGGGTGATTTTTAAGCCATTTCATACAAGTTGTATATGCAATGATTAAACACAGACATAGGGGAAAATACTGGGCAGTGGTGGTCTAGTGGATAGGGTGCAGGATCGCTGATCCTAAGGTTGGGGGTTCGAGTCCCCACAGGGTTGTCACTATCCCCCCAGTGCAGTGAACTGGGTTATCAAAGGCGGGCCATGTCTCTCACTGTCTATGGTGTGAGGCATGTAAAAGAACCATTGCTGACTTTCGTGAAGAGTAGGCGTAGGCTGCAAAGTCGTCAGCGTGTTTCTGCCCCTTGCTAAAAGGGTTGTGACAGGAAGGGCATCCGACGTGAAAACCTCTGCGAAATCAAATGTGTGAACCGAGTAAAAGGGAAAAAGCTGAAAGGAAGGAAGGAAGGATAGGGGAAAAAAATACAAAATTACACACATGTCTTTAAGATTTAATAATGCAATGTAAATGAAATCTTCAATGAAAGAACTAATGAAATATGAAGTGTAAACTAATAACATATATCAAAAATAAGGTTGGCTGAAGTAAAGTATTAATTGTACCATTTCTCTTTTTTGAAGTTTTATCCAAATAATTCTTCATAATAATCTTTGCTGTCTTTGCTGATAGATGGCATGTATCATATGTAGCAACTTTGCAACTACACAATTAGTTTACAAACTGAAACTAATTAACCATGTTAACAAATCTACTCATATACAGTAGATGACATGTGTCCTGTGCAGCAACATTGCAACAACACATGGAATTACAAACTGAAACTTATTGACAAATGTTTACAATTCTAACTAAATCTACATTTAACTAAATTAGTAAATGAAAACATCATCTGAGAAAGTTTCAGACTTTTAGTTTTTAAGTGCGCTTATGTATCTGATTTTACAGTAAACGATCCCGCAGCCAGAAGCAGAAAGAGAAGCTGTGTGTTTACGTAAAAGACACAGCCAATGGCATTTGCTCGCGGAAATTACATCCTTAAAAAAATAACAAAAAATAAAATAAAATTTGGAAATGATTGTATTAATGCGTGAGATTTGAGACACCTTGCGTGAGAGATTGAGGAGGAGATGAAATGCGTGAGTCTCACGGTTGATGCGTGAGAGTTGACAAGTACGTTGAAGTTTTTTCATTCTATTCATTTGTGTTTTGCTTGCCAGCTCTGCTTGGCTTCTTAACATGAGCTGATCAAAACAAGGAAAATTTACCTCTTTACCCAAAAACAACTCATGTAGGCTGTTGCATATAATCCAATAAAATTAGAGTTTCAAGGTATTGGCCCAGCCCACACACACACTGGAGTACAGAAAGGATTGGCTCTCCGCTGCGCGCCACAGCGACAAGTGGAATTGAAAATAGATGTATAGATTGAAATGCATGAGATTTATTTATGTTTTTGTTTGATTTGATGGCTTTTTCCTGTATTTTTATTTAAAGGACAGTGAAATTATGTATTAGTTATTCTGTTAAGAAAGGCCACTTGATTTATCTGAGAGCCAGATGCAGTCTGGAAGAGTCACATCTGGCTCGCGAGCCATAGGTTCCCGACCACTGAACAGGTTTGTGGGCGACTCATGTTGTCCTTGCGGGCACCATGTTGGTGACCCCTCCTTTAGAGGTACGTCCTGGACAGCCTTCTAAGGCCATCACAGAGCCAACTCGTAAACTCAGGGGAGAGCTATAACAGCCAATTAACCTACCATGAATGTTTTTGGACTGTGGGGTACCCGGAAGAAGCCCACACCACAGCGGGAGAAATGAAACGCCCGGCATGGGAATCAAACCAATGACCTGGCTGTGAGGCGGATGTGCTGACGACTACGCCACCATAGCTCTTATTCTTGCTCATTTAATACCAGTTAGAGTCGCAGGGATGATAGCCTATCTCAGCCAGCAGTGGACATCTAAAATGTGTTGATCTACTATGATGTGAGGGCGTTTCTGTAGTTAAAAGGTGGATTTAAGGTAGATTAATATAACCATACGCCTGTTAAATGTTTAAGAACAGATTTACATAAAAACTAACTTAATCAGTACATAAGTACAGGGACATTTCTTTATTTGGAGAGGGAGGGGTTTGTGTGCGCAGTTACATAAACCAACCAGTAGAGTGTAGTCAGAACCTGGGTCTTTTAGAATACTAAATGCACTGTACAGTACTTACAATAGAGCGGGGCAGGGCAATGGTGGTCTGGTGGTAAAAGATTCTGGATTGCTGATCCTAGGGTTAGGGATTAGGGTTGGAGTTCCACTCTCCACAAGTTTGTCATTGCCCCCCCGGTGCAGCTAACTGAGTTATCAAAGGCCTGCCATGTCTCTCACTGTCTATAGTGTGAGGCATGTAAAAGAACTACAGTATTGCTGTCTTTCAACAAGAGTAGGCTGTAAAACCATCAGCGTTCTTCTCCCCCTGCTACAAAGGGTTGTGTCAGGAAGGGCATCCGACATAAAAACCTATGCCAAATCGAATATGCGACTCATGACTTCCATGAAGATGGAGGCAGATGATTCACTGTGGCGATCCCTGAAAGGACACAGCCAAAAGGAAAAGAAGACTTCCAATAGAGATGGGCAGTGGGGCCTGTGGCTTATTGATCTGAGAATCGGGGGTATATGATACCTGGGCAGTGGTGGCCCGGTGGTAGGGTTCCGAATTACTGATCCCAATGTCGGGGGTTCAAGCCCCACCATCACCGGGTTGTTACGGTTGTCCCCTCAGTGCAGGTAACTGGGTTATCAAAGGCCAGTCATGTCTCTGACCGTCTGTGGTGAAAGGTACGTGTAAAAAAAAAAACAAAAAAAAACAAACAAAAAAAAAAAAAAAAACACATTGATGTTGTTTGTAAAGTTTCTGTGTTTCTGCCCTGGTGAGCTGTCCAGTGTGTATTCTGTCATCACCCCAGAATCTGTTGACATGAACACTAACCTCCCCATGACCCTAATTAGGATTAATTAATTCAGAAAATGAATGATAAAATGAACAATAAGAGAGTAGCCACAACTTTGGGATATGATGTCATTTTGTTTCCATTCAGTTTAAGATGCTGCATCATGAATAGTTCAGAGTTGAAGTTGACTGGATTAAAGTTAATGCACTTCACAAAATAATATCTTCTGAAAAGAATGTCTTCGTAATGAATTAAATATCTTTGTTTGGTTAATTTCAACAGTGTGCTTATAGTAGATATATGCATTTTCTTTGCAATAAATTTGAGTTAAGATAAGATAAGATAAGATACAGCTTTATTAATCTCACAATGGAGAAATTCACTGCTCTTGGAGTACCATCAGTAGGGGGGTGCGAAATAGATACATATACAATAATACATATATATATTATATAAGTAAATAAATAAATACATACATAAATAGTGTAAAAGTAATATACAATAAAAAAGAAAAAGAACAACTTTGTAGACTGGCCTATATTCAAGTGTACATGTATCTGAGGGCAGAGTAGATGGGTTCATATGGTTCACAGTCAGTGGGGTAGATGTGGTTGATTAAAGTGCACGGGGTTTTTATTGCACATAACCGTTTTTTTTTTTCACAGACAGTTACAAAGTGGCGTTGTACAGTCTGACAGCTGTGGGAATGAAAGACCTGCGGTAGCGCTCCTTCCTGCACTGAGGATCTCTCAGTCGTCCACTGAAGGAGCGACTCAGCTTCTCTACAGTCTGGTGCAGTGGGTGAGAGCTGTTGACCATGATGGATGTGAGCTTTGCTACCATCCTCCTCTCACCCACCTCCTCCAGAGTCCAGTGGACAGCTTAGGACAGCGCTGGCCCTCCTGACCAGCTTGTTCAGTCTCTTTCTGTCAGACTGCAGCGTAGAGGATTGCAGAGGCTACCATAGAGTCGTAAAATGTCCTGAACAGAGGTCTGCATACTCCGAAGGATCTAAGTCTCCTCAGAAGGTGGAGGCAACTCTGGCCCTTCTTGTACAGGGCGTTGTGGGACCAGTCCAGTTTATTGTTGAGGTGAACGCCAGGGTACTTGAAACCGCATGCACCCCTCCACTGTCAGAAGATTGGTTCCAGTGACTCTGTTCCTTGACGTTTCTCTCTTATCCTTGGTTCGTGCTCCATGCTTGACCAGTTCTCTCTATTTGCGTATTCTAGTTCATTTCAGTGCTTGATGTTAAATAAATCGTTGAACCTTCCTTCAGTCTCCTGCATCCTTGGGTCCTACGCAAACACTCCATCCACGACAGAATCTTCTGACCCAAACATGGACCCAGTGGAGACCGCTCAAATCCAGCAGGCCTTATCCGACCAGGGAGTCCTGTTGGGACGACACGACTCCACCCTGCACGAAATGATTGATAGTCTCCAGCGCATAAACACCAGCTTGGCGCAGCTCGGCGGAAGGATGGACGCCGTCGCCACTCATCTCTCTGCCGTGACCCTGCCCCGTCACCCTTCACCCTCCGTTTTGGCAGCGGCGCCTGCGCTCGTGATACTCCCCATGCACCAAGAACCACTCATCCCCTCGCCAGCCAGGTATTCAGGCGCGATCGGCTTCTGTGCACAAGTCCTCCACCAGTGCTTGCTTGTCTTCAGCCAGCAGCCGCTCAAATACGCACACAATTCGCTGATCTGCACCACCACCGGCATGTTCCGCTTCATGGTGATCAATGGGTTCCAGCCCCCCGTTCCCCAGCCAGGAGGTCGAGGTGGCCGTCCCATCAATCCAGACACAGTTCCACAGAGCACGTCGGGTCTGGAAGGAAGCACGGGCTGCCCTGGAGCGAACAGCGGCCCGAACCCGGAGGATTGCCGATCGCCACCGAACCCGCTCTCTTCCCAGGACCTGCCCCTCCAAGTGGATTAAAAAAAAACTATCTCCCCGATACATTGGGCCCTACGTGATTGAGAAAATCATAAACCCCAGCGCCCTGCGACCAAGGCTCCCACCCTCACTCAGGGTACACCCAGTTTTTCATGTCTCCCTAATTAAGCCGGTCGTAGAAAGTCCCCAGCCCCCCTCCAGCCCCCCCGACTGATTGACGGACATCCCGCATACACGGTCAACCAGATCCTCGATGTACGCAGGCGGGGCCGAGGCTTTCAGTATTTAGTAGACTGGGAGGGGTATGGCCCGAAGAGCGGTCATGGAGTCCCCGCTCCCTAATCCTGCACCCGGACCTATTGAATGAATTCTATCGCCAGTTCCTGGACAAGCCTGGTCAGGCGACAGGTGGCGCCCCTTAAAGGGAGGGGGGGTACGGTCATGGTCTGTGCTGGCTGGCGAACTAACTCTGCCTTAATTCCTTGCAGGTGCTGGTGAGGGGCGTGGCAGTTGCAGATAGAAGATTTTACGAGCTGAGCGCACCTGGCCCTAATCTGTAATCAGCGGCAGCCAGCGACAAAAGGGAGCGGCATGCTCCCCTCCACTCTCAGAAGATTGGTTCCAGTGACTCTGTTCCTTGACGTTTCTCTCTGATCCCTGGTTCGTGCTCCGTGCTTGACCAGTTCTCTCTATCTGTGTATTCTAGTTAATTTCAGTGCTTGATGTTAAATAAATCGTTGAACCTTCCTTCAGTCCCCTGCAGCCTTGGGTCCTACGCAAACACTCCATCCACGACACCATCTCCTCTTTTGAGCTTCACACAGTAAAAGTCTGCTCTAGAATCAAACTCCTCATTATTATTTTCCAACCTGGATCCTTAAGACACTTTGTATAAGAAATGGACACATTCCTCAGCACTTTCCCTGCTGACAACACCCCTGTTAGCTTTCTGGGAGACTTTAATCTCCCTTCTGACAAGCTCAGGATATCTTGCCTTCTTCTCCTTTTTTTTTTAATCATTTAACAACTGCTCTCCCACAGACAAAAGGAGGGAATCTCTTGGATATGTTTTCAATCATCCCTCCCCAGTCACAGGTATAATTTCCACCCCATTACTCGACAAAACCTCCACACTGTATTCCCTTCATCTGTTGCTTGCTTCCTGTACTTATCTTCCGAACCTAGTCCCCTTTTCTTCCCAAACACTCGAATCTGCTACTGTCCATTATCTGCAAAATCCAAGAAGACTTCTTGTGCTCTTGGAGGTGCTACAAAGTAATCGTAGACAAATCAGAGCAGCTCAGAGAAAGTGGAAGAAATCTAAACTTGAATCAGATCTGGCTTCCTACCATGCTCTCCAAAACACATTTTCATCTAATTGGACTTTTGCTAAGAGAGCCTTCTACAAGAAAACAAGTTTGACACTGCTGCACAAGACTCACACAAGTATCACAGCACCTTTTCCTCCTCACCAATGGTATTCAAAAGAGCCAGGGTTCAACCCATCTTAAAGAAACCCTCTTCTTTTACTTTCATCTGCTCCCTTCACGGGTCACCACAGCAAATCATCCGCCTCCACCTCACTCTGTCCTCCGCATCTTCTTTTCTGACTCCAACGACCTTCATGTCTTCCTTCACCACATCCATAAATCTCTTCTTTGGTCTTCCTCGAGGCCTTCTGCCTGGTAGTTCCCCTCTATGTATCCATTAAACATCAACTACAGACTGGTATCACTTCTTTCCTTCCTTTGTAAAATTCTTGAATGCACTATTTATAGTCAGATGTCTCTCTCTCTCTCTCTTACAGAATAACCTCTTGACCCTAATCAATATGGCTTCAATGTGCCACATTCCACAGAAACTGCACTCTTGGCTGTTACAGAGAAGCTACACACTGCAAAATAAGCCAAGATGTCATCAGTCATCATCGACCTTTCAGCAGCATTTGAGACGGTCAACCACAAGACTCTTATCCATGCTCAGGAGTCAAGGTACTTGTGGTTCAGTATGGCAAGGGTTTGCATCATACCTTGATGATCGCTCATCAATCACATCTCCACACCAACTTTCCACTGGCATTCCCTGGGCCCAGTTGGTCCACTTCTGTTCTCTTTTTATTCTATGTCTTAATGTGATGCCATACCCTCACACAGGTTTTCGTACCACTGCTATGCAGAGGATACTCAACTTCATTTCTCTTCCTCTGTCAGACACTGATGTTTCTGCCTCGATCTCCACATGACTGGCAAGTATCTCCTCATGGATGAAAGCTTCCCAGCTGAAGCTTACTCCCAGCAAACCTGAATTGCTGTTCATCCCAGCTGACTCCTTGGACAACTATGTGATCTCCCCATCAGGCACTGCATGAAGCCTTAGTGCAGGGGTGTCAAACTTATGCCACAAAGGGCCATGTGGCTGCAGGTTTTTGTTTCAACCAAGCAGCAGATCACCTGACTTAATCAAATGAGCACAGAACACACATATTGACCAATTAACTGCCTGAAAACTCAAATTAGTTTTTTTAATGAGCAAAGTCAGGTGTGCTGCTGCTTGGTTGAAACAAAAACCTGCAGCCACATGGCCCTTTGTGGCATGAGTTTGACACTTGTGCCTTAGAGTAACCATGAACGATTACCTGACCTTCTCCTCTCATATCAAAAATCGTTCTTGATCATGTTGATTTTTCCTCTTTAACATCAAAAGGATTCATCTATTTCTTTCTACTAAAGCCACTCAGATACTTGTTCAGTCCCTTGTCATCTGAGGACTAGACAGCAGCAACTACTGTATTCTTCTATTTGATTTCTGTAACTGAACCAGAATGCAACTGCATGGCTTGCTTTCATCCTTCCCAAATTTTTCCACACACACTGCTGAAATTCTTTCCATTGGCTTCCTGTAGCTGCTCACATTCAATTTAAAACACTAATGCTTGCTTACAAATCCAAAAATGTACCTGCACCTTCCTACCTCAAAGCACTTATCACAACCCCACACTGCACAATATTCTCTCAGCTCCTCTATCATCGTAAGACTGATCCCTCCTTCTACCAAGGGAAAAGGGAAAATGCATCTAAACTCTTCTCTGGTCTTGCTCCAAGGTGGTGGAATTAACTTCCTCTGGATGTTCAGACACCTAAGTCACTGGGTGTCTTCATATGATGGAAAAACATAGCTTTTTTGGCAGTACTTAGATTAGCACTATACTGACCTACCCACTGATTTTGATTAATGTTATACAGTAGGCCCTTGACTATTCGCAGTTTTGCACTCACAGTTTGAGTATTCGGACTGCCTAGCAACTCGCACGTGATTCAAATTCAGCCAATGGCTGTCCTCCTTCCTGCTGATTGGTTGAGATGATGTAATGCCCCCTTTTCCTCATTTGTGCACAAGTTGGCAATGAGCCTTTTTTAGTGTGTTTTAATTACCAGTTAAGTTCTATGATGTCACTCAAACGCCTGCTAAGCACCAGAAAAAGGTAACAACGTTGGATGTCTCTTCTGAAGAAATAAGACTTTATCCGGAAGAAACAACAGTTTCCTCTGAAGTCACGTCATTTCTGAAGAGGAATAATCCTGAACTGTTGTAAAACACTCCACTATTAAAGTCTTTTTCAATTATTATTCCAGTACATGACTTAAGGTAATGTTTAAAATGTTTGTGTGTTATATTTTATTTACTGTGGTGTAGCATGTTTCTCAATTTGTTTTGTTCATCCAATTTATTACATTTTTTGTACTTTTATGTCATTTTTTGTTATGGTCTGAGTTTTGGGGGACTTTTGGCGCTGTGCCTCTAACTGCTACTAACTGCTTACAGTACTTCCCTTCGGCTGAGGGGCGTGGCTGAGCTGCTTGGTAGCACACACCTGAATTCACTATTCTCACTTACTCCCAATAAACAAAAGCACGCTCACCTCTGCGCCAGAGGATTAACTCACATCAACATCACCTCTTCTTTGGTTTGTAACGCTCTCTAACTCTATCACGCTAAAATTCTACTCGCTTCGGCTGGGGGGCGTAGCTGAGCTGCTCGGACTTAATGCAATTAATCCCGTAATTCAGTCATCTCATGCCTGATGCAATACTCTAGGGGGCATTTTTGAAAACTACAGTGCTGTATGTTTTTTCACAGGATGCTTTGAAAGGTGTTTTTATGCGTATGCTGTATAATGTTTATATTTTATCATCAATAAGATAAGATAAGATAAGATACAGATAAGATACAGCTTTATTAATCTCACAATGGAGAAATTCACTGTTACAGGCTCTTGAGGTACCATCAGTAGGGGGTGCAAAAATAGATACAAATACAAACATACACACGTACATATATATTATATAAGTAAATAAATAAGTAGATACATAAATAGTATAAATTAATAAACAATAAAAGAAAAGAATGGAGCAACTTTATAGACTGGCCTATATTAAAGTGTAAATGTATCTGAGGGCAGAGATGGGTTGATATGGTTCACAGTCAGTGGGGTAGATGTGGTTGATTAAAGTGCACGGGGTTTTTATTGCACATAACCAGTATTTTCACAGACAGTTACAAAGTGGCGTTGTACAGTCTGATAGCGGTGGGAATGAACGACCTGCGGTAGCGCTCCTTCCTGCACTGAGGATGCCTCAGTCGTCCACTGAAGGAGCTACTCAGCTCCTCTACAGTCTGGTGCAGTGGGTGATAGATGTTGAACAGGATGGATGTGAGCTTTGCAACTATCCTCCTCTCACTCACCTCCTCCACAGTGTCCAGTGGGCAGCCGAGGACAGAGCTGGCCCTCCTGACCAGCTTGTTCAGTCTCTTTCTGTCCCGCTCTGTGCTGCCTGGGGCCCAGCAGATGGCAGCGTAGAGGATTGCAGAGGCTACCACAGAGTCATAAAAAGTCCTGAGCAGAGGTTCTGCATACGCCGAAGGACCTGAGTCTCCTCAGAAGATGGAGGCGACTCTGGCCCTTCTTGTACAGGGCGTTGGTGTTGTGGGACCAGTCCAGTTTATTGTTAAGGTGAACACCCAGGTACTTGAAACTGTCCACTGTCTCAATGTCCTGTCCCTGGATGTTCACTAGTAAGTGTGTGTGTGTGTGTGTTTGAGTGTTTCTCCTGAAGTCGATCACCATCTCCTTCGTCTTCCTGGTGTTCAAGCACAGGTGGTTGCGCTCACACCAGTCCATGAAGTCAATGATGACCGACCGGTACTCCAGCTCGTTCCCCTCAGACACACGGCCCACGATGGCGGAGTCGTCCGAGAACTTCTGGAGGTGGCAGCTGTTTGTGTTATATATGAAGTCCGAGGTATAGATATTGAAAAGGAAGGGTGAGAGGGCGGTGCCCTGCGGTGCCCCGTGCTGCAAACTACCACCTTTGACTTACAGCCGCGCGCCGCACGCATTGTGGACGGTTAGTAAGGTAGTCAATAATCCAGGCAGCAAGATGCCCGTCCACTCCCACGTCCTCCAGCTTCCCCCGCAGACGCGCTGGCCTGATGGTGTTGAAGGCTCTGGAGAAGTCAAAGAACATGACCCTCACAGCGCTGCCGGCGATCTCTAGGTGGGTTAGTGCCCGCTGCAGAAGGTAGATGATGGCGTCTTCTACTCCGATGTTGGGCCTGTAGGCAAACTGCAGCGGGTCTAGGTGGGGCTCACCATAGAGCGGAGGTGTTCAAGGAGGAGCCTTTCCATGGTCTTAATGAGGTGGGAGGTCAGGGCGACAGGTCTGTAGTGGGCTGGTTCCTTCGCTTGTGCTGTTTTGGGAACCGGAACCACACAGGAGGTCTTCCATAGGACGGAACCTTCTCCAGGCTGAGGCTCAGGTTGTACAGGTAGCATAGTACCACACAGAGCTGGTCTGCGCAGGTCCTCAGCAACCTGGGACTGATGCCATCAGGTCCTTCAGATTTCCTCTGATTTAGTCGCCTCAGCTGTCTCCTCACCTGGTCTGATGTGAGGGAGAGGGGGCTGGTGTGGGCTGCAGAGGGAGGGGATGTGTCTGTCGGGCTGTAGCAGTCAAGTGAAGTTGGCCTGGGGAGGGGGGAGGTGTCAGCTGGTCTGGAGACGTGTGAAGAGGGGAGGGGAACGGGGAGGGGTGCAGAGGGGGAGGGGGGAGAATCAAACCTGTTGAAGTAACAGTTTAGTTCATCCGCCCAGCGCTGGTCACCATCAGCTGTCCCTCTGACACTCTGCCCAAATCCAGACATGGTCTTTAGTCCCCTCCACACGCCCCGCACGTTGTTCTGAGCCAGCTTCTCCTCCATCTTCTTCCCATAGTCCTTCTTTGCCCTCCTGATTCTCCACTGGAGCTCACGCTGGACCTTCTTCTGCTCCTCTCTGTCCCCCGAGATGAAAGCCCTCTTTTCTTGTTCAGGAGGACTTTAAGCTCAGGGGTGACCCATGGGTGGTTGTTGGAGAAGCACCGTACCCTCCGTGTTGGCACAGTGCTGTCCACGCAGAAGTTCATGTAATCAGTGATACAGTGTGTGAGGCCGTCGATGTCATCACCAAAGGAGTCACAGAGCATGCTCCAGTCTGTGGTCTGGAAACAGTCCCTAAGCCTCTCATTGGTCTCCTCGGTCCACACTTTCACAGACCTCTTCTGTGCAGGTTCCTTTCGCACCCTGGGTGTGTATTGGGGAGCAGGTAGACCAGGTTGTGGTCTGATCGTCCCAGTGGGGAGGGGAGGAGCTGTAAGCGTCCTTCACATTTGCATACAGCAAGTCCAGTGTTTTATTTTCTCTTGTGGAGCACTTCACGTATTGCGTGAACGTCGGGAGAGAGGCGGAGAGAGGCGTGGTTAAAGTCCCGCTGATCAGAATCATGGCGCGGGGGTGACGAGTCTGTGTCTGATTAATGGCGCTGTGGAGACGCTCACACGCGGCCGCCGCATCAGCCGAGGGCGGAATGTACACGCAAAACACAATCACGTGTGAAAACTCCCTCGGTAGATAATATGGCCGCGCGCTTACCGCTAGCATTTCCAGGTCCCGCGTGCACAGCTGCTCCTTCACGTGCACGTTTGCCGGGTGGCACCATCGTTCATTTACATAGACCGCCACACCCCCTCCTTTCTTCTTACCGCTCTCCGTTACACTCCGATCTGCACGCGCGAGTGTAAATCCGTGAAGAGAAACCACAGAGTCCGGTGTAAGTTCATTCAGCCACGTCTCTGAGAAACACATGATGCTGCAGTCCCGGTACTGCCTCTGCTGCCGGGTCAGCGCCGCCAGCTCCTCGGTCTTGTTGGCGATCGCGCGGACATTTCCCATGATGACAGAGGGAACACATGTCCTCCGCGTCTTTCGTCCCCCTCTGCAGCCTCTCCTTTTCCTCCGTATTTCCAAAGGAACAACGGGCTTTTCCGCGTGAAGGAGGGCGGGGGCGCGCAGGCCGAGGAGGGTCTCACGTGTGTAAGACCTGCGTTGCTCAGAGCCGTCGGTGAATGAGTTTCCTGACGCCGATCCAAAAAGTGAAAATAAAAGTGCAAAGAAAAACAAAAGCATCATGAAAGTATGTTTTCCAGATGCAGGATTGAAGAAAGAAAAAGAAAATTTGAAAAAAGATAAAGAAACACGCCTATATACAATAGAAAAGAGAAAAAAAAGAAAAATAAACTGAAGAGCTCCTGTAACTGGCTGCAGGTCACCCGGCGCCATCTTGGAATTCTAAAATTCTAAAATCTAAAAATTCTACTCGCTTCGGCTGGGGGGCGTAGCTGAGCTGCTCGGACTTAATGCAATTAATCCCGTAATTCAGTCATCTCATGCCTGATGCAATACTCTAGGGGGCATTTTTGAAAACTACAGTGCTGTATGTTTTTTCACAGGATGCTTTGAAAGGTGTTTTTATGCGTATGCTGTATAATGTTTATATTTTATCATCAATGAATATAACAGTAAAAATTGAAAAGTTTTTCTTAATCATTACTACATTTTACTACATTAATACTGAATTAATGAGTAAGTCTGTCTATAGAATGTGTTTAAGAAGCATATTTTAGCACATGTAATAGATACATAGTATTTTACTTCCGGCTGTTCATTCGCACATGTGACCTGATACATGGGGTTTTACTTCCGGGTACAGAACTCGAGGATTATCTCGATTCGCGGGAGGGGCCAGAACCGAACCCCCCTCAAATGTCAAGGGCCTACTGTACTTAGACTGTGTCCTAACAAACCAGTAGAAGAATATATTCACCACTAATGACTTTAACACACTTCTTTTAGTTGCTCTGGGTAAGGGTGTCTTCTAAATGCTGTAAATATTTCCATCCACTTCATTTTCCACAGCTTTCTTTGGTGTGAGGTCAGAGGGATTCCTATACATTTTATTTTCTGACTTATTGTGGCATCAAAATGCATAACAGTCTGTCAACTAAAAGCATTCTCGGGGGAAAAAAATGCCCAGCTATAATGTGACTGTGACCGTGGGGCTGGTGCTGTAGTGGTTAGCGTGCTGGGCTTATGATCAGGAGGTTGTGAGTTCAAATCCCAGTTAGATCCCCACTGTGCTAAGACCCCTGGGCAAGGTCTCAACCACAAGTGTGCCTCTGTTCACCCAGCAGTATAAATGGGTACCAGTAAAAATCTAGCCAAAATCTAACCATCCAGGAGGAATTGAACTCCTAGTTGCTTCACGCTACAGAAACGGGGGATAAGTACCAGCCTGATGAGTCACTATGGCTCGGGTGTAAAAAGCCCAACAGACTTTACATACTTACCTATCATGTGACCACATTTTCCTGAGACGTCGTCTTCATTCTGTATCTTCAAACCTCAGTAAAATACAACATGTGAGGGGTTTTGACTTTTGTTATGTATGGCCTGATGGCTGGAGAGGTAACAATATTCAGTGCACTCTATAACTAAAGTTATAGTTAAACTCAATTACTCCAGAAAACTTCCTTCCTCTAGGACAGTGCTTCTCAAATAGTGGGAGGCCTTTGGAGGTAATGCCGGGGGAGCGCGTATGACCCTGGGTAACATGCTTTTATGGAATAGTGTACGAGAATTAAGTGTAATTGCACCTCCATTTAACTAGTTGGCGATTGTGCTCTCATTGTCGTGCTATGGTGTAGTGGTTTTTCGCATGAGCAAACGATATGACGTCAGTAAACATCCCCTCAAGAAACAACAGGGAAAAGTTTCTAACAGGAATAAAGAGAAAGGTGGCGAGAGACAGAAATATTAATGCATAAATAAGTTGAATGAGTTTAAATAAAGATTTTTTTTTAATTTTTCAGGCACATTGTGCACTTTAAATCTTTTTCGTTCCAGACTAACAATGTTAATGAAGTTTTTCTTTATTGTAAGTTGAACTATATTTCTTTCTTCTTTGTTTTTGATGTTAATAAAGATACAATGTTATGCAGATATGATTTTAGAGGGAATTTAGTGCGCTCAGAAGTCAACATGTGACTGTCGTGGTAGTACATCGTGTGATTAAAAAAAAAAATACATTTTGGAATATTTTAATCCTTACTAACTATGTCGAGCAAAAAAGAAAGTGGTCGGACGAATATGTACAACATGGATTCACATGCATCACGGAACGTGATGGGACTCAGCGTCCTATCTGCATGATTTGCAATGCCAAGTTGAGCATCTCCAGTCTCGCACCGGCAAAACTAAAGGAACACCTCTTGAAACTGCATGGAGATGGGAATACAAGAACACAACACTTGCTGAATTCAAGGTGAAGAGAGCCAGATTCGAAGAAATTATTTTTCACGAATGAAGGGTTCGGTGAATGTGCATATGAAACTGGTGGGGTTCGGTACCTCCAACAAGGTTAAGAACCACTGATATATAATCTGTTCTAATTATGACTCAAGGATGTTACACCTTTCTAAGCTATTTTGCACCCCCTACTGACGGTACTTCAAGAGCCTGTAACAGTAAATTTCTCCATTGTGAGATTAATAAAAGTGTATCTTATCTTAAATAAATGAAATTCAAGCAAAAATAATTTCAATTTGATAAATTTTAATCAAATTCACTCATCAAATATCAAATACAGTATCAAATATAACCTTTAACATTCTCTATGAGGCGATCTTTCTGCTTGTAAATGGTTCCGATGGTCGACAAATGGTCATATGACATGAAGCTGAGCCGATTCACTTTACATGAAGCTTCAAACAGCCAATCAATGCTAACAATATGTGAGGCGCTCAATACCAAAAGTAGTGCACTTGCTGAAAGTAGTTTACTTGCTTGAAACAAAGCGCAGGTTACACGGACTTTCGGTCGTTCACGTGCACAAGGGTGCCGTTGAACTCGTTTAGTACTCAGCCTGCACTGATGTGAATCAGCAGAGCAGAGAGTTCTCTTTCTTGGGTTTTCATTCATTTTACAACTCTCTTTGCTTAACTGAGTATGCATGGTAGATTGCGCCGATCCGAGCAGATAGTTAATTCATCACTGTGTATGAGACTTGCACCCATGCTAGTAGACTTACGCTTCTGACCAACCATATTTGCTTTGGGTTACAAAAGTCCACAAAACAGTGTGAATACAAAGATCACAGAAACGACGTCTTAAGACAAGAGTAACACGCTGTATAACTGATATCTATCGAATCTGGTGCCTGAGTCGTAGGACGACCATTGGGGACCCCCCCATGAAGGATAACACCCTGGTTATCATCTTCATGGAGGTTTTTTTTAGCAGGATTAGTGCAATGGTTTGCCATTGCCTTCTGCACAATGAGAACCTACAGGCAACTTAGAATGGCCAATTAAGCTACTGTGTACTGTGTCTTTGGATTGTGGGAGGAAACCGGAGCACCCGGAGGAAACCCACGCAATCACGGGGAGAACATGCAAACTCCAAACAGAAACACCCAGGCCGGGAATCGAACCCAGGCCTTCTTGCTGTGAGGCGGACGTGCTAACCACTATGCCACGATGCCGCCCTAACTGATATATATATATATATATATATATATATATATAAATTTTAATTATATTTATATAAATATAAAAACTGACCTGGGAAGGAGGGGCACATTCAATCTGGTTTGTAAACAATGGACGCAGCATCATTGCGTCATTACGTCGGCCTACTACGTAGGTATGTCTAAACTCAAAATTTGACTTTTTTTTTTTTTTGAAAAAAACCCCCAAAAAATGTAAAAGCGAAAAAACGTAAAACGGATGAACGTAAGTCAGGGAGCATCTGTAAAAGCGAAATCACAGCCAATCAGTGTCTTTCAGCTAAAGAACATTCTCAGTGTTCTCAAGGAGCTCCAAAAATGAAACAATCTCCTGTTTGAGCTCCACACTTGCTGACATACTTTCCCCAAACTGAACCATGGGACATTAAGAGGTAAAAGCAGGTCGCTGTGATCTGCGTCAGTTTTTTCAGGAACATGAATAAACTGGTGATGGTGAAATCCCGTTGCTCGAATAAACTGAACGAGTTTTACAACCGGCTTTGCTATGTGGTCGAGCCGCACCACGGATTTACATAGTGCTTTCAGCTGAATTATGCATATATCCTGGTGCTTGATTCTTGTATAGAAGTTTCTCAGATGAAGGTGTTTTGCTGAGCCTGCAAGCTCGCGAACAACCTATCAACGGTAGCCGGACGTTCTTGCGGTGACAGGTTGTTGGTGTGATTAGCATGCTTGGTGGAAAAGTGGCAGCTGATGTATTCTTTTAAAACTGCAATGTGTTCTTGGCAAATAAGACACATTTGAGCGGACCCCAGTAAAAAAAAAAAAGTATTTATGTGATCATTCCTTATGAACCACCCGGGCACTCACTGTCGACTTTTCTTTTTTCTGACATTGCTGCACATGGGCTCTGTGCGATAGAAGAGTGATAATAGGAAGTGGCTCGAGCTCCGTAAAATCAACTGACTGCACTGACTGCGCCACTGGTGTTGAAATGCTGTCATTACAAGTCAAAATCAAAAGAATGCAATCAATCAATAATTCACATCAAACCTGAATTTTGTATCAATCAATCTTCAGCGGGCCAGATTAAAAAGACCAACGGGCTGGATGTGGCCCGGGCCATAGTTTGCCCACCTCTGCTCAAGGTGACAGTGTGATACAGCTCCTCAGACCGTTCACGGGTAAATAGACGCAAATTGTATTTGGAATTTGAGAGGAAACAGAAGTATCCAGAGGAAACAGAAGTATCCAGAGGAAACATACAAAAGCACAGGAAGAACGTGCAAATTCTACACAGAAGAGCTCTCACCGAACCCAAGACTCAAACCCATGCTGCCCTGAGATACATTTTCACAATTCAAATATCAGCTGAAGTGTCACTTAACGTTTAGCTACTTCTAAGATTTTTTTTCTGCAAAGCACAGCGCAAGAAAATTTCAGTGTGTGTGTGTGTGTGTGAGAGAGATTTGCGGTTTCAACTGTCTTCTTGTACATATATTTTAAGTACAACAATTAAATGAATTTATTGCCCGATAATTTTTTTCTGTTTCAACTGTCTTGTATTCATATGAAGCATTTCTTCAGCCACAAGTTTGTGCTTCGACATATAGAGCAACAGCCCATTTTTCTGGTTAGAACATTTTCCAACCACAGACTTGACACGTGGTACATTTTCAGACAAGCTACTGTATCAGAGCAGTAAAACCTCACATGCTCATGTCTCATCTGTGGTTTATCTGCTTCTGACTACCTGCAGCGTTCACACACTCTACACCCATTCTGCAGCATGAATGATGTTGTGCTAGTTTTAAAAATTGGCTCTGTTTAAAATCTCAATTCTCTAAAATCTCTCTGTCTGATCACTGAACAGTGAGTGATGCCAACAGCAATTTGCAGGCGTCTCTTTTCATTCTCAAGATGTTCACAAATTTGTCTCGCGAGATTCACGGCATCGCATTTTGTTCACTTGGTTTGTGAACTCTTGGAGAAATGTTTCAGACATGTTTAAAACATTTCTGCTAATGTCAAAAATCAAGTCTCTGATGTGGAGTAGTCTCAAACTCTTCTCAAGCAGTCTGCACATAACAAGGTGGTCGTTAACACAAGGCAACGTGACAAGCTGGAGACTTCCACCGACAAAGTTTGACTTGCTGACAGCTGCCATCTGTGTAATTTGTCATCATGCATATTTTATTTGCATTTTGCTCACACAAACAAAGCAAATGGTTTGAGAACGAGCAGCAATAAAATGTGATTGATTTTATGACAGGAGATTTTTTTCTGATCCAAACCCGTTTCTCTAAACACAAGGCCACGGCTGCCCAAGATGATCCTTTCGGTCTGTCTGTCTTCCTTTCGGCTTTTTCCCTTTTACTTGGGGGTCGCCACAGTGAATCATCTGATTCGCACGTTTGATTTGGCAGAGGTTTTTCCGTCGGATGCCCTTCCTGTCACAACCCTTTTAGCAAGGGATAGAAACACGCTGACGACTTTGCAGCTACTCTTTACGAAAGTCAGCAATGGTTCTTTTACATGCCTCTCACCATAGACAGTGAGAGACATGGCCCGCCTTTGATAACCCAGTTAGCTGCACTGGGGGGGACAGTGACAACCTTGTGGAGAGTGGGACTCCCAACCTTTGGATCAGCGATCCAGTGCCCTATACCACTAGACCACCACTGCCCCCCTAAGATAATCTTTTCTATTTATCACAAAATAAACACAAAAGGTCAGAATGTGCCCTGCGATGGCCTGACAAGCTGTCCAAGGTGTACCCCGCTCTCAGTCAGAGTGGGTTGAGATGGGCCTAATTAGGATTATGTGGTTCAGAAAATGAATGAATAAAGGTCAGAATGTGTGAAAACAGAACCATCTGTAGTGAAAAAATATTTTCCCATTTCATCTGGTTAAAGCCCATCGGAATTGGTATTTCAGAACTGCAGGTTTCCAGTGCTTTCTGAAGACAGGAGTCAATGTCTAGTGTACAGTTCAACCAAGATTTCAGGTGTCTTCTTTATAGAATGCATCGTAGTGTTTCTTTCGGCTTTTTCCCCTTTCTCGGGAGTCGCCACAGCAAATCATCTGAATCGCACGTTTGATTTGGCAGAGGTTTTTACGTCGGATGCCCTTCCTGTCACAACCCTTTAACAAGGGACAGAAACACGCTGACGGCTTTGCAGCTACTCTTTACGAAAGTCAGCAATGGTTCTTTTACATGCCTCTCACCATAGACAGTGACAGACATGGCCGGCCTTTGATAACCCAGTTAGCCTCACTGGGGGGACAGTGACAACCCTGTGGGGACTTGAACCCCCAACCTTAGGATCAGCGATCCTGCGCCCTATCCACTAGACCACCACTGCCTCATAGAATGCATTGTAGTGTAAGAATGGGAATCCACTGTTAGCCACAGCAAAAGGATTTAAAACAAATCACTCACCTAGGGACAATTGGAACAGCCACTTAGCTTAATGTGCATGTCTTTGGACTTTGTGAGGAAACCAGAGTACTGGGACAAAACCCACACAAGCACAGAAAATACCGAGAGCTCAGAGTCAGAGCCAGGACTCGAGCCCAAGATCTACTTGTTATGAAGTGGACATGCTACATCAGTGTGTGGCTCTGGAGCTCTGCATGCGAAATGCAGATTTTATTAAATGCCATTTTTAGTCTATTGTTATTATTATGTATCATCAATAGATTCTAAAAACTCAGTTTCTGAAAATTCTTAAATAAACATATAGAATTACTCTGCAGGACACACGGAGTATTATAAAGCATCTTCAGCAGTCCAGTGTGACAAACTTTTCAGACAAAGAGACAGATTTGTGTGTTTGTAGGAAACTTTGTATTTGAATTGAAATCAGTGTACGTACCCGGTGATCCCTGCAGTCTGTTGTGTTCCAGGAAAAAAAACAAAAACAAAAACAAAAAAACAGGTACATGGAATTATCTGAAAGAAGCTAGAATAAGGATTTTATTTATAACAAAGTTTTATTTTTCCAATGTATTTGTTTTTTTGTTTTGTTTTTTTAAGAGCTGTAGGTTGTATGTATAACCACACCCTCTACACTCAGATTCCACAGCATTTGATTTGCTGAACACACCGGTCCGTCTTTGCCTCTCTGCAGATACACAATGATTCAGTGTAAAAATATCTGTGTGTTTCTCTGGGTCATTGGTAAGTGTTTATTATCTTATTGTAATTAGTGCTTTAATTAATTCTAATTCATTTTAAATATACGTCCTGTATATATATTATGTAATATATATCTTGGACCTGATTGCATTGCAGTTGACTTTATTAAAGCTTCTAAAACTCATTTTAAAACTCAAACTTTTGTAATTAGTGCTTTGATCACATCAGATTACATTAATACATTAATTGCATTAAATGTATAGTTAAAAATATGGAATTAAAAATATGACTAAACACACACACACACACACACACACACACACACACACACACACACACATATATATATATATATATATATATATATATGTATATACATATTACAATTTTACAGTATCTGCGGGTGTCTTACAGAACCAGTTACAGGGCTCCTGCAAATGTTGACTGTTACACTTGATTCTTTATTTGCATGCGACTCACAGCAGCGTCATTATATATATATATATATATATATATATATATATATATATATATATATATATATATATATATTCACCTTTTTATATGTAAATATTTTATATGTAACATTTAATTTTGGACTGGAAAACTAATGATTGGAAATTTAAAGTGTTTCTTTACTAATTTACTAATCTCTATCTAGTGCCTGAGTCGTAGGACGACCATTGGCGACCCGCCATGAAGGATAACACAATCTTCATGGAGGTTTTCTTGACAGGATTAGTGCAGTGGTTTGCCATTGCCTCCTGCACAATGAGAACCTACGGGCAATTTAGAACAGCCAATTAACCTACTGTGCATGTCTTTTGGATTGTGGGAGGAAACCGGCGCACCCGGAGGAAACCCACACAAGCACAGGGAGAACATGCAAACTCCAGACAGAAACGCCCAGGCCGGGAATCGAACCCAGGCCTTCTTGCTGTGAGGTGGACGTGCTAAACACTACACCGCCATGCCCCCAAATTACTAATATACAAATTATAAAATAAAAATCTATATCAAAGTTCATAATAAAAAATATGATGCCTAAAACTGTGTGTGTATATGTGTGTATATGTATGTGCGTGTGTATGTGTGTGTGTGTGTGTGTGTGTGTGTGTGTGTGCGTGTGTGTGTGTTGCAGGTTTCCTCTCAGAGACTCTGAGGTCTTTAACGCTGGAGGTAGAAGTTGGAGATGAAGTCAGTATTTGGTGTGAACATGACCTGGTTGATCCAGGTTCCATCTTCTGGTATAAACACACGAGTGGTTCAGTTCCTCTTCTTGTTGGGTGTACAAAGTTTCGGACATCAGCTCCATCAGTACCCTGTTACTTCTTTACTGAGACTGAGAGAATAGTGATGTCTGTTCAGGGTAAGAACTCGACTCTCACCATCACTGCAGTAAACGTCTCTGATACTGGACTCTATTACTGCAGCTACGGAGACCTGGAACTAATACACTTCAGTAACTCGACCTTTATACAAGTCAAAGGTACATTTATATCAAATAAATAAAGTTGATTGAGAGGTTTGAGATTTTATAAATAATGTTTTGGTTTTTCAGACAGAAGTAAAATACTCTATGAGGACAACACAAAAGGTTTGTTTTGTTTTTCATACACAGAGGCTTTTGTTTTTTTATATTAAATTATGATGCAGGTTTATTCATTACATTTTTTCTTGAATGTTTTTCAGTCTCTTCTGCTGTTTTCTTTCTACTGACTGTGGTGTTTGGTATCGTGAATCTGATTCTTCTCTGTGTCGTGATCTTCACTGCACTGAAACTGAGACACAGAAAAACACACACTCGGACTAGAGGTATACTGTAATAATCACAATAATAATAACAACAACAACAACAACAATAATAATAATAATAACGGTAATAATCTTTATTTTTCAGTTGCAGTAGGCACTAACACAGAAGATATTAAGGTAAATTCGATCCAAACGTGCGCACGCACGTGTGCACACACACACATACACACACACACACACACACACACACACACACACACACACACACAGATGTTTGTTTTATTTTTCTTTTTTAAATGCACAGATATTAAAATAAATAATTAAACAAATAGTAGAAAATTGATTTTTTTTTTGTCAGTGAAAGTCTTTTGTTTGTATATAATTGAGTTTTATGATCAGGATCCCACTGATTTGTAAATAAATTCTACACGTTCCCAAAATATTTAAACATGCACCTGATACCTGTACTGCAAAAAGTACAACCAGCAAATATATACTTAGCTATAATATAAATTATTGAAATATTTATATATATTTTAAATTAATATTTTAATAAATTAATTTTAAAGGTCCTTCAATAATTAACATACACGCATAAACCTTTTAAATTATTTTAAAGGCTTTAAAATTTATTTAAAATGTAAACTGATAAGACAATGCTTCTCGTGTATTTTTCAAAAATCTTACAAACTCAATCTCAGACAGGAAAATGAAATTCCCAAGACTTTCTTTGTGCATGCTTAATTCATCAAAAACAAACAAACAAAAATAATAATAATAATTTTAGTGATATAAATAATAATATAATCCAGGTATAAAAGTTATCAGAACAACACTATTTAAATCAACCTGAATCTTCATGGCTCATATAACTGTCCAATCTGTCTGTCCCTGCTTTGGGACTGTGTGTTGGTCTCCGGTGCGGCGAGTCAGAAAAATGCTATTCTAAAAACTGAAAATGAAAATTGCTCCAAATTTTAAATCTTTTGCTTCACAACTAGAGCATTCCATCATCTACAATATTAAGTCTATTTGTAGCACTTTTTGCAGTCTTCCTGTGTGCAATGCGAGCATTTGATCTGCGTGCATCTTAATCTTCATCTTTAATGGATCAATATCAGATATGGTTTCTCTTTTAAACTCTCCCCCAAAAGTCCTCTCTTCACTGTTGAACTTGATAGTGGTGTTTTTTCGTGTACAATTTAATGAAGTTACTGACTGAAAACCTGTAATGCAGCCATGAGGCGGGGGGGGGGGCACTAACCAGTGTCTCTCCCCCTTATGCCGGTCCCAAGCCCGGATAAATGCAGAGGGTTGCGACAGGAAGGGCATCCGGCGTAAAACTTCTGCCACATTTAAAAATGCAAATGATCAATACAGAATTCATACCGGATCGGTCGAGGTCTGGTTAAAAACGACCGCTATCAGTGCTGTCAACCATCTGGGTGCAGATGGAAATTGGACTACTGTTGGTCGAAGACGTCGAAGAAGGAGAGGCGGGAGGCGTGTCCGTAGGCAGAGAGAGAAGAGGAAATGCGTGAGCCTAGGACTGAGAGTGGGGACTTTGAATGTTGGAACTATGCAAGGAAAAGATAGGAGCTGGCTGACATGATGCAGAGGAGGAAGGTGGACATACTGTGTGTTCAGGAGACAAGGTGGAAAGGTAGAAAGGCTAGAAGCTTAGGAGCAGGGTTTAAACTGTTTTATAATGGTGTGGATCGGAAGAGAAATGGAGTAGGAGTCATCTTGAAGGAGGGGTTTGTCAGGAATGTTCTAGAAGTGAAAAGAGTGTCAGACAGAGTGATGAGTCTCAAGTTAGAAATTGAAGCGTGATGCTCAATGTTGTTAGTGCTTATGCCCCACAGGCAGGATGTAAGCTAGAAGAGAAGGAGAGATTCTGGAGGAGTTAGATGAAGTGATGCAGAGTACTCCCAGAGGTGAAAGAGTGGTCATTGGAGCAGACTTCAATGGACATGTTGGTGCAGGCAACAGAGGGACGAGGAAGTGATGGGGCAGGTTTGGTATCCAGGACAGGAACACAGAAGGACAGATGTTGATCGATTTTGCAAAAAGGATGGAAATGGCTGTGGTGAATACTTTCTTCACGAAGAAACAGAAGCATAGGGTGACTTATGAAAGCGGAGGTAAGAGCACACAGGTAGACTACATCTTGTGTAGGCGCTGTAATTTGAAGGAAGTCAGTGACTGCAAAGTAGTAGTGGGTGAGAGTGTTGCCAAACAGCATAGGATGGTGGTGTGCAGGATGACACTGATGGTGAGGAAGGTGAAAAGGCAAAGGCAGACCAGAAGACAAAGTGCTGGAACCTGAAAAAGGAAGAGTGTCGTGTTGTCTTCAAGGAGGAGTTGAAACAAGCTTTGGGGAGTCAGGAAGTGCTTCCAGAGGACTGGACAACCACAGCCAATGTGATCAGGGAGACCGTAGGAGAGTACTTGGTGTGTCCTCTGGAAGGAGAGTAGATAAGGAAACTTGGTGGTGGAATGAGGAAGTGCAGGAGTGTGTACAAAAGAAGAGGTTAGCCAAGAAGAAGTGGGACATTGAGAGGACCGAAGAGAGTAAACAGGAGTACAGGGAGACACAGCGTAAGGCGAAGGTAGCAGTGTCAAAGGCCAAACAGAGGGCGTATGATGACTTGTATGATAGGTTGAACAGTAAGGAGGGAGAAAATGATCTATACAGGTTAGCACAGCAGAGAAATAGAGATGGGAAAGACGTGCAGCAAGTTAGAGTGATAAAGGACAGAGAGGGAAATGTATTGACTGATGACACAAGTGTGCTGGGAAGATGGAAAGAGTACTTTGAAGAGCTGATGAATGAGGAATATGAGAGCGAAAAAAGAGTAGAAGGGGTGACCGTTGAGGAGCAGGAAGTAGCAAAGATTAGTAAGGGAGAAGTGAGGAGGGCATTGAAGAGGATGAAGAGTGGAAAGGCAGTTGGCCCTGATGACATACCAGTTGAGGTATGGAAGTGTCTAGGGGAGGTAGCAGTAGATTTTCTGACAAGAATATTCAACAAGGTCTTAGAAAGTGAGCAGATGCCAGAGGAATGGAGGAGAAGTGTGCTTGTGCCCATTTTTAAGAACAAGGGAGATGTACAGAGTTGTGGCAACTACAGAGGGATAAAGTTGATGAGCCATACAATGAAGCTATGGGAAAGAATAGTGGAAGCAAGACTAAGGGCAGAGGTCAGCATTTGTGAACAACAGTTTGGTTTCATGCCAAGAAAGAGCACCACAGATGCAGTGTTTGCTTTGGAGGATGTTAATAGAGAAGTACAGAGAAGGTCAGAAGGAGCTGCATTGTGCCTTTGTGGATCTGGAGAAAGCATATGACAGGGTGCGAGAGAAGAACTGTGGTATTGCATGAGGAAGTCTGGAGTGACAGAGAAGTATGTTAGAGTGGTGCAGGACATGTATGATAGCTGTAAGACAGTGGTGAGGTGTGCTGTCGGTGTGACAGAAGAGTTCAAGGTGGAGGTGGGACTGCATCAAGGGTCAGCTCTGAGCCCCTTCTTGTTTGCTATGGTGATGGACAGGCTAACAGACGAGGTTAGACAAGAATCTCCATGGACTATGATGTTTGCAGATGACATAGTGATCTGTAGTGAGAGCAGAGACCAAGTGGAGGAAAATCTAGAGAGGTGGAGGTATGCCCTGGAAAGGAGGGGATTGAAGGTTAGTCTTAGTAAGACAGAATACTTGTGTGTGAACGACAAGGACCCAAGAGGAACTTTGAGGTTACAAGGGGGCAGGGATAAAGAAGGTGGAGGATTTTAAGTACTTAGGCTCAACAATCCAGAGCAATGGAGAGTGTGGAAAAGAGGTGAAGAAGCGTGTGCAGGCAGGTTGGAATGGATGGAGAAAAGTGTCCGGTGTGATGTGTGATAGGAGAGTATCGGCAAGAATGAAGGGAAAAGTGTACAAGACGGTGATGAGGCCAGCAATGTTGTATGGTTTAGAGACAGTGGCCCTGGGGAAAAGACAGGAGTCAGAGTTGGAGGTAGCAGAGATGAAAATGTTGAGGTTCTCTTTGGGAGTAACAAGGATGGATAGGATCAGAAATGAGTACATCAGAGGGACAGCACATGTAAGATGTTTTGGAGACAAAGTCAGAGAGGCTAGATTGAGATGGTTTGGACATGTACAGAGGAGGGATAGTGAGTATATTGGTCGTAGGATGCTGAGGTTGGAACTACCAGGCAAAAGGCCCAGAGGAAGACCAAAGAGAAGATTTATGGATGCGGTGAAGGCGGACATGAAGGTCGTTGGAGTAAGAGTAGAAGATGCAGAGGATAGGGAGAGATGGAGGCAGATCATTTGCTGTGGCGACCCCTGAAGGGAACAGCCGAAAGGAAAAGAAGAAAGAAGAAGACTGACTGAAAACCTGTCAAGTGTCTGTTTCTCAAACTAGAACCTTGAATGTTCTTCTTGCTCCATCGTGCACTGGAGCTCAGTTCATTTTCTGTAACCGCTTAATCCATATTTAGGGTCTCAGGGAGGCTGGCGCCCATCCCAGCCAACTTCGGGCGAGGGCAGAGTACACCCTGGACAGCTCGCCAGGCCATCGCAGGGCTGAAACACGCCGACGGCTTTGCAGCCTACTCTTGTCGAAAGTCAGCAATGGTTCTTTTACATGCCTCACACCATAGACAGTGAGAGACATGGCCGGCCTTTGATAACCCAGTTAGCTGCACTGGGGGTGCACTGGAGCATCTCTTTCTATTCTGGCTTGAGCCACTTTGCACTGTTCTGTGAAGGAAGTAGTGGACACCGCTGTATGAGACCCTCAGTTTCTTGGCAGTTTCTCACATGGAACAATCTGTTGTCTGAACAAATTAATTAAATAAAAATTTCAGAAGAAACTTCTTTTTCTGGCCATTTTGAGTCTATAATCACACCCTCAAATGCTGGTTCTCCAGATGTTCAACGAACCAAAAGAAGGGCACCATTTTTCATCTGTGATCATATAATTGCAATTTTTTAATATAATTATTAAGTAAGCTTTTATCATGTGCAAGATGGATTAGCAAACCAATGCATGATAGGTACTGAAAATGGGCTGAAGATACACCTCTGAAGGTACTCCAATACAGCTCCAGCCGTTCAAGAGAAAATATTCTGTTTACCTGATTTATTTATTTATTTTCATCTGAATATCTTCTTTATTCCTGTAGGTTCCTGACTCGGACTCTGTGAATTATGCTGCACTAAAGTTCTCTAAGAAGAAAAACAATAGAATCAAGAAACAGGAAAAAGTGGCTCCACATGTAATATATTCTTCTATTGCTCAGAAAAATGTGTGAACATAACATCACATCACTGACTCTTTTCTTAATAAGAAACACATGCTTCTGATGATCTGTGTTTGAACTCTTTCATTCATATTATTATATTATACCATGTAATATCACATCAGAACCCCCGGATTGTGCAGTTTTTAACTGTAAAACTTGGATCATATATATATATATATATATATATATATATATATATATATATATATATATATATATATATATATATATATATTGTTCATATTGTTAATATATCATTAAATATTTTATTTGTTATATATAATGTATGTATATCCCTTTCTATGTGTCCCATAAAGTTAATTTTATTAGGTTTTGTTAGTGAATATAGAAATATTTGTTTATCCATGAATATGCCAGAATGTCAGAACGGGGAAATGTTTTGTTAGATTTCTGCACTTAATGCTGTTTCAGGGAGATTGGGTTGTAAGGATAAAAAAGAAAGAAAATACATTATTAATGAATGAATGATTGAATACATTATTTTTTTAAAGGTGAATACCCATAAATTATTTGGACAACTTGCAAGAATGACAAATAAAATAAATACAAAAAGTAGTACAGTTATATTACTAATCACAAGCGGTTGCTATAGTAATATGAAGTTGGTACATTTTGGCTTTTATTGTTGTTTTATTGTGTTGATTGCACATCTGTGTATTTTTTCTTCTACTGAATAAAATCACTGCGATGGCCTGGCGAGCTGTCCAGGGTGTACTCTGCCCTAGCCAAGAGTCAGCCATCATGGGCGCCAGCCTCCCCACGACCCAAATTAGGATTAAGCGGCTCATAAAATTAAGAAATGAAAAAAATCTTAATGGTTCACAACTGCAATTCAGTGGTATTGGAGACAATGGGTTGGCTACGCAAAAACTGCCATTTCTGGGTACCAGCGTATTATGTTGTGTTTTGGTGCTGCGGTGTTGATCTAGTATGAGTTGCTGGTGAATGGATGCTGGACCAGGTTCCCAGCATCCCATGCTGGTGGACCAGCTTATACAATCACATATCCATGCTGGTCAATGCTGATTTTTTTTTTCCCAGCAGGTCATGTTGTCTCATTAATTTAACTGGGTTCATTTTATAGGTCATTTTTAAGACTTTTGTAAAAAATAATCTCTCTCTCTCTCTCTCTCTCTCTCTCTCTCTCTCTCAGGAAGGGTATCCGATGTAAAAACCTATGCCAAATCAAACATGCAAATCAGATGATTCACTGTGGTGACACCTGAAAAAGGAAAAGAAAAAAATATATATATATACACACACAATATATATATATATATATACACACACACACACAATATATATATATATATATATATATATATATATATATATATATATATATATATACATACATACACACACACACACACACACACACACACATATATATATATATATATATATATATATATATATATTCTTTCTTGTGATTCGCAAAGCAAAGAGATGATTCATGGATGTGGTGAAGGAGGACATGAAGGTCGTTGGTGTAAGAGAAGAAGATGCAAAGGATAGGGTGAGATGGAGGCAGATGATTCGCTGTGGCGACCCCTGAAGGGAAAAGCCGAAATGAAAAGAAGATGTATATATATATATATATATATATCAAACATGCGAATCAAATTATTCACTGTGGTGACCCCTGAAAAAGGGGAAAGAAGAAGATGCATCCAGTATGTGTGTGTGTGTGTGTGTGTGTGTATATATATATATATATATATATACACACACACACACACCCACATACTGGATGCATCTTATTCTTTCCCCTTTTTCAGGGGTCACCACAGTGAATAATTTGATTCGCATGTTTGATCTGGCATAGGTTTTTACATTGAATACCCTTCCTGATACAACCCTTTCGCAAGGGACAGAAACACGCTGACGGCTATACAGCTACTCTTTACAAAAGTCAGCAATGGTTCTTTTACATGAATCTCACACCATAGACAATGGCCGGCCTTTGATAATCCAGTTAACTGCACTGGGGGTACAGTGACAACCTTGCAGAGAGTGGGACTCGAACCCCCAACCTTAGGATCAGCGATCCAGCGCCACCACTGCCCCTCATAATCCATGAGTGTGTATATATATATATATATATATATATATTTGTGTGTGTGTGCAAGGATTTTTCGACTTCTGTTTCTGCAGAAATGTAATACAGTACTGTAAATTCTGGGGGTTGGCTATCTTTCCAGCACTGTAAGCTGATAATACAAGTACAGGCCAGTAGGTGGCACCATGCAGCAATAAGGATGGTGCTAAAAAGAAACTAAAACTCCTCAGCTCCCCACTCGCCCCTCCTCCTTCTGCCAGTGTCTGTGCAGCGCACGCGGCGCCCAAAGCAATAGTGAGGTAAGATCTGTGATTATCTGTAATGTTTATAGTGAAGGATGCAGGACGGAGTTCACTCTTTTGCTTTTATTCACATTTTCTGCTCCTTCATCAATAGGTGAATTTAAAGATTTAAACTGTAAGCATGAAAAAGCGGAAACGGGTAAAAAGGCGGAAGTGAAATAGGTGGCTGTGAACCACGCTGTTTCCACAGACAGGACTCTACTGTACTAAACTTCTAAAGTGAAGCTGTGTGAGCTCATTGGAATTCAGCGGTTCAGAAAATGCATGATGACAGACCACTCTACACACCCACAGAATCTCTTCTATTTTCCAGCCTTTTTTTTTCTTTTGGCCCAGCCCAACTTTGTCATTTCATATGATGTTATATTGTTTATTTTGTTGCGTTTCACGTCACTCTTAGTGGCAATATTTTCCATCAAATGACTGGTTGATTTGGGATACAGCTAATTTGGGATGAAGTGCTGTGCTCACTGTGTTCAAGGTCTCTTCCCTTGGTAGCGTGGACCGAGTTATCGGCTGATTATACCATATGTATTTTTTACTTTTGATATTTTAATAATCCCATGAGGGAAAATTTTAGGAAACACACACTCTCAGACCACAAAGAAGTTCGAAGATTAGAGGTTTCCCTTTTCCTTCACTGAAATATATATAAAGTCACTGTATAAGAAATGGAATCTTATCATGAAGATGAAGATGAAGATGCTGCAATGGCCTGGCGGGCTGTCCAGGGTGTACCCCGCCCTGGCCCCGTGTCGGCTGAGATGAGTACCAGCCTCTCCGTGACCCTAATTAGCATTAAGCGATTCAGAAAATGAATGAAGATTTAGACAGCACTGTGGTGAGTGATGAGCACATCTGCCTCACAGCAAGAAGACCTGGGTTCAATTGCCAGTTCAGAGTTTGTGTTCTCCCCGTGCTTTTATGGGTTTCCTCCAGAAACTCTGGTTTCCTCTCACAGTCAAAAATATGCACAATAACTGAGTATATAAGTTCCAAATAGTTCTTTCAAATTATCCCGATGTGTGAGTGTGAATGGTTGTGTGAGTGTTTGCCTTGTGATGGCCCAAGGAGCTGTTCAGGGTGCATGCCATGCTTTCCTAGAGTTAGCGGAGATGGGTGCCAGCCTCCCCACGACCCTAATTAACATTAAGCGGTTTAGAAAACGAGTGAGTGAATTTGTGTGAAACCCTATGGAGAAATGTAACAAGGATACAGTTTCCCTTGCCCAGATGCAGGTCACCCCCCCTCCCCAACCCCAGGGCCAGGTCTGGGGGAGGAATTCGAAGCAACTCTCTTGATGGTTGGGCTGCTGCCTATGGAGCCCAGCTGGGTTCAGCACAAAAATGGAGACATGGGTCCATGAACCCACCACCTGTGAGAGGGGCTATAGAGGTCGGGTGCGCAGGCCTCGACATTTCAATAATTTGGGGAACCAGTTTATGGTTCACGGGTAAATGACTCTGGTAGTCCAAAGTTCGTTCAGTTGAAAATAAGGTGCATAACCCACAGGCTGTGCAAAATGGTTTCCTGAAGGCCAAGTAAATTGTTAAACAAACCTGTTATTGAATCAATTAGATTTGTGCTTTTAAGTTCAGTAGATGTCTGTATGATATGAAACTGGAACTATGACAGGAAAAGGTAGAGAGCTGGCTAACATGATGCAGAGGAGGAAGGTTGACATACTGTGTGTCCAGGAGACCAGGTGGAAAGGTAGCAAGGCTAGAAGCTTAGGAGTAGGGTTGAAGCTGTTTTTTTCATGCTGTTCCCTTCAGGGGTCACCACAGCAAATCACCCGCCTCCATCTCACCCTGTCCTCTGCATCTTCTTTTCTTGCTCCAATGACCTTCATGTCTTCCTTCACCACATCCATAAATCTCTTCTTTGGTCTTCCTCTAGGCCTTCTGCCGGGTAGTTCCAATGTCAGCATCCTACTGCCAATATACTCACTATCCCTCCTCTGTACATGTCCAAACCATCTCAATCTAGCCTCTCTGACTTTGTCTCCAAAGCATCTTACATGGGCTGTCCCTCTGATGTACTCATTTCTGATCCTGTCCATCCTCGTTACTCCCAGAGTAACCTCAACATTTTCATCTCTGCTATCTCCAGCTTTGCCTCCTGCCTTTTCCTGAGCGCCACTGTTTCTAAGCCATACAACATAGCTGGCATCACCATCGTCTTGTACACTTTTCCTTTCATTCTTGCTGACAATCTCCTATCGCACATCACACCATACACTTTTCTCCAACCATTCCAGCCTGCCTGCACACACTTCTTCACCTCTTTTCCACACTCTCCATTGCTCTGGATTGTTGAGCCTAAGTACTTAAAATCCTCCACGTTCGTCGTCTCTGCTCCCTGTAACTTCACCATTCCTCTTGGGTCCTTTTTATTCACACACATGTATTCTGATTTTCTGAGGCTAACCTTCATTCCCCTCCTTTCCAGGGCATACCTCCACCTCTCTAGATTTTCTTCCACTTGTTCTCTGCTCTCACTACAGATCACAATGTCACCTGCAAACATCATAGTCCATGGGGAATCTTGTCTAACCTCGTCTGTCAGCCTGTCAATCACCAATGCAAACAAGAAGTGGGTCAGAGCTGACCCTTGATGCAGCCCCACCTCCACCTTGAATTCTTCGGTCACGCCGACAGCACACCACTGTCTTACATCTCTCATACATGTCCTGCACCACTCTAACATACTTCTCTGCCACTCCAGACTTCCTCATGCAATACCACAGTCCTTCGCTTGGCACCCTGTCATATGCTTTTTCCAGATCCACAAAGGCACAATGCAGTTCCCTCTGACCTTCTCTGTACTTCTCTATTATCATCCTCAAAGCCAACATTGCATCTGTGGTTCTCTTTCTTGGCATGAAACCAAACTGTTGCTCACAAATGCTGACCTCTGCCCTTAGTCTAGCTTCCACTATTCTTTCCCATAACTTCATCGTATGGCTCATCAACTTTATCCCTCTGTAGTTGCCGCAACTCTGCACATCTCCCTTGTTCTTAAAAATGGGCACCATCACACTTCTCCTCCATTCCTCCGGCATCTGCTCACGCGCTAAGACCTTGTTGAATGTTCTTGTCAGAAAATCTACTGCTACCTCTCCTAGACACTTCCATACCACCACTGGTATGTCATCAGGACCAACTGCCTTTCCATTTTTCATCCTCTTCAGTTCCCTCCTTACTTCACCCTTACTAATCTTTGCTGCTTCCTGCTCCTCATTGGTCACCTCTTCTACTCTTTATTCGCTCTCATTTTCCTTATTTATCAGCTCTTCAAAGTACTCTTTCCATCTTCTTCGCACACTTCTGTCATCAGTCAATACATTTCCCTCTCTGTCCTTTATCAATCTGACTTTGCTGCATGTCCTTCCCATCTCTATCTCTCCGCTGTGCCAACCTGTATAGATCATTTTTTCCCTCCTTACTGTCCAACCGATCATACAAGTAATCATACGCCCTCTGTTTGGCCTTAGCCACTGCTACTTTCGCCTTACGCTGTGTCTCCCTGTACTCTTGTTTACTCTTTTCGGTCCTCTCAATGTCCCACTTCTTCTTAGCTCACCTCTTCCTCTGTACACACTAATGCACTTCCTCATTCCACCACCAAGTCTCCTTATCTACTTTCCTTCCAGAGGACAAACCAAGTACTCTCCTACCTGTGTCCCTGATCATATTTGCTGTGGTTGTCCAGTCATCTGGAAGCACTTCCTGACCACCCAAAGCCTGTTTTAACTCCTCTTTGAAGACAACACATCACTCTTCCTTTTTCAACTTACACCACTTTGTCTTCTGTTCTGCTTTTGCCTTCTTCACCTTCCTCACCATCAGCGTCATCCTGCACATCACCATCTTGTGCTGTTTGGCAACACTCTCACCCACGACTACTTTGCAGTCACTGACTTCCTCCAAATTACATCACCTACCCCAGATGTAGTCTACCTGTGTGCTCCTACCTCTGCTTTCATCAGTCACCCTATGCTCCTGTTTCTTCTTGAAGAAAGTATTCACCGCAGCCATTTCCATCCTTTTTGCAAAATCGATCAACACCTGTCCTTCTGTGTTCCTGTCCTGGATACCAAACCTACCCATCACTTCCTCGTCCCCTCTGTTTCCTGCACCAAAATGTCCATTGGAGTCTGCCCCAATGACCACTTTTTCACCTCTGGGGGTACTCTGCATCACTTCATCTAAGTCCCTCCAGAATCTCTCCTTCTCTTCTAGCTCAAATCCTGCCTGTGGGGCATAAGCACTAACAACATTGAACATCACGCCTTCAATTTCTAACTTGAGACTCATCACTCGGTCTGACACTCTTCACTTCTCGAACATTCCTGACAAACCCCTCCTTCAAGTTGACTCCTACTCCATTTCTCTTCCCATCCACACCATGATAAAACAGCTTAAACCCTGCTCCTAAGCTTTTAGCTTTGCTACCTTTCCACCTGGTCTCCTGAACACACAGTATGTCCACCTTCCTCCTCTGCATCATGTCAGCCAACTCGCTATCTTTTCCTGCCATAGTTCCAACATTCAAAGTCCCTACTCTCAGTCCTAGACTCATGCTTTTCCTCTTCTCTCTCTGCCTACTGACACGCCTCCCGCCTCTCCTTCTTCGACAAACAGTCGTCCAATTTCCATCAGCACCCTGTTGGTTGACAGCACTGATGGCAGTTGTTGTTAATCCGGGCCTCGACCGATCTGGTATGTGGGTAATATTTCTGATTTGCATGATAGAAGTTTGGCATTGGTTTTACATCGGATGCCCTTCCTGACACAACCCTCTGCATTTCTCTGGGCTTGGGACCGGCATAACGGGGAGGGACACTGGTTAGTGCCACCCCCCTTCCTGCCCGCCTCATGGCTGCATTATCTGAATGCAAAGATCGGCAGCCAAAATAGTGGATTGAAGAACATCATGGGTAGACAAGGTATAGGAATACGGAACAGCAATGGTGAGAGGCTAATAGCATTTTGCCAAGAGAAACACATGGTAATAGGTGGCACCCTATTCGAACATAAAAACATCCACAAAACAACTTGGAGCGCCCCCGATGGTCATACAGAAAACCAAATTGATCATATCATCATCAATAGCAGACGGAGGGGAAGCCTACAGGATGTAGTGGCAAGGTGAGGGGCAGATGTAGGAAGTGACCACACATTGGTGTTGGCAAAGGTCAAGCTGAAGCTCCGCAAGGTAAAACAGAAAGCCCAAAGATCACCAGCGCTTAACATACAAATGCTGAAAAACAAAGAGGTGAACAGAGCATTCCAGATAGAAATCAAGAACAGATTTATGGCACTACAAGATCATGAAATTGAACTACAAGAGTTCAGTGAGGTACTCCTGGAAACGGGCTATCAGCTGCTAGGGCCAAAGCAAAGAAAGAAGGAGGAATGGATATCGGAGAAAACCTGGAAGAAGATAGAGAAAAGAAAGGTTAAGAAAAAGACACTCCTCAGCACAAAATCTGAGAGGAGGAGGAAACAACTGAGAGCAGAATATAAAGCCACGGATAAAGAGGTCAAGAAAAGTGCTAAAGCAGAAAAGAGAGCTTATATCAATAGTATTGCAGAGGAAGCAGAAACAGCTGCAGCCAAACAGGACATGTGAGCACTCTACAAGCTGACAAAGACCCTGGCAGGAAAGAACCAAGTAGTGGACTCCCCAATTAAACACCAACAGGGAAACATACTTTCCAAAAAGAGGAAATCCTAGAGTGTTGGGTGGTTGTGTATTCAAATCCCAGTTCGACCTCCACTGTGCTAAGACCCCTGGGCAAGGTCTTAACCACAAGTGTGCCTCTGTTCACCCAGCAGTATAAATGGGTACCAGTAAAAATATATTAGGAAGGTAACCTGCAATGGACTAGCATCCCATCCAGGAGGAGTTGTACTCCTAGTTGCTTCATGCTATGGAAACTGGGCATAAGTACCGGCCTGATGAGCCGTTATGCATTTGGAATTAGCACTTGGCATTATGACTTGGGTGTAAAAAGCCCTTTACCTTTTTCCCTTAACTCTGGGGACAGCTGCTGTTGAATGTGGATCTAGCGATGGTGGTGCAGGATTGGTGACTTTGATCCAACCCATGGAGTGGAAGGCAGTGTTACTATGAATGGAGACGATGTTCAGTTCAGTTCATTTTCTGTAACCGCTTAATTTTAATTAGGGTCGCGGGGAGGCTAGCGTCCATCCCAGCCGACTCCGGGCGAGGGCAGAGTACAGGCGCTCCCCGACTTACGTTCATCCATTATACGTTTTTCTTAATTTTAGGTTTTTTGTTTTTTTTCAAAAAAAAAAGTCAAATTTTGAGTATGAGACGTACCTCCGTAGTATGCTGATGTAATGATGCTGCGTCCATTGTTTACAAACGACAGACTGAACGTGCCATGCTGCTTCCCAGTTCACTGCGTGTTACCCTTGTGTTAAGATGTCATCTCTGTGATCTTTGTGTTTACACTGTTTTGCAGACTTTTGTAACCCTAAGCAAATACGGTTGGTCAGAAGCGTAAGCCTACTAGTATGGTTGCAAGTTTTCTGGCATATGCCAGAATTTCCGTTTTTTCAAGACTGAATTAACTATCTGCTCGGATCGGCGCAATCTACTATGCATACTCAGTTAAGCAAAAAGAGTTGTAAAATGAATGAAAACCCGAATCCAGAAAATAAAGAGAACTCTCCGCTCTGCTGGTGATTCACATCAGTGCAGGCTGAGTACTAAACAAGTATTCAACGGCACCCTTGCTCACTTGAAAGACTGGAAGTCCGTATAACCCACTCTTTGTCTCAAGCACAAGCAAGTGAACTATTTAGTGGAGCACCTCACATATTGTAAGCGTTGATTGGCTGTTTCCGGCTTCATGTAAAGTGACTCAGCTCAGCTTTATGTAAAGTGACCATCCATTGACCATCAGAACTATTTACAATCAGAAAAATAGCATCACAGAGAATGTTAAAGGTTATATTTGACACTGTATTTGATATTTGATGAGTGAATTTGATTAAACTTTATCTATTTGAAATTATTTTGCTTGAATTTAATTTATTTGAAATTAATGTTGACATTTGATATTATTTTACCATGTAATTTTTATAATAATTGATTTAGGGGTGATTTATGAGATACAGTAATGGTATTTATGGATGTATAGTACAGAGTGAACGTCATACGTCACTGGAACGTACAGTAACAACTTACGTTTTTTTTTCAACTTACGTTCGGCCGTCCGGAACCAAACAAAAACATAAGTTGGGGAGCATCTGTACACCCTAAACAGCTCGCCAGGCCATCGCAGGGTGGAAACATGCTGACGGCTTAGGAGCCTACTCCTGTCGAAAGTCAGCAATGGTTATTTTACGTGCCTCACGCCAAAGACCAGGGGTTGGGAACCTTTTTGGCTAAGAGAGCCAAAAAAAAAAAACAATTTAAAATCTAATCCTCTGAGCGCCAAATATATATTTTTAATACTGAGACCAACAGTTTTAGAGTATAATAAGACTCAGAATTTATTTTAAACAACATTGTGATAACATACTTCTTTTGTAATAAAAGTACTTCTTACAATCAATGCGACTTCTGATGTTGCACGGTGTTGCTGATGGCTTTGTAGTCTGGTTGATATGTGCTGAGGTTCAACTTCATGCAGGCATTTAGGCTTCCATCTATTACACGTGACCGCAGGTTGGTCTTGATGCGTTTCAGGTGTGAGAAGGACTGCTCGTGTGCGCATGTGGAGCCAAACATGGTCAATACGACAAGACTCACACGCTGCAGTGTTTATTTGACAGGAAGCACGTCCCAAGTTTTGGCAATTAGATGGTCTGCGGGTTGAAGTTTTTTCATTATGTTCATTTGTGTTTTGCTTGCCAGCTCTGCTTGGCTTCATGCACATGAGCTGATCAAAACGAGGAAAATTTACCTCTTTACCCAAAAACAACTCGTGCAGGCTGTTGCATAGGATCCAATAAAATTAGAGTTTCAAGGCATCAGACCCACCCACACACTGGAGTACAAAAAGGATTCGCTCTCCGCTGCATGCCACATTGACAAGTGGCATTGAAAATAGATATATAGATTGAAATGCATGAGATTTATTTATGTTTTTGTTTTATTTGATGGCTTTTTTCGGTATTTTTATTTAAATGACAGCGAAATTATGTATTAGTTATTCTGTTAAGAAAGGCCACCTGATTTAGTCTGCAGCACGGGGGCACCGCAGGGCACCGTCCTCTCACCCTTCCTTTTTAACATCTATACCTCGGACTTCATATATAACACAAACAGCTGCCACCTCCAGAAGTTCTCGGACGACTCCACCATCGTGGGCCGTGTGTCAGAGGGGAACGAGCTGGAGTACCGGTCAGTCATCGTTGACTTCGTGGACTGGTGTGAGCGCAACCACCTGTGCTTGAACACTAGGAAGACGAAGGAGATGGTGGTCGACTTCAGGAGAAGCACTCAAACACACACACACACACACACACACACACACACTTACTAGTGAACATCCAGGGACAGGACATTGAGACAGTGGACAGTTTCAAGTACCTGGGTGTTCACCTTAACAATAAACTGGACTGGTCCCACAACACCAACGCCCTGTACAAGAAGGGCCAGAGTCGCCTCCACCTTCTGAGGAGACTCAGGTCCTTCGGCATATGCAGACCTCTGCTCAGGACATTTTATGACTCTGTGGTAGCCTCTGCAATCCTCTACGCTGCCATCTGCTGGGCCCCGGGCAGCACAGAGCGGGACAGGAAGAGACTGAACAAGCTGGTCAGGAGGGCCAGCTCTGTCCTCGGCTGCCCACTGGACTCTGTGGAGGAGGTGAGTGAGAGGAGGATGGTAGCAAAGCTCACATCCATCCTGTTCAACAGCTCTTACCCACTGCACCAGACTGTCGAGGAGCTGAGCAGCTCCTTCAGTGGACGACTGAGGCATCCTCAGTGCAGGAAGGAGCGCTACCGCAGGTCGTTCATTCCCACCGCTGTCAGACTGTACAACGCCACTTTGTAACTGTCTGTGAAAATACCGGTTATGTGCAATAAAAACCCCGTGCACTTTAATCAACCACATCTACCCCACTGACTGTGAACCATATCAACCCATCTACTCTGCACTCAGATACATTACACTTTAATATAGGCCAGTCTATAAAGTTGCTCCATTCTTTTCTTTTATTGTTTATTAATTTATACTATTTATGTATCTATTTATTTATTTACTTATATAATATATATGTATGTGTGTATGTTTGTACTTGTATCTATTTTTGCACCCCCTACTGATAGTACCTCAAGAGCCTGTAACAGTGAATTTCTCCATTGTGAGATTAATAAAGCTGTATCTTATCTTATCTTATCCAAGAGCAAGATGCAGTCATCAAAAGAGCCACATCTGGCTCGCGAGCCATAGGTTCCTGAGTCCAGTGATCCAGCACCTTTACCACTAGGTCACCACTGCCCTGAAGACAATATTTAAATCTATATTTGTCTCCAACAAACTGAGTGACCGCATTGTTTTCTCAACCTTGATAGAGGCCACCTGATTGTAGGAATCATCTGATTTGACAACTTTTATGTTATAAAGGCCCAATTCAAAAAAATCCACAATGATTTATTTTTACCTTCAGTGAGTGTGGTTTTTTTTCAAGGTTTCTCACAGGCTTCTCACCATTTTAAAGATGTTATTACACCCCTTTACAAACAAAATGGTGAATAAATTGTTTGGTAATTATTAAGGTGGCATAGAAGTCTCCCTAAATATGTGTGTAAAAATATTTCCAAATTAATGTGCTTTACAGTATTTACTTTGTGATGTGACGTTCTATAATTTCCTTCTATAAATAAATGGCCAAGTAGAATATTTTATAGTGAAGTACCTACACGGACTCCCCTAAGTCTCACTGAAGTCGTGCACTGCACACTCATGCTGTCACATGGAAGAACCACTCGAAGGTAGCCCATGTAGATACTTTGCTCTGATGTGTGCTGTGATGGATAAATGTGTGGCCTGATTTGTTCAGCAGTTATGCAAAGGTGAATAATTACGTTTAAGAACATGGTTGGTGTTTCAAAGTACTGTAGATTTATTTAGAAAAATGTAGAAAATTCTAAAAAAACCAAAACTTTCCAGCACCATTGTATGAAATGAAAATGTGAAACAAACTGTGTGACCTTTTTCTTATTTTTTTACAGTCAGCTTTTGGGAGTGGAATGCAGAAAGGAGTTGCAAGTGGAAGAAATATATGATTTGGGAATTTTTCTGTTTTTCTGTGTTTCTGCAGTTCGTCCTGAAGTAAGATTGTTCAAAAATTACATCAGTTCTCCAGAGCTGGTGTGTTTTGCCACAGGTTTCTTTCCCAAATCGGTGAGTATTACCTGGCAGAAAGACGGAGAGGATGTGTATGAGCATGTAGAGCTCAGAGAGATGATACCCAACCACGATGGAAGTTTCTAAAAAGTATTCTGAAAGTTCCAGCTGAGGATCTGCAGAAACACACCTACACCTGTGTGATTCAGCACAGCAGCTTGGAGAAGGATTTAGTGCTGGAGGTACCAAAAGGTCCAAATAAACTCCAGATTTACAAAGTGAAATTGATTTATTACTGCAGCACATCAACACTCTGTACTCACTTCACAGGTGGAGGATCACTTGGAAAACTGATTGGTGTTGTTGCTGTTGTTGTTGGTTGTGTCATATGGAAGACAAGGTGAGAAAAAAAACATTAAGGGAAATAAATTAATTGACAAATAAATTAAACATGAATTTCAGTTTTGATATTTACACTATAAATGTAAAAGGTTTCCACTTAAAGGAAACTTCCCCAGTGACAAGGACGGGAACATTGAATCTTCTCTATGAGGGCATTTCTTTCAGTTCCTTTAATGAGAAAGTGTACATGGAGGAGGATTTTAAATGCAGAACTATTTGATTGGTTTTGATTTTATTATGGATTCCTGGTTCTGTCACATAAAATCTTATTACTGTCACTTGAACATGATCATTTTTGAGGGGTGAGGATCAATGCATGTGGTGAGCATTATGCTAAGCTTTCATTACCCTGGAAATTTAATGTCTTTTTGGAAAACAGTTACTTACAATCAAATAAAATATCATAATTTACTGGGTTCTGATTCCCCACAGGTCAAGAAGAAGTTGTTATGAAGCCTTCAGCAGGCAATCTTGAGCCTCTGTGGATCTGGAGAAAGCACATGACAGGGTGCCAAGAGAAGAACTGTGGTATTGCATGAGGACATCTGGAGTGGAAGAGAAGTATGTTAGAGTGGTGCAGGACATGTATGAGAGATGTAAGACAGTGGTGAGGTGTGCTGTTGGCGTGACCAAAGAATTCAAGGTGGAGGTGGGGCTACATCAAGGGTCAGTTCTGAGCCACTTCTTGTTTGCTATGGTGATTGACAGGCTGACAGACGAGGTTAGACAAGATTCCCCATGGACTATGATGTTTGCAGATGACATTGTAATCTGCAGTGAGAGCAAAGAACAATTGCAGGAAAATCTAGAGAGGTGGAGGTATGCCCTGGAAAGGAGAGGAATGAAGGTTAGCCTCAGTAAGTCAGAATGCATGTGTGTGAATGAGAAGTACCCAAGAGGTATGGTGAGGTTACAGGGGGCAGAGATAAGGAAGGTGGAGGATTTTAAGTACAACATAGGCTCAACAATCCAGAGCAATGGAGAGTGTGGAAAAGAGGTGAAGAAGCGTATGCAGGCAGGTTGGAATTGTTGGAGAAAAGTGTCCGGTGTGATGTGTGATAGGAAGGTATCGGCAAGAATGAAAGGAAAAGTGTACAGGACGGTGATGAGGCCAGTGATGTTGTACGTTTTAGAAACAGTGGCGCTGAGGAAAAGGCAGGAGACAGAACTGGAGGTAGCAGAGATGAAAATGTTGAGGATCTCTTTGGGAATAACGAGGATCGATAGGATCAGGAATAAGCACATCAGAGGGACAGCACATGTTAGATGTTTTGGAGAAAAAGTCAGAGAGGCTAGATTGAGATGGTTTGGAAATGTATGAAGATGGGATAGTGAAGATGGGATAGTGAATATATTGGTAGTAGGATGCTGAGGTTGGAACTACCAGGCAGAAGGCCTATAAGAAGACCAAAGAGAAGATTTCTGGATGTCATGAAGGTCGTTGGCGTATAAGAAGATGCAGAGGACAGGGTGAAATGGAGGCAGATGATTTGCTGTGGCGACCCCTGAAGGCAATAGCCAAAAGGAAAAGATTAATCAAAAAGTAAAAAAATAAAAAAAAAAAGGAAATTAAGGAAAAATAGGGAAAAAGTTAAGGAAAATGCCACAAAACAAGGCCAATTATGCAAAAAACCCCAAACAAACAAAAACAAAAAACAACCCAAACGCCCCCAACAAAACTACTTACATTTTTATGTGAGGCGTGCATCTGTGTGCCTGTGCGCGTGTGCGTCTGTATGTATGTGTATTTATATTTTATTTACATGTTCTGCATTATTTTTGAATGCTTAAGTGTTGTTATAAGCATTTGTTGCGTTGAATATGTATTTATTGACATTATATACACATGTATGTATACGTCAGTCAAGGGGTCGATCCTACTTTGTGGAAATCGGCAGTTGCGGCGGGGGTCTCGGTCCCCATTAACCACGGAAAGTGAGGGATCCGTGTATAGAAATATATTTACTCTGGGGTGGCACGGTGGCATCATGGTCAGTACGTCCGTGTCACAGCAACATTGTCCTCGATTCGATTCCCAGTGTTTTTGTGTGGAGCTTGCATGTTCTCCCCATGCTTGCGTACGTTTGTTCCAGGTACTCGGAGGTTTCCTCCCATGGTCCAAAAACATGCACAGTAGGTTAATTAGCTGTTTCAGATCTCCCCTGCATGTGAGTGTAAGTGTTGGTCCTGCGATGGATTAGAGAGCTGTCCAGCGTGTACCTGACCCTTGCCCAGAGTCAGCTGAGCTGTGCACCAGCCTCCCCGCCACCTTAATTAGGATTAAGCGGCTTAGAAAATGAATGAATGAATGTTTACTATGTTGACTATGAATGTATAAAGATTCTTGAATTGTTTTAATAACCACACAGCCGTGTTGGTAAATTTAATGTATATGGAGTATACACATATAATATGGAGGATTTTTGTATTTCACTGTTTGTTTGTTTGTTTGTTATTAGGTGTTTGATATAAAAGTACAACAGTATTACATCAGTTCGTGTGTTTATCATCATTTTTTCAATTATATTTGTATTCATGTATTTTGTCTGTTATTTCTTGTACTATTCCCAACATTTCTTATACTTTTTAATTGGGACTGTGCGATGTGATAATATTTACCAATACAGTTGTACTGCATTTGACCTTCAACATAATCAGTTGGAAAGTCGTTGAGCGTCACTCGTAGATGGGCTTTAGTGACATCCCCACCCCACCCCACCCCATTGAGAACTATGGACTTATTCAGACTGAGTTTCTTTCCTGCATAGCTTGCTGTTTCCTGTCTTGTTCCCAGAATGGATCTGGGTTTCGGTATTGATAGCTATATCATCTATGGACACTCAACTGGATAGCATCGTAGTCCGAGAATTTGGTTTGGGTCCCTTGTGTCCTGCCTGCTATGTGCAGTATTGGGTTCATATCAAAGAGGAACAGCATGAGAGCGAGATTGCACACCATTATTTCTCATTTCTCGACTGTCATAAAAGAACGGTGTATTCGATCTTGAATGTAGGATGCCGTAGGCACACCTGCCTCATCGTGAGAAGATCCTGGGTTTGAGTCCCGGACTCTGGTATTTTCTATGTGGAGTTTGTATGTTTCCCCCATGCATGTGTGGGGTTTCTCTGAGTACTGTACTCTCGTTTCCTCCACAGTCCAAAAACTTTAGGCGGACATAGACATGGCGAGCTTACATATGGCTGAGGGCTGTTTCCCACAGCCTGAAAAGCCAGAAATTTCTCCTTCCTGGACTGAGATATTGACATGATGGTTGCTTGTTGTGAAAGTTTCTTTTAAAATGGAGAATAATAAATTTGTCGTACACACTGTGAACCTGAGTTTCCACTGAGCCAAGATGTCTCTGATTCCCACGAATTGAGAATTGTTATGAGCATGGGGTGGTTATGGGATTGAATCCTGATGTTTTTCAAGAAACTCTGACAATCTGGAGGGAATTTGATGGAGTGAAAATGTTTTATTCTTGATTTGTTTGAAATAAAAATAATTTATTTATTGATTTGGGTTTGCCTACACCTGCCATATTGTGATAGCATTATCTGAATTTGAAATAACTGATTTGGATTGAAGAGTTTGGTCATATTGCACAGCCCTAATGTCAAGAAGTGGATATTGGATTATTAGTTTTAAGAAAACTTATTTTTAATAAATAATAATCAAAATCTTGTTATTATAATTCATGCCAAAAAATCCTTTATCCTTCAGGCCTTGGGTACCAAAACCAAAACAAACGATTCTTTCAGGGTAAAAAGCATTTCAAGATGTCCAAGTTCATACTTTTAATAAAATACACCTGCTGGATCACAGTGTTTGTTTGTATGATCTCTGTGTGTGTTTTGTTGGCTTTTATAGAGCAGATATTTAAAATGTAAATCTGCTATTTGTCTGGCTGAAATTCCTGAATATTAATGGCAGTACGTACTCACTATAAAACAAATCCAAACTAAAGTCTGAAAACTGACCTTACAGCAATGAAAGTATTTTAATCAATATTTAAAGCATTTTGCTTGTTGCCCGTTTTTTCACTTTAATATGATTTTGTCTGATAGTGATTCGGGGCCACACGGGCTTCAGGGTTGCTTAATATCCAGACTGACTGACATCTCAATACTCAGACTTCCATATTTTATATATATATATATATATATATATATATATAGAGAGAGAGAGAGAGAGAGAGAGAGAGAGCACCTCTCTATAGTTTAATATTGAGTTAAATACACTACAATGGATCAGGCAGTGGTGGTCTAGTGGTATAGGGCACTGGATGGCTGATCCAAAGGTTGGGGGTTCGAGTCCCACTCTCCACAAGGTTGTCACTGTCCCCCCCAGTGCAGCTAACTGGGTTATCAAAGGCTGGCCATGTCTCTCACTGTCTATGGTGTGAGGCATGTAAAAGAACCATTGCTGACTTTCGACAAGAGTAGGCTGCAAAGCCGTCAGCATGTTTCCGCCCTGCGATGGCCTGGCGAGCTGTCCAGGGTGTACTCTGCCCTCACCCGAAGTTGGCTGGGATGGGCACCAGCCTCTCCGCGACCCAAATTAGGATTAAGCGGGTACAGAAAATGAACATTACAATGGTTCCATACTTGAATAGGATGCAATAAGAACAAACACCTACTCCTGCCATCACTACACCCACTGCTACCCTTATACATTATAGGACCTGTTTCTATAATTTAATACTCAGTTAAAATACATTACAATATTTACATACCTGAATAGAATGCAATTAGAACCAGCACCTACTCATGCCATCACCACACCTCTGCTACCCTTATAGCACCAGTTTTTCTTGTTTAATATTCAGTTGAAATACATTACAATGTTTACATACCTTAAGAGGATTTATTTAGAATCAACACTCACTCCTGCCATCACCATATCCACTGCTACCCTTGTACGTTATAGCACCTGACTTTTATGCATATTTGAATTTGCATACCCTATGATTTTAATTAAAGGGCTTTACACACCTGAACAGGATGTAATTAGAATCAACACCCACCACTCCATTACCACACTCACTCCTACCTTTATACATAATATTAGCACCTATTTTCTTACCTTTACAGGACATCTTTCAATCAACACCCAATGCTACTATCACCACACCCAGTCCTACCTTTATAGCTAATATTAGCATCAATTTTTACACCCCCATACTTTAACTGAAACACTTCACATACCTGAAAAAGAAGTAATTAGAACCAACACCTACTCCTACCATCACTACACCTACTCATATCTTGATACATATTAGCACCTGTTTTTATACTTTATGAATATTATATTTGGCTTTTTTTATATTGTTTAAGATTCCAATTAAAATACTTCACACACATAAAGAAGTTGCAATTAGAAGGAACACCCACTCATACCCATCACCACACCCACACTTGTGTTATGAATATTTGCATTTGTTTTCATTTTCATACTTCAGTTAAGTACCTGAACAGGGTATAATTAGAGCCAACACACACACACACACACACACACACACACACACACACACACACAGCTCCTACTCAAAGATTATTTTTACATTAACAACCATATATAGTGGCTGCCGTCAGGTGATCAATAGCCACATTAGACAGAGGAAAGTCGGTCTAAGATGTAAGTCTATGGGATAGGACTAGAAGTCTATATATTATATCACACTATTATTACATATAATATATAGCGTCTGTATTCAGGGATCCCTCGCAACTTCGTGCTTCAATTTCTGAGACTTCAGTGCATTGCATGTTTTTAAAAAATAGTCATCGAAATGTAGAAAAATAAGGAAATTAAGGGAAAAATAGGAAAAAAGTTCAGGAAAATGCTGCAAAACAAGGCCATTTATGCCCCCCCCCAACAAAAAAACAAAAAACAAAACAAGACAAAAAAAAAACAACTTAACAAAACTACTTTCATTCTTATGTGAGGCGCACTTGTCTGTGTCTGTGTGTCTGTGTGCGCACACTCGTCTGTGTGCGCGCCCGTGCGTCTGTGTGTATTTATAGTTTATTTTCTTGTGCATTATTTTGACTGTTTAATTGTAATTATAAGCATTTATAGTGTTGAATATGTATTTATTGATATTATATACACATATACATGTACGTATACCGTCAGTCAGAGCAGGGGGTCAAGCTAACATTACACTGCTAATCTATATATACATACACATACACCTATTATTACTAAAATAAAAGTCTATAGATGTACCCTCCAGGCTATGTTGTACAAGAATTTTGCTTAAATTTTAAATGACATCTATGAGGTGCAAGGGAGGTGATGAAAAATTCCTCTATTTATTTACCAAATTAAACATGCTATGCTTCGCTGTTGTGAACCCTGAATATGGGGAAAAGCCGAAAGGTGATGAAGAAGAAGATATTTTATTACAGAGATATCTAGAGGATAAGGCAGTTGCTGGGGAGGACTGGGTGCCGAATAGTTCAGCTCAGTTCATTTTCTGTACCCGCTTAATCCTAATTAGGGTCAAGGGGAGGCTGGTGCCCATCCCAGCCAACTTTGGGCGAGGGCAGAGTACACCCTGGACAGCTCGCCAGGCCATCGCAGGGCGGAAACACGCTGACAGCTTTGCAGCCTACTCTTGTCAAAAGTCAGCAATGGTTCTTTTACATGCCTCACACCATAGACAGTGGGAGACATGGCCGGCCTTTGATAACCCAGTTAGCTGCACTGGGGGGGACAGTGACAACCTTGTGGAGAGTGGGACTCGAACCCTCAACCTTTGGATCAGCGATCCAGCGCCGTATACCACTAGACCACCACTGCCCGGTGCCGAATAGTGCTGACTGAATAATTATGTGATTAAACCATTGCTGGGTGCCAGCCTCCTTGCGGCCCTAATTAGGGTTAAGTGGTTACAAAAATGAATGAAAAAATCTCAATGTTTCACAGCTGCAATTCAGTGGTATCGGAAACAATGGGTTGGCCACACAAAACCTGCTATATCTGGGTACCAGTATTACCAGCGTATTATGTTGTGTTTTGATGCTGCTCTGCTGATCCAGCATAGGTTGCTGGTGAATGGATGCTAGGCCAGGTTCCCAGCATCCCTTGCTTGTCGACCAACATATACAATCACATATCCATGCTGGTCTATGATGATCGCAGGTCATGTTGTCTCATTAATTTAACTGGGTTTACATTACAGGTCCATTTTTAAGACTTTTAGGACTTTTAGGACTTTTGTAAAAAAAATAAATAAATAAATAAATTGTTATGGTCTGTTTTATTTGGCGGATTTTAACACTCTTTCTCTCTCCCTATGCACTGCAGTCACTGGCGAGGTGCATGGCTGTCACACGCAATCGGAGTCCGGAGAGCACACCTGATTCCACTCAGCTATCACTGGGCTAAGAATGAAAGATTAGTGGCGCACTCCTCCCAGCACGAGAAGATTGTTCCCTTCATGCAATCCCATTTCTCCATGATCTCTCTGGCCCCCTCATTCTCAGCTCTGTGCTCAACCAGTTTCTGCTTGGATATTTTCCCTGAGTGATTTTGGTTCTCGGGTCTCCCCTCACCTCAATGGTGATCATGATTCCCTGTACTCCAGTGCCTGCTCTGTGTTCAAAGGTAATTTGTATCATAAGACTCGGTCTCCTGCATCTTTGGGTCCGACTGATAGCTCCCGGTGTCACATAAATTTCATATTTTCATATGTGTGTGTGTGTATATATATATTCTGTGTATATGTAGGCTGCGAAATCAAATGTGCGAATCAGATGATTCGCTGTGGCGACACCCAAGAAAGGGAAAAAAGCCAAAAGAAAAAGTTATATATAAAATATATATATATATATATATATATATATATATATATATATATATACATATATATAAATATATAACAAAAGGACAGGACAAAGGCTTTCTATTGAAACTCCATTTATCACTACAGATCTGTTTAGGTGGTGAAACCATCCCTCTCTTCAGGTGATTACAGAAGAATCAGCTCTTCTGTAATCACCTGAAGAGAGGGATGGTTTCACCACCCTAAACAGATCTGTAGTGATAAATGGAGTTTCAATAGAAAGCCTTTGTCCTGTCCTTTGTTATTTGCTCTACCAAAAGTATTGAGCACTCTCCTACGGAAGGATCTACTCAGAAAATCCTCTATATAAATATATATATATATATATATATATATATATATATATATATATATATATATATATATATATATATATAGAGAGAGAGAGAGAGAGAGAAAGAGAGAGAGAGAATTTTCTGAGTAGATCCTTCCGTAAGAGAGTGCTCAATATGTTTCACCACCCCTCGAAACAGATCTGTAGTGATAAATGGAGTTTCAATAGAAAGTCTTTGTCCTGTCCTTTTATCTTTATTATATCTTGTCAGGAAGGGCATCCGACGTGAAACCAATGCCAAACTTTTATGATGCAAATCAGAAGTATTACTCCAATACCGGATCGGTCGAGGCCCAGGTTAACAACAACCGCCATCAGTGCTGTCAATCAACAGGGTGCTGATGGAAATTGGACTACTGTTGGTCGAAGACGTCGAAGACGTCGAAGAAGGAGAGGCGGGAAGCGTGTCCATAGGCAGAGAGAGAAGAGGAAAAGCATGAGTCTAGGACTGAGAGTAGGGACTTTGAATGTTGGAACTATGCAAAGAAAAGGTAGAGAGCTGGCTGACATGATGCAGAGGAGGAAGGTGGACATACTGTGTGTTCAGGAGACCAGGTGGAAAGGTAGCAAAGCTAAAAGCTTAGGAGCAGGGTTTAAGCTGTTTAATCATGGTGTGGATGGGAAGAGAAATGGAGTCGGAGTCATCTTGAAGGAGGGGTTTGTCAGGAGTTTTCAAGAAGTGAAAAGAGTGTCAGACAGCGTGATGAGTCTCAAGTTAGAAATTGAAGGTGTGATGCTCAATGTTGTTAGTGCTTATGCCCCACAGGCAGGATGTGAGCTAGAAGAGAAGGAGAGATTCTGGAGTGACTTAGATGAAGTGCTGCAGAGTACCCCAAGAGGTGAAAGAGTGGTCATTGGTGCAGACTTCAATGGACATGTTGGTGCAGGCAATAGAGGGGACGAGGAAGTGATGGGCAGGTTTGGTATCCAGGACAGGAACACAGAAGGACAGATGTTGATCGATTTTGCAAAAAGGATGGAAATGGCTGTGGTGAATACTTTCTTCCAGAAGAGACAGGAGCATAGGGTGACTTATAAAAGCGGAGGTAGGAGCACACAGGTGGACTGCATCTTGTGGAGGCGATGTAATTTGAAGGAAGTCAGTGACTGCAAAGTAGTCGTGGGTGAGAGTGTTGCCAAACAGCATAGGATGGTGGCGTGCAGGATGACGCTGATGGTGAGGAAGGTGAATAAGGCAAAGGCAGAGCAGAAGACAAAGTGGTGGAAGCTGAAAAGGAAGAGTGTCATGTTGTCTTCAAAGAGGAGTTGAAACAAGCTTTGGGTGGCCAGGAAGTGCTTCCAAATGACTGGACAACCACAGCAAATGTGATCAGGGACACAGGTAGGAGAGTACTTGGTGTGTCATCTGGAAGGAAAGTAGATAAGGAGACTTGGTGGTGGAATGAGGAAGTGCAGGAGTGTGTACAAAGGAAGAGGTGAGCTAAGGAGAAGTGGGACATTGAGAGGACCGAAGAGAGTAAACAAGAGTACAGGGGTAGACATAGTGTAAGGCAAAAGTAGCAGTGGCTAAGGCCAAACAGAGGGCGTATGATGACTTGTATGATAGATTGGACAGTAAGGAGGGAGAAAATGATCTATACAGGTTGGCACAGCAAAGAGATAGAGATGGGAAGGATGTGCAGCAAGTTAGATTGATAAAGGACAGAGAGGGAAATGTATTGACTGATGACACAAGTGTGCTGGGAAGATGGAAAGAGTACTTTGAAGTGCTGAAGAATTAGGAAAATGAGAGAGAAAAAAGAGTAGAAGAGGTGACCATTGATGAGCAGGATGTAGCCAAGATCAGTAAGGGTGAAGTGAGGAGGGCACTGAAGAGGATGAAGAATGGAAAGGCATTTGGTCCTGATGATATACCTGTGGAGGTATGGAAGTGTCTAGGAGAGGTAGCAGTAGATTTTCTGACAAGAACATTCAACAAGATCCTAGAGAGTGAGCAGATGCCGGAGGAGTGGAGGAGAAGTGTGCTGGTGCCCATTTTTAAGAACAAGGGAGACGTGCAAAGTTGCGGTAACTACAGAGGGATAAAGTTGATGAGCCATACGATGAAGTTATGGGAAAGATTAGTGGAAGCTAGACTTAGGGCAGAGGTCAGCATTTGTGAACAACAGTTTGGTTTCATGCCAAGAAAGAGCACCACAGATGCAATGTTTGCTTTGAGGATGTTAATAGAGAAGTACAGAGAAGGTCAGAGGGAACTGCATTGTGCCTTTGTGGATCTGGAAAAAGCATATGACAGGGTGCCAAGAGAAGAACTGTGGTATTGCATGAGGAAGTCTGGAGTGGCAGAGAAGTATGTTAGAGTGGTGCAGGACATGTATGAGAGATGTAAGACAGTGGTGAGGTGTGCTGTCGGTGTGACAGAGGAGTTCAAGGTGGAGCTGGGACTGCATCGAGGGTCAGCTCTGAGCCCCTTCTTGTTTGCTATGGTGATTGACAGGCTGACAGACGAGGTTAGACAAGATTCCCCATGGACTATGATGTTTGCAGATGACATCGTGATCTGTAGTGAGAGCAGAGAACAAGTGGAGGAAAATCTAGAGAGGTTGAGGTATGCCCTGGAAAGGAGGGGAATGAAGATTAGCCTCAGTAAGACAGAATACATGTGCATGAAAGACAAGGACCCAAGAGGAACAGTGAGGTTACAGGGAGCAGAGATAAGAAAGGTGGAGGATTTAAAGTACTTAGGCTCAACAAACCAGAGCAATGGAGAATGTGGAAAAGAGGTGAAGAAGCGTGTGAAAAGTGTCCCGTGTGATGTGCGATAGGAGAGTGTCAGCAAGAGTGAAAAGAAAAGTGTACAAGACGGTGGTGAGGCCAGCGATGTTGTATGGCTTAGAAACAGTGACGCTGAGGAAAAGGCAGGAGGCAGAGCTGGAGGTAGCGGAGATGAAAATGTTGAGGTTCTCTCTGGGAGTTACAAGGATGGATAGGATCAGAAATGAGTATATCAGAGAGACATCCCATGTAAGATGTTTTGGAGACAAAATCAGAGAGGCTAGATTGAGATGGTTTGGACATGTACAGAGGAGGGATAGTGAGTATATTGGCAGTAGGATGCTGAGTTTGGAACTACCAGGCAGAAGGCCTAGAGGAAGAACAAAGAAGAGATTTATGGATGTGGTGAAGGAAGACATGAAGGTCGTTGCAGTCAAAAAAGAAGATGCAGAGGACAGGGTGAGATGGAGGCGGATGATTTGCTGTGGCGACCCCTGAAGGGAGCAGCCGAAAGGAAAAGAAGAAGAAGAAGAGAAGGCCTTGTTTTGTGGCATTTTCCTTCACCTTTTCCCCTATTCATCCTTAATTTCTTCATTTTTTTAATTGGATGAATATTTTTTTTTAAATTCGTGAAGCACTAAAGCCACATGAATTGAAGAGCGAAGTAGTGAGGGATCACTGTATATATACAGTTGGCCCTTGACTATTTGTGATTTTGCACTCACGGTTTGTGTATTCGCAGGCTGCCGAGCAATTGACATGTCACTCAAATTCAGCCAATGGCTGCCCTCCTTTCTACTGATTGGTTGAGATGATGTCACGCCCCTTTTCCTCATTCGCGCACAAGTTGTCAATGAGCCTCTTTTTTTATATGTTTTAACTACCACTTAAGCTCTATGATGCCACTCAAACGCTGTGCATCTTCTCTGGCTAAGTGATAAAAAATGCTGGATGTCTCCTGAAGAAGACTTTCTCCAGAAGAAACAACTGTTTCCTCTGAACTGTTGTATTCAAGTCTTTTTCAATTATTATTCCAGTACAGTATCTAAGTTAATGTTTAGAACGTTGGTGCGTGAGATTTAATGTTCTCTAGCATGTTTAACAAATGATACCAAAAGGATAAATTTTATTACACTTCATGTCCTTTTGCATTGAACGTGACGTCTCCAAGATGGCGCTGCCTAGAGGGCAACGTCGCGGAGTTCTCAGAGTCAAATTGTTTCTTTGTTTGATTTGTTGTTTTGTTTGTTCATGTTTTGTACTATGCTCGTCTACGACCGGTCGACTCAACTACAGCTATGAGATCGGAGTCTTCGGGCAACTGAGCACACTCAACTCCTATCCTGAGCTAATATGCTATGGTAGCTCATTGCTAGCCACACTCCGGCTAACAATAAGCCCAGGGGGAGTTCTCAAAGTCTCCGGTGCTTGGTTAGAAGTAGAAGGTTAGCACTTCCGGTCATACTGCTTGAAAATGTTCAGTTCCTGCAAAACAAGATGGACAAGCTTCATGCTCAGATTGCAGCACAGAGAGATCTACAGGACTGTCCTATGCTGTGTTTCTGTGAAACATGGCTCGAGGAGAGTACACTAGATGAGGTGATTGCACCAGCCGGCTACACGGTCTTCATCACCTGCAATCCCAAGCGCTGGAGTCGTTGTTCGGCCCCTTCCCGCCTGGCCTTATTGTTAGCCATGGTGCAGCTAGCATTGAGCTACCAGAGCAAATTAGCTCAGTAAAGGAAGGTGCTAAATTTCAGAAGACTCCTATCTCATAGCTGTAGTAGGGACGACCGGTCATAGACAAGTATAGTGTGAAACATGAACAAACAAAACAATAAATAAAACAAATTAAAATGAACAAATAAACAATTTGACTCTGAGAACTCCGTGATGTCGCCCTCTAGGCAGCGCCATCTTGGAGACGCCACTCAAAGTTCAATGTAAAACGACATGAAGCTTAATAAAATTTATCATTTTGGTATCATTTGTTAAACATGCTACAGATCATAAAACTTCATGCACAAACATTCTAAACATTAACTTAGGTACTGTACTTGGATAAATTGAAAAAGACTTTAATAATAGTGCTTGACAACAGTATATGCTGTATAATGTTTATATTTTATCATCAATAAAAATAAGAGTAAAAATTGAAAAGTTTTTCTTAATCATTCCTACATTTTACCACATTAATGCTGTATTAATGAGTAAGACTCTCCATTGAATGTGTTTAAGAAACATATTTTAGCGCATGTAATACAGTATTTTACTTCTGGTTGCTCATTCAAGCATGTAATATGATACATGGGGTTTTACTTCTGGGTACAGAACTCGTGGATTATCTTCATTCGCAGCAGGAGTGGCCAGAACCGAACCCACGCGAATATCGAGGGCCTACTGGATATATATATATATATATATATATACCTTGTCCTTCTCAAAACATTAGCATATTGTGATAAAGTTCATTATTTTCTGTAATGTACTGATAAAAATTAAACTTTCATATATTTTAGATTCATTGCACACCAATTGAAATATTTCAGGTCTTTACTTGTTTCAATACTGATGATTTTGGCATACAGCTCATGAAAACCCAAAATTCCTATCTCAAAAAATTAGCATATTTCATCCGACCAATAAAAAAAAGTGTTTTTAATACAAAAAAAGTCAACCTTCAAATAATTATGTTCAATTATGCACTCAATACTTGGTCGGGAATCCTTTTGCAGAAATGACTGCTTCAATGCAGCATGGCATGGAGGCACTCAGCCTCTGGCATTGCTGAGGTATTATGAAGGCCCAGGATGCTTCGATCACGGCCTTAAGCTCATCCACAGTGTTGGGTCTAGTGTCTCTCAACTTTCTCTTCACAATATCCCACAGATTCTCTATGGGGTTCAGGTTAGGAGAGTTGGCAATCCAATTGAGCACAGTAATACCATGGTCAGTAAACCATTTACCAGTGGTTTTGGCACTGTGAGCAGGTGCCAGGTCGTGCTGAAAAATGAAATCTTCATCTACATAAAGCTTTTCAACAGATGGAAACATGAAGTGCTCCAAAATCTCCTGATAGCTAGCTGTATTGACCTTGATAAAACACAGTGGACCAACTCCAGCAGCAGACATGGCACCCCAGACCATCACTGGCTGTGGGTACTTGACATTGGACTTCAGGCATTTTGGCATTTCCTTCTCCCAAGTCTTCCTCCAGACTCTGGCACCGTGTTTTCCGAATGACATGCAAAATTTGCTTTCATCCGAAAAAAGTACTTTGGACGACTGAGCAACAGTCCAGTGGCGTTTCTCTGTAGCCCAGGTCAGGTGCTTCTGCTGCTGTTTCTGGTTCAAAAGTGGCTTGACCTGGGGAATGCGGCACCTGTAGCCCAGTCCACTGCTTCCACAGGTCCCCCAAGGTCTGGAATTGGCCCTTCTCCACAATCTTCCTCAGGGTCTGGCCACCTCTTCTGGTTGTGCAGCGTTTTCTGCCACAATTTTTCCTTCCCACAGACGCCTCACTGAGGTACCTTGATACAGCACTCTGGGAACAGCCTATTCACTCAGAGATTTCTTTCTGTCTTACCCTCTTGCTTGAGGGTGTCAATGATGGCCTTCTGGACAGCAGTCAGGTCGGCAGTCTTACCCATGATGGCGGTTTTGAGTAATGAACCAGGCTGGGAGTTTTTAGAAGCCTCAGGAATCTTTTGCAGGTGTTTAGCGTTAATTCGTTAAATTACAGAAAATAATGAACTTTTTCACAATATGCTAATTTTTTGAGAAGGATTAGTATATATATATATATATATATATATATAGAGAGAGAGAGAGAGAGATAGATAGATATATATACACAACATATATGCTGTTGTTGTTCATCCTTTGAGTTCGAAGATGACCATGACTTCATATCAGATCTGTGATCCTTGGTTGTGGGTCCTGAGATGGCGAATGAAGCCAATCTGAACCCGAAATGCTTTCCCACACACAGGACATGTGTGGGTGGGTGCTGCGATGGAAGTGAAGTGGATGCAGCTCGAGCTTTGCACTTCTTTGCTGCACTGGCACCTGTGACGACTTTGCTTTGCCAAGCAGAGTGGTTGGTAGCAAGCTGCTCCAAAGTGCTTATGTTGATGTTCATGTCCTTGAGGGACACTATAAGGTCATCTTTGAAGCATTTCTTCTGTCCCTCAACTAAACGCTTACCTTCACAAACCTCTCCAAACAGTACCTGTTTTGGCAGTCGACTGTCCGTCATTCTAATAACATGGCCTGCCCATGTGACCTGCGCTATCTGAAGGAGGGTGTGGATGCTAGGAATGCCGGCTTGTTCCAGGACTTCTGGGTCAGGGATTTTGTCCTGCCACTTGATGTGGAGGAGTCTTCGAAAGCAGCTCAAGTGAAAATGGTTGAGCTGTTTGGCGTGTCTGCTGTAGACAGTTCAGGTCTCACAGGCGTAGAAGAGAGTGGTGCGCACCACTGCATCGTAGACCTTCAGCTTGGTGATAAGGCTGAGTCCTCTCTGCTCCCACACATTCTCATGAAGTCTTCCAAAAGTAGAACTGGCCTTGGTAATCCTGTTGTTGACTTCTGCATCAATGTTCACCGCTCTTGAGAGTGTGCTACCCAGAAAAGTAAAGCTGTCAACAGCCTAAACTTCCTGTCCCTTTGCTGTGATGTGTGATTCCTGGTAGGGCTGTTCTGCCACAAGCTGGTGGATTACTTCAGTCTTTTTGGTGCTTCTGGTGAGGCCAAAGTTGTCACAGGCTCTTGAGAAGCAGTCCATTTCGTGCTGCATCTTCTGGTCCGTGCTCTCTGATGACTGTCTCTGATGTCTCTGATGACCATCTCTTTCACCTTGGTACCAGCCTGCAGGTACCTGAGGTTGAACAGTCCACTGTCAGTACTGTACCTGGCGTGCATCCCATCCTGGGAATCACAGAATGCATTTGTCAGCATGGCTGAAAAGACCATGCTGAAGAGCATTGGGGCAAGAACACAGCCTTGTTTCACCCAGTTTGTCACTGGGAAAGCCTCTGACTCATCTCCGTCATCCAATACTTTCACCATCATGCCATCATGGAACTGCTGGACCATTGTGATGAACATATTTGGGCAGCCAAACTTCTCCATTATCCTCCATAAGCCATCCCTGCTAACCGTGTCAAGCCTTTGTCAGATCAACAAAGGTGATGAAGAGTTCGCTGTGCTGTTCTTGGCATTTTTCCTGGAGTTGGTGTGCAGCAAATATCATGTCGACCATTCCACGTTTGGCATGAAAGCAACACTGACCTTCTGGGAGGAGACCCTGCTTGAGATGTCGTTTGAGCAGGACACGGGCCAGGATCTTCCCTGCTATGGACAGGAAAGTGATCCCTCGATGATTGTCGCAAGACTGGCGGTTACCTTTCCTTTTGTAGATGTGGTCCATGGTGGCATCTTTGAGCTGTTGTGGGACCTTCTCTTCACTCCACATGGACTGGAAGAGCTCTGTCAGTTTCTTCATCAAAGCTGGTCCTTCTGCTTTGTATATCTCTAAAGGGATTGCCTCTGATCCTGGTGCTTTGCCACAGGAAAATTGCTTGATGGCCTTTCTGACTTCTTCTGTGTGAAGATTGTCAAGGTCCCTGTTGGTCTCTATTTGTGTCGATGGCCTCGTCGTCGATCGTGGCAGGGTGGTTGAGGACCTGGTTGAAGTGTTCAGTCCACCCTTTTAGAATCTGCTTCTTCTCGGTCAGCTGCTGCGTTTCGTCTGCAGTGAGGAGCCAGTGGACTGAGGTCCGTGCACAGTCTTCAAGGTATCATAGAAACACTTGGTGTCGTGACTGTCCACTATTCGGCCTTCTTGCTGTACCACGAGTCCTGCATATGACGGAGTTTCATTTGTACCTTGCTTTTTGCGCCAGCGAAGGCGTCTTTCTTCGCTCATGATGAGGGGTTGTTCTTATGTGCTCTGGACAGCTGGTGTTTCTCTGATAGGAGTTCCTGTATTTCCTCGTCATTATCATCGAACCACTCCTGATGCTTGCGAGTTGGTGGTCAGAGGTGCTCAAAGGCTTTGAGTATACCACATCTCTGAATGCTGCCCACAGTTTCTTTGTACTCTCCGGATCATTCTGGGGTGTGTCTTGCAGTCTGTTGCCGAGGTCCCTGGCAAATTCTTGTTGCTGTTCTTCAGCTTGGAGACGTTCAGCCTCTTTGCAGTCCTCTGGCCTTGGGGTCTTCTCATGGGCAGGATGCGAAGTTTGCACTTGGACACTATGAGTCGATGATCAGTAAAGCAGTCGGCACCACACATGGCTCTTGTCACTCTCACGTGCTGTTGCATCCTTCTTTCTGGTGATGACAGTCATTTAGATAGCAATGCCTGGAGCGTGGATGCATCCAAAATGTCTTGTTACTGGTGGGGAGGTGGAACGGTGTGTTGTTGAGGACGAGCTCATGGGTGGCACACAACTTGAGGAGCAGGAGGCTGTTGCTGTTACACTTGCCAATGCCGTATTTTTCAATGATCCCTTCCCAGGTTTGATGATCTGTCCCCACTCTAACACCGAAGTCCCCAAGGATGAAAAGCTTCTCAGACTGTGGTACTGCTGCAATGAGTTTGTCCACTTCTTCATAGAACTTCTCCTCTGGGTTGGTCATCGTTGGCTCATATGCACTGATCAGTCACACGTTTCTTGTTTCCAAGTTGGAGTTGAAGTGACATCAGACGATCATTGATACCCTCTGTGAGTTTCATTAGTTTCCAGGCGAGGTGGGATCTGATTGTAAGTCCAAAGCCTGCCTCTCACCATTCAGTGCTACTGCATCTGCTCCAGAAAAAGGTATACCCGCCATCATGCTCTGTGAGCTGGCCCTTGTTCACAAGGTGTGTTTTGCTGAGGGATGCTATGTCAACGTTGCAGCAAGCTAGTTCTTTGGTGACTTTTTGGTCTGTCTGTCTTGGTGTTATCCAGCTAACTGGGTTATCAAAGGCGGGCCATGTCTCTCACTGTCTATGGTGAGAGGCATGTAAAAGAACCATTGCTGGAGTAGGCTGCAAAGTCGTCAGCGTGTTTCTGTCCCTTGCCAAAAATCTCTGCCAAATCAAACGTGTGAATCAGATGTTTCGCTGTGGCGACTCCCAAGTAAAAGGGAAAAAGCTTGAGGAAGACAGACAGACATATCTGTGTGTGTAATGCAGCCGTGAGGATGGGCACAAACAAGTGTCCATCCTCACGCCGGTCCCAAGCCCGGATAAATGCAGAGGGTTGCGACAGGAAGGGCATCCAGTGTAAAACTTTTGCCAAAATATACAATGCGAATTGTCAATACTAATTTCATACCAGATCGATCGAGGCCCGGGTTAACAATGACTGGACTGTCATCAGTGCTGTCAACCAACAGGGTGCTGGTGGAAATTGGACTACTGTTGGTCGAAGAAGGAGAGGTCGAAGAAGGAGAGGTGGGAGTCGTGTCTGTATGCAGAGAGAGAGAAGAGGAAAGGCATGAGTCTAGGACTTAGAGTAGGGACTTTGAATGGTGGAACTATGACAGGAAAAGGTAGAGAGCTGGCAGACATGATGCAGAGGATCGCAGACATGACGCAAGGTTGACAGACTATGTGTTCAGGAGACCAGGTGGAAAAGTAGCAAGGCTAGAAGCTTGGGAGCAGGGTTTAAGCTGTTTTTTCATGGTGTGGATGGGAAGAGAAATGGAGTAGGAGTCATCTTGAAGGAGGGGTTGGTCAGGAATGTTCTAGAAGTGAAAAGACTGTCAGACAGAGTGATGAGACAGAGTGATGAGTTATAATTTGATCAAAGTGATCAAGTTAGAAATTGGAGGTGTGATGTTCAATGTTGTTAGTGCTTATGCCCCACAGGCAGGATGTGAGCTAGAAGAGAAGGAGAGATTCTGGAGTGAGTTAGATGAAGTGATGCAGAGTACCCCCTAAGGTGAAAGAGTGGTTAATGGTGCAGACTTCAGTGGACATGTTGGTGCAGGCAACAGAGGGGATGAGGAAGTGATGGGCAGGTTTGGTATCCAGGACAGGAACACAGAAGGACAGATGTTGATAGATCTTGCAAAAAGGATGAAAATGGCTGTGATGAATACTTTCTTCCAGAAGAGACTGGAGCATAGGGTGACTTATAAAAGTGGAGGTAGGAGCACACAGGCACACTACATCTTGTGTAGGCGATGTAATTAGAAGGGAGTCAGTGACTGCAAAGTAGTAGTGGGTGAGAGTGTTGTCAAACAGCATAGGATGGTGATATGCAGGATGATGCTGATAGTGAGGAAGGTGAAGAAGGCAAAGGCAGAGCAGAAGACAAAGTGGTGGAAGCTGAAAAAGGAGGAGTGTCGTGTTGTCTTCAAGGAGGAGTTGTACCAGGCTTTGGGTGGTCAGGAAGTGCTTCCAGATGAGTGGACAACTACAGCTGATGTGATCAGGGAGACAGTAGGAGAGTTCTTGGTGTGTCCTCTGGAAGAAAAGTAAATAAGGAGACTTGGTGGTGGAATGAGGAAGTGCAGTAGGGTGTAAAAAGCAAGAGGTTAGCTAAGAAGTGAGACATAGAGAGGACCAAGGAGAGTAAACAGGAGTCCAGGGAGACACAGCGTAAGGCGAAGGTAGCAGTGTCAACGGCCAAACAGAGGGCGTATGATAGGAGGAAAAGGATTTATACAGGTTGGCACAGCAGAGAAATAGAGATGGGAAGGACGTGCAGCAATTTAGAGCGATTAAGGAGAAAGTGGGAAATGTATTGACTGATGACAGAAGTGTGCTGGGAAGATGGAAAGAGTACTTTGAGGAGCTTATGAATGAGGAAAATGAGTGAGGAAAAAAAGAGTAGAAGAGGTGACTGTTGAGGACCAGGAAGTAGCAAAGATTAGTAAGGGTGAAGTGAGGAGGGCGTTGAAGGGAATGAAGAGTGGAAAGGCAGTTGGTCCTGATGACATACCGGTGGAGGTATGGAAGTGTCTACACAAGATAGCAGTAGATTTTCTGAAAGAATATTCAACAAGGTTTTAGAGAGTGAGCAGATGCTGGAGGAATGGAGGAGAAGTGTGCTGGTGCCCATTTTTAAGAACAAGGGAGATGTGCAGAGATGTGGCAACTACAGAGGGATAAAGATGATGAGCCATACAATGAAGTTATGGGAAAGAATAGTGGAAGCTAGACTAAGGGCAGAGGTCAGCATTTGTGAACAACAGTTTGGTTTCATGCCAAGAAAGAACACCACAGATGCAGTGTTTGCTTTGAGGATGTTAATAGAGAAGTCCAGAGAAGGCCAGCAGGAGCTGCATTGTGCCTTTGTGGATCTGGAGAAAGCATATGACAGGGTGCCAAGAGAGGAACTGTGGTATTGCATGAGGAAGTCTGGAGTAGCAGAGAAGTATGTTAGAATGGTGCAGGACATGTATGAGAGATGTAAGACAGTGGTGAGGTGTGCTGTCGGTGTGACAGAGGAGTTCAAGGTGAAGGTGGGACTGCATCGAGAGTCAGCTCTGAGACCCTTCTGGTTTGCTATGGTGATGGACAGGCTGACAAACAAGGTTAGAGGAAGACCAAAGAGAAGATTTATGGATGTAGTAAAGGAGAACATTAAGGTAGTTGGAGTAAGAGTCAAAGATGCAGAGGATAGGGTGAGATGGAGGCAGATGATTCGATGTGGCAACCCCTGAAGGGAAAAGCCAAAAGGAAAAGAAGAAATCTGTGTGTGTGTGTGTGTGTGTGTAAGGATGTTTTAACTTCTGTTGCTGCAGAAATATAGTAAATTCTGAAAGGTGCAAAAAACGTTCCTGCACTGTAAACTGATAAGACAAGTAGGGGGCCAGTAGGTGGCACCATGCAGTAATACTGTACGGATGACGAAAAAAACGGAAGAACACCCGTCAACCCCCACACCCCTCTTCCTTTTTAACGTCTGTGTAACGCGCGCAGGACATAAAGCAATACTGTAGTGGGCTTTGTAATATCTGTGATTATCTGTAATGTTTACTGTGAAGGATGCAGGACGGCCGTGCGGAGTTCACTCTTTTGCTGTTATTCGCGCTTTGTGCTCCTTCGTCAATCGGTGAGTTTATTGATTGAAACTAAGTATGATGGAGCGGAAATGGGTAAAAAGGCGGAAATAGAAAATCGTTAACCGTTATAGTGCGTTAAAAATTTCATATTTTTCTTGAAGTGTGGTGTATATTATTCCGCTCCCCGTGAATTAATAATTATATAATTCATAAATGGATATTTGCGTTACCTTTAGACTTGTTTTTAAACGGAATTTATTAAATTAACTTGTCCTTCCACTTCGTACTGAGTACTGTACCTCAGCCCGGACACTCAAATACAGTACTGCGAACTGTGGTGTCAGTACTTCAGGTTCGTGTGGATTATGTTGTTTCCACATGTTTATAAAGTGAACTGTGGGTGGTGGAAAGGTGCTGGATCACTGATGCCACCGTCAGGGCTTCAAGCCTCATTATCACTGGGTTGGCCTCCCAGTGCAGCCAACTGGGTTTTCAAAGGTCGGCCATGTGTCTTAGTGTATGCAGGGAGAGTTTCATGTAAAGAAACCATTCTGTAAAGAGTAAGCTGCATAGTGTTGTGTTTCTGCCACATGTGAAGGGCTGGTGAGGCTCCCACCCTCCACTCACAGTCTCCTTCTGTTTTTACTTTTGTTTTCATTCTATATTACAAGATTGGGTGGCACCCAGCTTCACACAGTGACTGAACATGATAACAGCCTATGGCAATTGGGGTGGGGTGATAACAGACCTGCAGCATGGTGGAGGAGAGGTCAGCATGTCTACTGAGGGTCCTGGGTTTGAATCCCGGCTCTGGTGTTTCTGTGTGGAGTTTGCATGTTCTCCCCATGCCCCTGTGAATTTCCTCCAGGGCCTTTGGTTTCCTCCCACAGACCAAAAACATGCACAGTAGGTTAATTGACTGTTCCAAATCCCCTACACGTGAGTGTCATGCGATGAGCTGTCCAGGGATGTTGGTATGAGTGTGAGTGTCACGCGGTGAGCTCGCCTGGAGTCAGCTGAGATCAGGTGCCAGGCTCCCTATGACCATAATTAAAATTAAGCAGTTCAGAAAATAAATGATTAGGATGAAGATGGTACGGGGTGTTGTAGTGAGCACATCTGCTTCAGAGCAAGAAGACCTGGGTTCAATTCCGGGTACTCTGGTTTTCTATCACAGTCAAAAAATATGCACAATAGGTTACTTATTATCTACGTTCCAAATAGCTGTTTCAAATCATCCCTATGTGCAAGTGTGAATGATTGTGTGAGTGTTTTCCCTGCGATTGCCCAGGGAGCTTTTCAGGGTGTATTCTTCAATCTCCCAGAGTCAACTGAGATGGGTGCCAGCCTCCCCATGACCCTAATTATGATTGTGCGATTTAGAGAATGAATGCATGAATTTGTGTGAAATACGGACTGTTAATATGATACGTTTTGAATACCAATATATGTTTTATTACAAAGAACCATATACAGAAACATAAAAAGGATATGGTTTCAGTTGCCATGCACCCCTCCCCCGACAATTGCGTATTGCAATACTCTGAAGTAAAACAGGTTTTTAACATGCATTCGGAAAGCTTTGGAAGAGTAAAAAAAAAACTTTCGCTATTCCCGCTAATTGAACCGGAAATAATGCTTTCGTTAAAAAAAAAATGGCAACCACAGAGGTCCCAGCATGTAATCCTGTCCTCTAATCTACAGCCTTTTAGTGTGTGGGGAGCTCGGTATAATAATAGCCATGCTGTTATTGGGCAGTGTGGATTGTCACGAAGGCCTTCAGCTAATAGAATTTGTTTTTATACAGGTTTTGGAAATTCCCGCTAAAAAACAAAAATTGGGGGTGGGTGCTTATTAAAATATTACCAGAAGAGTGGAACAGTAAGTGCTTATTACCATCGAGGTTGAAAACATGAATAATAACAGAAACATGAGTTTTACTGGTATTTGTGTTATTCATTTTGTGGTCTAAACCAAACTACTTACATGAAAGCTGAAAATAAATAGAAAACAGCAAAATTTTTTGAAAAAAGACTCCTTACTTTTCCCTCCCGGTCTTCTTCTTTTCTTTTCGGCTGTTCCATGAAACATATTCCTTGAAGTAAATTCGAGCCAATCAACACAAATGTCAACTTTAGCACATGCCGAGTTGAACCGATCAACACGAACATAAACAAAAGCACATGCCCAGGAACGTCCTCAAATTTATGAAACAATTTAGTGAGGAGGAAAATTGGGTGAAAAAATACTCATCATGTTCTGATAGGTCCATATCTGGTTCAGAGCATCCGATAGTTTTGCTGTGGCAGTTTCTAATGGTTTATCGGTTGTTGGACATTTACCAAGGGAAAACAGCAAAATGTTTTCCTGTTTTTTTTTTAAGCATGGCAGAACAATCAAATGTGTTGTTACTGATGAACATTATAAACATTCCCCAGTGGCAGGTGGTCTTAAAATACAGTGTAAACTCACTTTTACAGGCAGTGAACCTCATTTAACGGTTACACAGATTAAGCAAATAAAATTGGTAAGTTTGATCTATGATTTTGCGTCAGAGGATTGCGTCAGGAAGGGTATCCGGCGTAAAACAAATGCCAAATAAAATATGCGAATCACAAGAAAGAATGACATACCGGATCGGTCGAGGCCCGGGTTAACAACGACTGCCATCAGTGCTGTCAACCAACAGAGTGCTGATGGAAATCGGACTACTGTTGGTCTAAGAAGGAGAGGCGGGAGGCGTGTCCATTGCCAGAGAGAGAAGAGGAAAGGAATGAGTCTAGGACTGAAAGTAGGGACTTTGAATGTTGGAACTATGGCAGGAAAAGGTAGAGAGCTGGCTGACATGATGCAGAGGAGGAAGGTGGACATACTGTGTGTTCAGGAGACCAGGTGGAAAGGTAGCAAGGCTAGAAGCATAGGAGCAGGGTTTAAGCTGTTTTATCATGGTGTGGATGGGAAGAGAAATGGAGTCGGAGTCATCTTGAAGGAGGAGTTTGTCAGGAATGTTCTAGAAGTGAAAAGAGTGTCAGACAGAGTGATGAGTCTTAAGTTAGAAATTGAAGGTGTGATGTTCAATGTTGTTAGTGCTTATGCCCCACAGACAGGATGTGAGCGAGAAGAGAAGGAGAGATTCTGGAGTGACTTAGATGAAGTGATGCAGAGTACCCCCAGAGCTGAAAGAGTGCTCATTGGGGCAGACTTCAATGGACATGTTGGTGCAGGAAACAGAGGGGATGAGGAAGTGATGGGTAGGTTTGGTATCCAGGACAGGAACGCAGAAGGACAGATGTTGGTAGATTTTGCAAAAAGGATGAAAATGGCTGTGGTGAATACTTTCTTCCAGAAGAGACAGGAGCATAAGGTGACTTATAAAAGCAGAGGTAGGAGCACACAGGTAAACTACATCTTGTGTAGGTGATGTAATTTAAAGGAAGTCAGTGACTGCAAAGTAGTAGCGGGTGAGAGTGTTGCCAAACAGCATAGGATGGTGGTGTGCAGGATGACGCTGATGGTGAGGAAGGTGAAGAAGGCAAAGGTAGAGCAGAAGACAAAGTGGTGGAAGCTGAAAAAGGAAGAGTGTTGTGTTGTCTTCAAGGAGGGGTTGAAACAAGCTTTGGGTGGTCAGGAAGTGCTTCCAGATGACTGGACAACTACAGCTAATGTGATCAGGGAGACAGGTAGGAGAATACTTGGTGTGTCATCTGGAAGGAAAGTAGATAAGGAGACTTGGTGGTGGAATGAGGAAGTGCAAGAGTGTGTACAAAGGAAGAGGTTAGCTAAGAAGAAGTGGGACATTGACAAAACCAAAGAGAGTAAACAGGAGTACAGGGAGACACAGCGTACGGCAAAGGTAGCAGTGTCAAAGGCCAAACAGAGTGTGTATGATGACTTGTATGCTCGGTTGGAAAGTAAGGAGGGAGAAAATGATTTATACAGGTTGGCACAGCAAAGAAATAGAGATGGGAAGGACGTGCAGCAAGTTTGATAAAGGACAGAGAGGGAAATGTATTGACTGATCACAGAATTGTGCTGGGAAGATGGAAAGAGTATTTTGAAGAGCTGATGAATGAGGAAAATGAGAGAAAAAAGAGAGAGAAAAAAAGAGTAGAAGAGGTGATTGTTTGCACTATGCTCGTCTACGACCGGTCGACTCTACTACAGCTATAAGATCAGAGTATCTTCGGGCGTGTATAACTAAGCACGCTCAACTGGGCTTGTTAGCTGGGATGAGGCTAGCAGAGCTAATATGCTATGGTAGGCAGCTCAATGCGAGCCGCAGCCCAGCAGACAAGAAGCCCAGGCGGGAAGGGGCCAAACAACGACTCTGGCGCTTGTGATTGCAGGGGATGAAGGTCGTGTAGCGGCAGGAGCAATTGCCTCATCGGGTGTACTCTCCTCGAGCCATGTTTTACAGAAACACAGTCCTGTAGATCCCTCTGCGCTGCAATCTGCATGAAGCTCGTCCATCTTGTTTCGCAGGGACTGAACATTTTCAAGTAGTATGGCCGGAAGTGCTAACCAAGCCTCTGATAACGCCGCCTGGGTGCAGTTAGCATTGAGCTCCCATAGCAGCTCACGATAGAAGTTGTAGCGTGCTTAGTTGCCCGAAGCTGAAGCTGCTCATAGCTGTCGTAGGGTCGACCGATCATAGACGAGCATAGTGCAAAACATGAACAAACAAATTAAAACGAACAAAGAAACAATTTGACTCCAAGAACTCCACGACATTGCCCTCTAGGCAGCGCCATCTTGGAGACGTCAGTCCAAGTTTAATGTAAAAGGACATGAAACGTAATAAAGTTTATCCTTTTGGTATCATTTGTTAAACATGCTACAGAACATAAAATCTCACGCACAAACATTCTCAGAATTAACTTAGGTACTGTACTGGAATAATAATTGAAAAAGACTTTAAAATGAGTGCTTTATAACAGTATATACTGTATAATGTTTATATTTTATCATCAATAAAAATAAGAGTAAAAATTGAAAAGTTTTTCTTAATCATAACTATATTTTACTACATTAACACACTATTAATGAGTAAGACTATCTATAGAATGTGTTTAAGAACCATGTTTTAGCGCATGCAATAGATACACAGTATTTTACTTCTGGCTGCTCATTCGCGCATGTGACGTGATACATGGGGTTTTACTTCCGGGTACAGAACTCGCGGATTATCTCGCGAATGTTGAGGGCCGATTGTATATCCAATATCATCTGTATTTTTAATTAGATATAATGGAATTAAATAACTGAAATAAAAGTATTGTTAATTATAGCTTATTCGCATTTATTTAAAACCTAATTTTTATAATATGTATTCAAATTGTTGATTTCGCTTATTTTATAAGGATCAGAATGTTGTTGAAAATTTACACAACATCCTGGAAATGTCCTTGAAAAGTCCTGGAATTTTTTTAAAGCAGTCTGTGAAAGCCATGTTCATTTGTTTGATTAAAATGTTGGTGTTTTATTTTATTTTTTTGGGTGTGGTCCTATCTAAACCCCCCCCCCCCCCAGGTGTTGCCTCCCTATCACATATGTCCAGCACTATCCAGGGAGAGGTGTATAAGCATGCATATACCCCCTCTGTGACATGCAATGCTGCCACCTGCATTATTTTAAGAAAATGCACATCACATGCTTGAACCCGACAACACTCTCTGCGCCTTTGTGCAAATGAGCATACATTTATTCATTCATTTTCTTCAACTGCGTAATCCTAATTAGGGGCACGGGTAGGCTGGCGCCCATCCCAGTTGACTCCGGGCAAGAGCAGACTACACCCTGGACAGCTTGCCAGGCCATCGCAGGTTAGAAACACGCTGACGGCTATGTAACTACTCTTGATATAAGTCAGCAATGGTTCTTTTTCATGCCTCACACCATAGACAGTGAGCGACATGGCCGGCCTTTGATAACCAGTTAGCTGCAGTGGGGGGTGGGGGGTGACAACCTTGTTGAGAGTGGGGCTTTAATCCCCAATCTTAGAATCAGTGATCCAGCATCTTTACCACCAGGCCACCACTGCCCCGAATGAGCATACAGTCTGTCATCATTGGCCGATGATATCTTCAAGTGATAGGGAGGGGAGTATATGCCATCTCTCTCTGTCCAATGGGAGCTGGGCCAATTAATGCCCATAGGCTCCCAGTCACAGGTGGCTGCAACAACAAATTGAATTCGAACCTATGCTCTCCTGGTTGAGAGCCGTGCACCTTGTCAGTGAACCATTCCGGAGCCCATTATGTATTTATAAACAACACATCACAAAAGTGAAAACCATTTTAGTTGAAAAAGGGGTTCCACTGTATAGTTTTCCTTGTACTGTTATGATGAGTTAATAAAACTATTGAAATTTTTTTCAGTGACACACTCTCTGCAGTACCTCTATACTTCTCTAACTCCAGGACAACATTTCCCAGAATGCACTGTTGTTAGTCTGGTGGGCGGAGAGGAGTTTATGTTCTTTGACAGCAACATCAAGAAGACGATCCCGAAGACGGATTGGATAAAGAAGATTAATGCAGTTGATGCACAGTTCTGGACCAAAGAGACACAACGTACAATGGATCAGCAAGAAAACCTCAAGATTCTATTAAATAAAATCATGATACAGTTTGGGCACACTGAAGGTAAGGGCATGTAAACCTTTTCTCACATTATCTGCAATCGCTATTTAACAGAATGCAATTCATCATTGACTCAGTGACTGTAGTCCAACTGTACCATTCTGTTTGTGTGACTGTGACAAAACAACCTGTTTGAGATTTGTATGTCCACTGTACTTCATTCCCAAAGGCCTACATGTTAATACTAAACTGTAATGATCTGAACGCTAATGTTTTGTTGGAACCCAAAGGCTTTTTTCTTGATACACTTCCCCCTTCAGGTTAAATTTGCCCAGTCTTGTTCATATTGTAAATATATTTGTGAACTTGATATTTCTTAATGCGTGACATTTCTTGCACTCTTGCGAATTTTCTGGTTCAGAGAGTCCTGAAAGATTTCAGTTGTTTGAAATCTGCACCACTTATAGTTTAATAATTTGTTTGTTTAATGTTTAATAGTTAATTCAAGTAATTTCAAGTTTTGTAAAGAAAGCTGAATTGCGTGTAAATTACAGAAATCCCCAAATATCAAAAGATACATAGACACAGTCTAGTCGAAGTAAACACCAAAAATTATGAGGATATCACAAACGTTTCCTGAGTTCTGAGCCAGAAATAAAATGATCAGAGATGGACAGATATACTCTCGATCTTTCACTCATTTGTTGAAATTCTTAAACCTACAAGGGAGGCTGGTGCCTATCTCAGCCAACACTGCAAAAGTGCATCCTAAACACCTCGCTAGACAATTGCAGAGCAACACATTCACACTCGCATCTAGGATTAATTTGGAAAGCCAGTTAGCCTAATGTGCATGTCTTTAGACTATGGGAGGAAATTGGAACACTTGTAGGAAACCCACATAAGCACAGAGAGAACATGCAACCCCACGTAGAAACACTTGATCAACCGAATCTGCTTGCTGTGAAACGAACGTGCCGACCTTCACACCACCGTGCTGCCCTGGAACAGAAATACTGATGACTGTGTCCACCCACATAATATATAAAAAACTAAGGGTAAAACAATGAGTAGAGAGTATGTAAGGGAAGAAAGCTCTTGAGAACTCGCCTGTGTGTGTGTCTGTGTGTGTCTGTGTGTGTGTGTATGTGTGTGTGTACAGGAAATCATACTCTACAGAGGATGTACAGCTGTGAGCTTGATGATGACAGCACTACGAGACAATTTGATTGGTATGGTTATGATGGAGAAGATTTATTCAGTCTGGATGTGAAAGCTGAATCATGGACATTAGCCAAACCTGAAGCTGAGATCGTTTTAAAGGAGTGGGACCCTAACCGAAAGAAGGCTAAACACTGGACTAGCTACCTGGGCAGTAACTGTCTTGACTGGTTGACAAAGTTTGTGTCATATGGAAACGAGACTTTGGAGAGGAAAGGTAAAGTGTATCATCTGTTGCTACTGTAAATAAAACTGTTTGACAAACACACAGCTGAGACAAATATTTTCACATCTCATCACATGCTGTAGAAACACGCAATCAGTTATTTATTCCTCACTGAGATGGTGAAGGAAAAAATTGTCAATAAAACTTTGCTAATGTGCAATAAAATCTTGAATTACTATGAATAATTAAGTTAAATGAATAAGTGATGGAATAATTTAATAATTGAATAATAAACACCAAAAAATATTATTGGATTATTGGACCATTTGATGGATTCTTTCCATGTTAATATTTCTTAGAAAAGATTTTGGGGATGAAGTATTCTTTTAATCTTACGAGTTTTCGTGCAGAAGGTTAAGTATGTTTAGTCAGGGCATACGGCGTGGTGGCGCTTATATATAATGGGGCTCCATTTCAACAACTGATGGTCATCCTATTAATGGACAACACCTGACTGTTAATTCACTTTCAAATTAACTGTTAATCCTCGAGATTCACAAAATTTACTCTCTAACAAATATTGTATTTTCTGAACTCTTTGTCGTACTGGACTATAAGTCGCAAACTCATGGAAACTGTCTAGCTTGGTTTGGAAATTTGCTGGCAGTTTTTATGACATTGTGGTCTTTGCTCTGATAGAGCAACAGTTGTATTGCATGAAGCGATAACACCAAGAAAGTTCTCACGCAAAGTCATTTCTATTCATCTCCTTGACAACTACCTGGATGTGGAGACGCAACTGCACTGTTGACAAGCCTCTCCCTGCAGCACATTGCTCAAGCACCCATGTGCGAACTTGTTCCTTTAGCTGTGGCCATCTATAGCACCTATAGCCCGTGATTAGCTTTTTTGTATTCTTCATTGCAGGAATAATAATCTCCGCTTTTCTCCAGTCCCTCAAGTTTCTCGCTCACTCCAAGCTTTCTTTCTGCTGATCGATTACCAGCTTCTGTTGCATATTTCACTACTTGCAGCTTGTAATTCGCAGAATAGGATTTTCTTTTTGGGGACAATTCATCAGTGGTACAGGATGAGCAAGTACTGTTACCCAAGCCTAGAGTGCCTTCTTGTGGTTGTTAGTGTAAAATTAACAAACATCTGAAATTATGTCCGTTATTATTGTGATGAACAGAATATGTCATAATTTTACATATAAGTCGCTCTGGAGTATAAGTGCAATGCTGTTCTTGCTATAGACTACTGGTCTTTTTGCAGCACATGTCTAATCCATTTCCATTTTCTTCTTGTGATGATGGTACCCATGTCGACCTGCTTGCATCGTCTTAGTAGGACTTTGTTGGAGATCTTCTCAGCTCGGAAGATTCTGAGGATTTTTCGAAGGCATGTGGTGTGGAATGATGTTAGCTTCGCAAGATCTGCTTCTGTCATCCTCCAGCATTCAGATCCATACAGGATCACAGCTATGACGCAGCTCTGGTTTAGCCTGAATTTGGTGTTGAAGCTGTACTGTGTGGATCTCCAAATGTTGTTCATCTCATTGAAAATGCTCCTGGCCTTGCCCAGTCTGCTGTGGATATCTTCTTTTGTACTGCCCTCAGGTTTGATGATGCTTCCCAAATATGTAAACTTTTCTGTCTGGCGTAGATTTGTTCCACTCACTTTTACAGGGGCTGGGGTGTTCACATTTAATGTCATTATTTCTTTTTTCTTGATGCTGATTTGAAGCCTCCCCTGCTGTCCAAAGGTTTTCGGTCTCATGGTCTTGTCCTGTATGTGTTGGTGTGAATGGGGCATCAGTGCCAGGTCATTTGCAAAGTCAGGGTCTTCTAGGATTGAGAAGAGACTCCAGTGTATGTATATACTACTCAAAAAATTAGCAGATTTTGGCAAAAAAGTAAAGTTAAACCCAAAATTCCTATCTCAAAAAATTAGCATATTTCATCCGACCAATAAAAAAAGTGTTTTTAACACAAAAAAGTCAACCTAAAAAGAATTATGTTCAGTTATGCACTCAATACTTGGTCGGGAATTCTTTTGCAGAAATGACTGCTTCAATGCGGCGTGGCATGGAGGCAATCGGTCTGTGGCACTGCTGAGGTGTATGGATGCCCAGGATGCTTCGATAGCGGCCTTAAGCTCATCCACAGTGTTGGGTCTGGTGTCTCTCAACTTTCTCTTCACAATGTCCCACAGATTCTCTATGGGGTTCAGGTCAGGAGAGTTGGTAGGCCAATTGAGCACAGTAATACCATGGTCAGTAAACCATTTACCAGTGGTTTTGGCACTGTGAGCAGGTGCCAGGTTGTGCTGAACAATGAAATCTTCATCTCCATAAAACTTTTCAGCAGATGGAAGCATGAAGTGCTCCAAAATCTCCTGATAGCTAGCTGCATTGACCCTGCTCTTGATAAAACACAGTGGACCAACACAAGCAGCTGACGTGGCACCCCAGACCATCACTGACTGTGGGTACTTGACACTGGACTTCAGGCATTTTGGCATTTCCTTCTCCCCAGTCTTCCTCCAGACTCTGGCACCTTGATTTCCGAATGACATGCAAAATTTGCTTTCATCCGAAAAAAGTACTTTGGACCACTGAGCAACAGTCCATTGCTGCTTCTCTGTAGCCCAGGTCAGGCGCTTCTGCCGCTGTTTCTGGTTCGCCCAGGTCTGGAATCGGCCTTTCTCCACAATCTACCTCAGGGTCCAGTCACCTCTTCTTGTTGTGCAGTGTTTTCTGCCACACTTTTTCCTGAGGTGCCTTGATACAGAACTCTGGGAACAGCCTATTCGCCCAGAGATTTCTTTCTGTGTCTTACCCTCTTGCTTGAGGGTGTCAATGATGGCCTTCTGGACAGCAGTCAGGTCGGCAGTCTTACCCATGATTGCAGTTTTGAGTAATGAACCAGGCTGGGGTTTTTTAAAAGCCTAAGGAATCTTTTGCAGGTGTTTAGAGTTAATTGGTTGATTCAGGTGATTAGGTTAATAGCTCGTTTAGAGTACCTTTTCATGATATTTTGAGATAGGAATTTTGGGTTTTCATGAGCTGTATGGCAAAATTATCAGTATTAAAACAAAAGACCTGAAATATTTCAGTTGGTGTGCAGTGAATCTAAAATATATGAAAGTTTAATTTTTATCAGTACATTACAGAAAATAATGAACTTTATCACAATATGCTAATTTTTTGAGAAGGACATATATACATATGTATATATAATATAATATTCGTGAGTCACTCCACCGAAAGTAGGCTCTTGGATCCAAAAATGAGATTTTCACACAGTCAGATAGAGGAGGCCCAAAGCTGCAAAATGCAGCAAAAAGTTTGTCAAGACCTTGAAAACTGACCAAGCTATGCCATTTCTTGTGTCAGCATTCAACTAAAAATTTCAAAAGACGTTTTAGAGAAAAATGAACACAAAGATTGCACTTCTTACAAGATTAGTCCTTAGCAACCAAACATTTTTATGCACTTCAGCCATATAAACTTTTAAAAAGCATGTCTCGGAAGAGTTTTAGGAAGAGATAAGAGAAATCATCCTCATTTTTATCCGACATGCCCTTGTTAAACCCATCAGTCACCGTGGTAACCCTATAAAAATTGAACAAAAAATTACTTTTTTTTTTTTTTCATTTCTGTTTATTCCAATGAGATCAGTATGTATATTTCTGACCATTATATAAAGGTTCAAGTGTCTTCAAATGATACTGATTGAAAAAAAACAGTCAGGTTCAAACAATCACACTGAAATTAAGAAAACTATATACAAGAAAACCATATAACAAAATTCTCTGATCTCTTTATACAAGTAAGCTTCTTCAACTCTTCCCTCAGCATTATCATCTTAATCTATATCCTGCTCAGCAGATAAGATCACATCTTCACAAACACCAGTCATCACACTTTTATTAACAGATGCCTCTTCTTCATCAACATCAAAATCTTCATTATTACAGCTGTCATCATCATCATCAGTTTGTTTATATGTAAAAGGTATGAAACATTTAAGTCTTTTTCAGGTCTTGACGAATTATTTAACTAAACAACACATGATCCAGCATGTCCAATCCAGACAAGATTACACACAAATCAAATGATCAAAAAAATTCCATAATCGAATTTTGCATGCAGAGAAAAATACCAATATTCAAACAATACTTATATTAAGTTTCTAAAGGACATAATACTGAGCATATTGCAATGGAATCATGTCTTTTTCTTAATATTCCAGCAGTTCCAGCAGATCCGAGATATCACACACACACAGACTGTAAGCAGTGGGTGACTGCTCATTTGTGCATCTATCGCACCATTTGCACTCATTTGCCCCACTCCCTTCTTATATTTTCTTCCATTCATCTGGATGCTGCTCATTTAACCGTTTGCACACTGTGTGTGTGTGTGTGTGTGTGTGTGTGTGTGTGTGTGTGTGTGTGTGTATGTGATAGAGAGAGAGAGAGAGAGAGAGAGAGAGAGAAATAATCTTCAAAGCCGAATTCCGAATTTAACATCTATACCAATGCTGGACATCACCGACATTTCACTCTCCTTTTCCAGAAATTGTGTCTTCACAATCTTACAAATAAACTTACTGTTATTAAAGAAAGTCGGAGATAAGTGCCACATGCGGTACTAGAGGCAGGAAGTAAACCAGAAGTTAACGTGTGATGGGCACTGCGCATGTGCAAGCCGGAGCTGACCAATCAATGTGCTCGTTTCAGATCTTCCTTAGCAACTAGCCTGCATTGTTTACGTGCATATCATCTTTATAACCTTTATTTTCCTCACTGAAATGGCATTTTAATATCCAAACAGTATCCAAAATGGAGAGACGATTTCACGACCATTCTTCTGGTCTATGGATTATAGTGTGCCTTGTACCGAAGTCGGTGAATAATTGCAACGAAAACCAGTAAGTTTGCTACAGAAAAAAAATGGGAGAAAAAAGACATTTTTAGTGAGTTTTAGTCGATTTCACTTGAGCAAGTGAAAGATCTTGAATACTTGTTTTAATAGTTTATGCAAAAATCTGAATTTCGATAAAAATGACCATTTTTACTTTTTTGGCCATTTTCTCGAAAGTAGTCCGTGCGACAAGCGCCTACATTCGGTGGACCACCTCACATTTGTGCTTTTACACACATAGGAATTCTTGTGCAGTTGTTCAAAGAGTCAAGTTACAAAAATGGTTAAAAATGTTTATCAGATGCCCACTAGAAGCGAGCATTACATCATTTGTGAGGCGCTCCATAGAATGTAGGCACTTGTCGCAAGTGACGTATGCACCATACGTCACATTGTGAGACAAAGCGCGGCTTATCTGGACTTCCAATCTTTCAAGTGAACAAGTGAAGGTTGAGTACTAAACAAGTATATCACATAAAAGGGTGACGTAATGATGTAATGAGCTTTCAGCTGGACCCAGAATGCAGTGTGAGAAGGCAGAGTGGATTTATTATTCAAAGAGGAAGCACTTAAGCAGCGTGCTTTCACTGAGGTGAACTGCATTCAGCCCGAGCAGCTCAGCCATGCCCCTCAGCCGGAGCGGGCATGGAATAGTGAGAGAATACGGTACAAAGAAGCAGGGACGTGATGTGAGTTAATCTTCTGGCGCAGAGGTGGGTGTGCTTGTGGTTTTTTGGAGTATGAGAAGAGTGAATTCAGATGTGAGCCATGAGCAGCTCAGCCACGCCCCTCAGCAGGAAGGGAAAGAAAACAGATTTAGTCGGGTACAGCCGCCAAAACCAAAGTCCCCCAAAAACACAGATCATAAAAAGAACATAAAACAACATGAAGTGTAATAAATTGATGAACAAAACAAAAAGATAAACATGCTACACCACAGTACATAAAATCACACACACACAAACATTCTAAACATTAACTTAGGTACTGTACTAGAATAGTAATTGAAAAATACTTTAATGCTACAGTGCTTTACAACAGCTCTTATGATTATTCCTCTTCAGGCACTTCAGAGGAAACTAGTTTTTTCAGAAAAAAGTCTTAGTTTTTCAGAAGAGACATCCAACGTCATTACCTTTTTCTGGTGCTTAGCAACTATTTGAATGGCATCATAGAGCTTAAATGGTAATAAAAACTCACTAAAAAAAGGCTCATTGACAACTTGTGGGTGAATGAGGAAAAAGTGGCGTATACATCATCTCAACCAATCAGCAGTCAGGAGGATAGCCATTGGCTGAATTTAAATCACGTGACAGTTGCTCGTCAATCCGTGAATATGTGCAGGCGCGGGTGCAAAACCACGAATAGTCAAGGGCCTACTGTAATTTATTATTTTTCTGAGCCACTTAATCCTAATTATGGTAGCGTGGAGGCAGGCAGCCGGCGGAGTACACTCTGGACAGCTCGCCAAGCCAACATGCTGATGGCTATGCAGCTCCTCTTGATGAAAGTCAGCAATGGATCTTTTACATGATCATCTCATTACAGACTTTCATAACCAAGTTAGCTGCTCTGTCGGAAAGCAGTGACAATGGGGCATGAATCCCCAACCTTGGGAACAATAATCTGTCACTTTACCACCGGGCCACCACTGCCTTTGTTTCAGGTAGAATGTTTAACAGAAGGACAAATTTTGGCTGAATTTACTCTGATAACAATAGTCATTATAATGTTGAAATGTGATGGTGTTTATTCCTGCCTGTTTCTTGTTGGTAAATCAAAGAATGTCCACTTCAGTTCCTCTCACGATCTTAGCTTTGTCGAGTGACTTCCCCTTCACCCTGGGGACAGCTGCTGTTATATGTGGATCTGGCAATGGTGGTGCAGGATTGGTAACTTTGATCCAACCCATGGAGTGAAAGGCAGTGTTACCATGAATGGAGACAATGTTTAAATCTATATTTGTCTCCAATAAACGGAGTAACTGCATTGTTTCCTCATCCTTCATAGAGGCCACCTGATTGAAGAGTGTTTGTGGTGAAATATATTTCTTAATATTCAACTCGGAATCACCTGATTTGACAACTTGTACATTTGTAAACGCCCGATTAAAAAAAATAAATAAATAAAATGTTTTACAATGATTCATTCGTACCCTAACTGAGGTTTTTGTTTTGTTTTTTTCTCCAAGGTTTCTAACAGGCTTCTAACCATTTTTAAAGATCAGTGGTACACACACTTTTTCAGCATGCAAGCTACTTACAAAATGATCTACCAACTATAAAATTACAAAACATGTATTTATTCATAAATATATTGAGAATTATTTCTATGAACCATACATGTTGGTGTATCTTGCATAACTGAGCGAACCCGTATTGCTGAATAAAACTTCATACATGTTTTGTCGTTACCTTAATCTGATGACTTGCACTGAATGGAATCAGCCAGGGATGCATAGTTTTCTCGAATAGGGTTTAAAAAAAAACCCTGAAATATGTCCTCTCCTCGCATGTGCTCTTTCGTGTACAGGACTGTTAACGGCTCCTCTTTTGCGGTCATATCAGTTAGCACCAACTGAATTAAAATGCACAACTGGGCGGTGTCCCTCATGTCTGTAGACTCATTCAGCTGCAGTGAGAAGCACTCACGGTCTGCAATGTCCTCCCAAAGTTTAGTCAGATCCTTGGCCATGGCTTCACTGCGTCGCATAACTGTAGTTCTTGATAGCTGGAGAGTTCTTATCCAAGATAGTATTTAGATTTGTCTTGGAACAACGAGTCAGCTGCCTCAAACAAATGAATCTTTTAATCATTAAGAACAAAAAATCCTTCCTAGATGGAGAGATGGTAAGTGACTCACTCGGACTGAAGCTTCAGTGGCTGTCTTTGCTTTTGAAGTCAGCTGTGAGAAAATGACGACTATCTGTACAATTGGGATTTCAGTTCCTTCTCCTTTCTCTTTTTCGGTTTTCTTTTCAGAGGGAAGTCAGCATCGTGATTTTTATGGATGAAAAGCCGCTCCACACTTCCCTTTTTCGGTAGAAGACATAAATTTGAGTCTAACTCGCTAGCTTGCTAGAACGCGCTGTTGTCAGATTGGTTAGACCGACTGTCAATCAAATGACAAATTTCACAGTGAGGATGGTAGACTGTTATCTATGTTTTAATGCCATGCTATCCACCCATACTACTACCTTTAGAAATCGACCGGTAGATTCTGATCGACAAATTAGGTACCCCTGTAAAAGATTTTATGGCACACTTTTCCAAACAAAATGGTGAATAAATTGTTCCGTAGTTATTAAGGTGGCGGATAAGTTTTTCTTGTGTGTAAAAATACAGGAATCTCTTGCTAATTCACGCTTCAATTCATGCGGCTTCAGTGCATCTTGGGTTTTTCGGTTTTTTTTTAAAATATTCATTGCATTAAAAATAAGGAAATTATGGAAGAATTGCGGGGAAAGTTAAGGAACGTGCCGCAAAACAAGGCCAATTATGCAAAAAACCCCACAAATAAACAAAAACAACCCAAACCCCGCCCATCAAAATTACTTAGATTTTTATGTGAGGTGTGCATCTGTGTGTGTATTTATATTTTATTTACATCTTATAATAATAATTAAACATTAAAAAATAATACATAAGTATTTGTCTTTGAATACTGTATGTATTTATTGATATATACGAGTACATATATAGATGTATGTATACGCCAGTCAGGAGGGTCGATCCTACTTCGCAGAATTCGGCGGTTGCAAGGGAATCTTGGTCCCAGTTAACCACGGAAAGTGAGGGATCCCTGTATTTCAAAATTAATGTCGTTTATTTACTTTTGTGATGTGAATTTCTATAATTTCTTCAATAAATAAATGGCCAAGTAAAATATCTTAGAATGAAGTACCTACACAGACTCCCCTAGGTTTCACCGAAGTCGTGCACTGCACACTTATGATATCAAATTTAAAAACCACCCGAAGGTAGCCCATGTAGGTACTTTGCTCTGGTGTGTGCTGCGATGGACAAATGTGTGGCCTGACTCATTCAGCACTTAGGCAAAGGTGAACGTTTACCTTTCAGGATATGGGTCATTTTTTTTAAAATTAGATTTGTGGAGAAATTTAGAAGATTCTAAAAAAGTACAACCTTTCCAGCATCATTGTATGAGTTGAGAATGTGAAACAGACTGTGTGACCTTTCTTTTTACAGTCAGCTTTGGGAGTGGAATGCAGAAAGGAGTTGCAAGTGGAATTAAGATATGATTTGGGAATTATTCTGTTTTTCTGTGTCTCTGCAGTTCCTCCTGAAGCAAGAGTGTTCCAAAAGTACACCAGTTCTCCAGAGCTGGTGTGTTTTGCTACCGGTTTCTCTCCCAAATCGGTGAGTATTACCTGGAAGAAGAACGGGGAGGACGTGTATAAGGATGTGCATATCAAGGACACATTACCCAACCAGGATGGAAGTTTCCAGAAGAGAAGTATTCTCAAAGTTCGAGCTGAGGATCTGCAGAAATACAACTACACCTGCGTGATTCAGCACAGCAGCTTGGAGAAGGATTTAGTACTGGAAGCACCAAAAGGTCCAAATAAACTTCAGATTTACAGAGTGAAATTGATTTATTACTGCAACACATCAACACGCTGTAATCACTTCACAGGTGGAGGATCAGATGGAGGACCTAATGGAGTATTGGCTGGTGTTATTGCTGGTGTAGTTCTGATTGGAGTTGCTATTGTTGTTGCTGTTGGTTATGCCATCTGCAAGAAAAGGTGAGAAAAAAGCATTACGTGGAATAAATTAATTGACAAATAAAAGAAGTAAAATAAACATGAATTTCAGTTTTGATATTTACACTATAAATATAAAAGGTTTTTACTTAAAGGAAACTTTCCAAGTGACATGAATGGGAACACTGAATCTTTTCCATGAGGGCATTTCTTTCACTCCCTTTACTGGGAAAGTGTATGGAGGAGGATTTTAAATGCAGAACCATTTGATAGTTTTTTATTTTATTATGGATTTGGGGTTCTGTAACAAAATCTTATCACTATCACTTCAACATGATCATTTTTGAGGGATGAGGGTCAATGCATGTAGTTAGCATTATACTAAGCTTTCATTACCCTAGAAATTTAATGTTTTGTTCTGATTTTTTGGAAAAAGGATGATTAAAAGAAAAAAAATATCCTAATTTACTGGGTTTTGATTCCCCACAGATCAAGAAGAAGTTGTGACCTGAGCACGGAATCTTGAGTCCAGGTGCCCGATTGAGGAACTGCAACATAACTTGCCCCACTTTTTGAAGTCAGACCCCCACAACCCCCATTCCGTTCCAGGTGCTTGTGATGAATAAGAACTGACAAATAAAAACATACAGTATCCTGGGTGATGGGACCATCAATCAGTTAATTGGGAGGAAAACCAGATGAGCAGCAGCAGCAGTGAACCTACAAGAGCGAACAGCGGAAATGTGGTAGAAACCTGCAGGATTACAACTTTACATTTGGAAGAACCCTTTCTATGACTCTCTGTCTGCATGTAGGCTGCGTGGAGAGGATTAGTTAGTAGTATTTATATCTGTAACCACTTAATCCTAATTAGGGTCACGGGGAGACTGGTACCCATCCCAGCCAACTCCGGGCGAGGGCAGAGTACACCCTGGGCATCTCGCCAGGCCATCGCAGGGTGAAAACATGCTGACAGCTTTGCAGCCTACTCTTGTCGAAAGTCCGCAGTTATTCTTTTACATGCCTCACACCATAGACAGCGAGAGACATAGCCGACCTTTGATAACCCAGTTAGCTGCACTGGGTATGGGGTGGGGGGGCAGAGTGACAACCTGTGGTGAGTGGGGCTTTAACCCCCAACCTTAGGATCAGTCATCCAGCAACTTTACCACTCGGCCACCACTGCCGTTCATATTTATATCAGGCATGAGATTGTTTCGCTTTTTGGCGGAAATATGCTTTTTCTGACCTCCAGAGGCCATTTTTTTTATATTATTCCAAATCCGTTAAAATATTTTCAGGGGGGTTAAGGGTTTAAGAGGCTTCAGACAAACATGTACATTTCATTAGAGGCTTAGTGTTGAACAGGAAGTTCCTGCAGTGAAGTCTCGTCTTCTGCGTTATTTTACTGAAATCATCTCACTACTGTGCACTTGAAAATGCTTCATTGGCACCGCCATATTGTAAACAAAGTCGGATACACTGTAGAATCATTTCATTTTTTTCTTAACTTATTTATTCAAATACGAAAGCGAATTACATGTGTATAATAAGTGATTTTTATTTTATAAAAATGATTTTAAACATTTTTTGTAGTTCTCGCTAATTTTACAGTGTTGTGAATGTCGCATGTGAGCATGTTACGACATATATCAGACAGTCGGGTTGTATAGTCTACTTATAATTCCCAAAGTTGTCATGAGTTTGGAAAAGACAAGTCGAAATATTAGAAGTGAGCAGGGGGTTTCTATTTGGCGATGGTCCAGGGGACATTCTGCTCATTAAGCTCTATGATACCACTCAAATGCTGTGCATCTTCTCTGGTTAAGCCATAGAAAACGGTGGATGTCTCTTCTGAAGAAATAAGACTTTCTCCTGAAGAAACGACAGTTTCCTCTGAACTGTTGTATTAAAGTCTTTATCAATTATTATTCCAGTACAGTATCAGTAGGCTGCAAAGCCGCCAGCGTGTTTCTGTCCCTTGCTAAAGGGTTGTGTCAGGAAGGGCATCCGACGGAAAAATCTATGCCAAACCAAACGTGCGAATCATTTGCTGTGGCGACCCCTGATAAAGGGGAAAAGCCAAAAGGAAATCTCATTCCAGTACACTACCTAAGTTAATGTTTGTGTGTGAGATTTTATGTTCTGTAGCATGTTTATCAAACGATGCCAAAAGGATAAACTTTATTAAGCTTCGTGTTCTTTTACATTGAACTTGGAGTGACGTCTCCAAGATTGTGCTGCCTAGAGGGCGACGTCGCGGAGTTCTCAGAGTGAAATTGTTTCTTTGTTCATTTTAATTTGTTTTATTTGTTCATGTTTTGCAGTATGCTCGTCTATGACCGGTTGACATCTATGAGATCAGAGTGTCTTCGGGGTGTATAACTAAACACACTCAACTTCTGAGCTAATATGCTATGGTAGCTCAATGCTAGCCACACCCCGGCTAACAATAAGCCCAGGTGGAGTTTTCAGAGTCATGTTTCTTTTTATTTGTTTTATTTGTTGTTTTGTTTGTTCGTGTTTTGCACTATGTTCGTCTATGACTGGTCGACCCTACTACAGCTATGAGATCGGAGTGTCTTTGGGTGTATATAATTAAGCATGCTGAACTTCTGAGCTAATACAGAGGCTCCACGACTTACGTTTTTAATTGGTTCCGGACGGCCGAACGCAAGTTGAAAGTGAACATAAGTTGTTACAGTGACGTGTGATGTATGACGCTCATACTGTACTACACATCCATAAATACCATTACCGTATCTCATAAAACACCCCTAAATCAATTATTATAAACATAATATTCTAAAATAATATCAAATATATCAAATAATATCAACATCAATTTCAAATAAGTCACTTATTTATACCAAATCACTTGACATGAAGCTGAAATCAGCCAATCACGCTTACAATATGTGAAGCACTCAATACCGAAAGTAGTGTACTTGCTATGGGTTATACGAGTATCCGGTCTTTCAAGTGCGCAAGGGTGCCGTTGAACTCGTTTAGAACACAGCCTGCGCTGATGTGGAGCCAGCAGAATGGAGAGTTCACTTTCTTAGTTTCGGATTTTCATTCAATTTACAACTCTCTTTGCTTTAAACTGATTATGCATGATAGATTGTGCCGATACGGGCAGATAGTTAATTCATCTCTGTATATGACTTGCACCCATGCTAGTAGGCTTACGCTTCTGACCAATCATATTTGCTTAGGGTTACAAAAGTCCGCAAAACAGTGTATACACAAAGATCACAGAGACGACGTCTTAACACAAGGTTAAAACGCTATATAACAGATATATATATATATATATATATATATATATATATATATATATATATATATATATATATATTTATATAACTGAACTGGGAAGAAGGAGGGGCACGTTCAATCTGTAGTTTGTAAACAATGGACGCAGCGTCATTACATCAGCACACTACGTAGGTATGTCTAAACTCAAATTTTGACTTTTTTTTTTTTTGAAAATAAGTAAAATAAAATGGATGAACGTAAGTCGGGGAGCGTCTGTATGCTATGGTAGCTCAATGCTAGCCGTATCCCGGCTAACACTAAGCCCAGGCTGGGAGGGGCCGGCCGAACGGAGGTGGACGAGATTCACGCTCAGATTGCAGCGCAGAGGGATCTACAGGACTGCTTCATGCTATGTTTCTGTGAAACATGGCTCGAAGGGAGTACACCCGAAGAGGTGATTGCACCAGCCGGCTACACGGCCTTCATACCGTGCGATCCCAAGCGCTGGAGTCGTCGTTCGGCCCCTTCCCGCCTGGGCTAATCGTTAGTCGGGGCTAGCATTGAGCTACTATAGATTATTAGCTCAGGATAGGAAGGTGTTAAACTTCAGAAGACTCCGATCTCATAGCTGTAGTAGAGTCGACCGGTCATAGACGAGCATAGTGCAAAACATGAACAAACAAAACAACAAATCAAACGAACAAAGAAACAATTTGACTCTGAGAACTCCGCGACGTCGCCCTCTAGGCAGCGCCATCTTGGAGACGTCACTCCAAGTTCAATGTAAGAGGACATGAAGCATAATAAAGTTTATCCTTTTGGTATCATTTGTTAAACATGCTACAGAACATAACACTTTCTAAGAATTAGCTTATGTACTGTACTGGAATAATAATTGAATGAGACTTTAATACGAGTGCTTTACAACAGTATATGCTGTATAATGTTTATATTTTGTCATCAATAAAAATAAGAGTAAAAATTGAAAAGTTTTTCTTAATCATTACTACATTTTACTACATTAATACTTTATTGATGAGTAAGACTGTGTATAGAATGTGTTTAAGAAGCATATTTTACCGTGTGTAATAGATACATAGTATTTTACTTCCGGCTGCTCATTCGTGTATGTGACGTGATACATGGGGTTTTACATCCGGGTACATCCGCGGATTATCTCGATTTGCGGGAGGGGCCGGAACCGAACCCCCAGCGAATGTCGAGGGCCTACTGTATATCGTTATATATATATATATATATATATATATATATATATATATATATATATATATCAGTTATACAGCGTGTTACTCTTGTGTTAAGACGTCGTCTCTGTAATCTTTGTGTTTACACTGTTTTGCGGACTTTTGTAACCCGAAGCAAATATGGTTGGTCAGAAGCGTAAGCCTACTAGCATTGGTGCAAGTCTCGTACACAGAGATGAATTAATTATCTGCTCAGATCGGCACAATCTACCATACATACTCAGTTAAGCAAAGAGATGTGTAAAATGAATGAAAACTCAAGAAAGAGAACTCTCCGCTCTGCTAATTCACATCAGTGCAGGCTGAGTACTAAACGAGTTCAACGGCGCCCTTGCGCACTTAAAAAACCACAAGTCTGTATAACCTGCGCTTTGTTTCAAGCAAGTAAACTACTTTCAGCAAGTGCACTACTTTCAGTATTGAGGTAGGTAAAGTCTGTTGGTTTTTTACACCCGAGCCTCATGGCTCATCAGGCCGATGCCCTTGCGCACTTAAAAAACCACAAGTCCGTATAACCCGCGCTTTGTTTCAAGCAAGTAAACTACTTTCAGCAAGTGCACTACTTTCAGTATTGAGGTAGGTAAAGTCTGTTGGTTTTTTTACACCCGAGCCTTATGGGTCATCAGGCCGGTGCTTATCACCGGTTTCCATAGCGTGAAGCGACCAGGAGTTCAACTCTCCCAGGATGGGACGCTAGTCCATCGCAGGTTACCTTCCCAGTATATTTTTACTGGTACCCATTTATACTGCTGGGTGAACAGAGGCACACTTGTGGTTGAGACCTTGCCCAGGGGTCTTAGCACAGTGAGGGTCTCAGTGGGATTCGAACTCACAACCTCCCGATCATGAGCGCAGCACCCTAACCACTACACCACCGGCCCCACTTTTCAGTATTGAGCGCCTCACATATTGTAAGCATTGATTGGCTGTTTTACGCTTCATGTAAAGTGAGTTGGCTCAGCTTCATTTCATGTGACCGTCGACCATCGGAACCATCTACAAGCAGAAAGATCGCATCATAGAGAATGTTAAAGGTTATATTTGATACCGTATTTGATATTTGATGAGTGAATTTGATTAAAACTTTTCAATTTGAAATTATTTTGCTAGAATTTAATTTATTTGAAATTAATGTTGATATTATTTTACAATGTTATGTTTATAATAATTAATTTAGGGGTGTTTTATGAGATACGGTAATGGTATTTATGGATGTATTGTACAGTATGATCGTCATACGTCACTGTAACAACTTACGTTCACCTTCAACTTACGTTTTTAATTGGTTCTGGACGGCCGAAAGTAAATCGGGGAGCGCCTGTACATGTAACATAATATGCATATGTGCTTTTTCGACATATATGTGATGCAGCAATGCCATTCCTCTTTCAAGTACATTCACTTTTCAAACCCGCTCCAAAAGTTATGAAATGACTAATCTTTTGGAGAGATAATTATGATATATGTTAGATATTTCTAGGTTTCTTTTATTATTACTTTAATCATTGTATAAATAATTAAGTATTAGTTTGAAAACTGAAATTGTGGAAGAATACAAGAATACACATGTAAAATATTATATCAGTGGGTACTTTCAATTCGTAAGACATTTTGATGTGATTTATTCTAAAAAAGTGAATTACTGTATTCAATAACATTATAATTGTTACAAAGCTTATTTTAAAATGCGTGTAATACCACCATTTTAGTATTCCATTTTCAAATTTTTCTGCAAACTACCCTGCAAACCCCCGTGCATGCCTTCGCCATGCACCTTTGACTATACAAAAAGGTCAGCTTTTTTCATCCATGGCCAATCTCATGCCTGTTATATATTTAACATATTAGAGAAAAGAAACGTTCAGCAGGTACCTGAGTGTTTGTGAAACTCAGGAAGGTTTTATTTATGAAGGTGATGATGCAGTATCACATGAATTGTTTGTCTTAATAACAAATATAGGAAGATGTTTACTATGGGCCATCATGATAGTGTCGTGGTCAGTCCGTCCACATCACAGCAACAAGATACTGGGTTCAATTCCCAGCTCGGGCGTTTTTGTGTTGAGTTTGCATGGTCTCCCCGTGCTTGTGTGGGTTTCTTCCCACAGTCCAAAAATATGCACAGAAGGTTAATTGGCTGTTCTAGATGTTCCCTATGTGCGAGTGTTTGGCCCTGCAATGTCCTGAAGAGCCGTCCAGGGTGTACCCCACCATCGCTCGGAGTTAGCTGAGATGGGTGCCTGCCACCCTAATTAGGATCAAGCGGCTTAGAAAATGAATGAATGCTTACTATGTATGTGTATAGATTATTGAGTTGTTTTATTAACCACGCAACCATATTTGTAAAGTTTAACTGCGAGTATTTAGCTTGTCTTGTTTGTGGTAAGCTTCTTGAGTTGGAGTCATACTGCCATCATAAGAAGATGGTGATCTGATGATACATCTGCTCCTCGTCTCACTCTTGTGTCCTGGCAAGTTCGTCTGAACTTCTGGTTCATGCAGATATGGACTATTTGATTCTCTGTGATGTGATCTGGTGATCGCCACATGGCTTTGTGGATCTGCTTGTGAGGGAAAATGCCTCCTCCTATCACCAGTCTGTTCGGGGAGCACAGGTTAGCAAAGTGTTCTCCGTTTTCATTCATTTGTCCGAGTGTTGCATATGTCTAATGGTTCTATCAGATGAGTCCTTAATATAGCTTCCCCAAACCAAGTTGAACAAGCCCAGGCAAGCTCAGACAAGCCCCAACATGTCTGTGTTGTTTTTCCCCTCTGTTGGATTGCGCAACTCCAGTCCTCTATGGAAAATTACAGCCACCCACAGCTGAGTCACACCACGTGACTCTCTTCCATTATGTTTACAGTATATTTCCATATAGGTACATACTCATAACACCGAGTCCGTGTGTTCCCGTTACTTCCTTATATCCGGTGTTGTCACTCCCTAACTTTGCTTTGCGTTCATGTCGCCTATGAGCACTGTGATGTCTTTCGCCTGCGTTTGTCCAGCACGCTCTGCAGTTGTTGGTAAAAGATATCTTTGCTGCCATCGTCTGCATTGTTGGCATAGTTATTAAGTCTCCCGATTCGGAGTCTCCCGATTTAAAAGCATAAATCCAATCTCCCACCAGGAGATTAATTTCTCCCGATTTCCAGACAACCTCCCGAAAAAAAAAAAGTCACACTTTGAACACACCGTAGATTTTTTAAGTCTTAATCTTCTGCATATTGCACTTTGGAGACACCGTAGAAATTGATAGCCAGTCTCTATCTTCCGTTTCTTTATGCACACACGAGTTGGCAGTTCACTGATACAGGCTCGCTACTTCAAGTCACGTGATCATTCAGTGCCGTGATGACAATGTCAACTGTGATGGGAGTGAAGAGATTTCCTCTTTTCACAAAACTGTTGCAGGCAGTGCTGACTTTATACCAAACAGCAATTGTGACAGTGAAAGGGTATTTTCTATTGTAAAGAAAATCCACACTGATGCCAGGTCAGAATTGATCAATGAAACTGTTTGTGCCCTCTTGGCTACTCAGACTTTGTTTGTTACAAATGCCATCCAAGTCCTGAACTTTGTAAAATTGGAAAGCAAGCAACATACAAGTATGTGCAGGAACATACCTAAACATCTGGTGTAATTATTAAGCAAGCAGCATTAGTATATGTAACAATATTTTAAACAGTTGTTACCTTTTTTATCAGCTGATTCATAAAACTGTATACATAAATTATATTATAAATTATATAAATTATTGAATAAATTAAAAAAAAAAAACTTGTTTATTGAGCAATGTTCCTTTATAAAAAATATATGCATCAATTCTTGGGGCCGCAGCCCGGCCGCGCAGGGGGTGCGGTGTCTCTGGTGAAAATTCTCCCTATTTCAAACTGTTGAAACTTAATAAGTATGTGTTGGTAGGGGCATAACATTGGATGATACTCATGTTGATGTTTTTCTTTGTCGCAAATTTGGCTGTGATAATTCTTGGGCTTACTAGTTCCCATCCTACAAGAGCTTTTCGTGCCTGTGGTGTTAACATCAAGGCAACTCCCTGGGTGTGTGGTGCACCTTCCTCAGTATGTCCTGAGTACAGCACTGTTTCTCCCGATGTTAGCTTTACTTCTCCTGTTTGGAGCCATCTTGTCTCACTCAGACATAAAATGGAGATGCTGTATTTTCTCATTTCTTTTGCAATCTGGTAGGACCTGCCTGTCTCATACATTGTTCTGATGTTCCACATAGCTAAGCTTGTTGATTTCTTGGGGCTAAGAATGGGAGTCAGCAACACAGCTCCCATGTGATTTTCCCTGCACCGCGTCATAATCATGTGTTGAGGCCCTTTTGTTCCCAAGTCATGATGATTTTGATTTGTCGTTGATGTTTCTGTAACAGTTGATTTTCCGGGTAGAGTTGTTAGCCCTACACCAACCTGTTATACTCTAGGAGAGTTGTCGTCTGGATTAGTCTGACCTCTACCCTTTGACCTGTCTAGCTTGGGTGGCCCTACCAGGAACTAGTGTTCCGGCTGGCATTGCTCTCCGGGTCATAGAGGTACACAAGCTACTACCCCACGACAAGGGTTGGACATGTAGTAGAGGAAGACCAAAGCTGAGGTATAAAGATGGCTGCAAGTCCAGTCTGTCCAAGAGTGATATAAACATCAATAAATGGGAAGAAACAGCAGAGGACAGAGTGTTGTGGAGGACAGCTGTGATTGACAGGGTCACTGAACTTCAGAGGACTCAGACTAAACACCTGGTGGAGAAATGTATGCAACGAAAGGAAAACAGCAACAAAGAGCATTACAACATCCTCTTGCTATGCAGATTCTGCAAAAGGCATTGCGCTTCAAAATTGGCAGAATCAGCCAGGAAAGAAGCTGCCAGAAATGAACATCCTCGGTGTGAAACATTTAAAGACGTCTGAAAGCTGAACAGACCATTTGCATAGACGACAAAAGCCAAGATTTTATTTATATATATATATATATATATATATGTGTGTGTGTGTGTGTGTGTATATATATATCTATCTATCTATATATATATATATATATATATATATATATATATATGTGTGTGTGTGTGTGTGTGTATATATATATCTATCTATCTATATATATATATATATATATATATATATATATGTATGCATGCGTATGTATATACACACACACAGTGATACCGCTGCTCACGAACATAATTGGTTCCCAGAAAGTGTGTAAGGCGAAAAGTTCGTCTTCCGAACATTTATTTCCCATAAGAAACCATTAAAATGAGAATAATCCATTCCCAGGTCCCCATAAAACATAATTTTCTACTAAATAAGACTTAAAACTACACAAAAATATACCTTATTTTATGTATAATAAATGTGCTATTGTAATTAAAGAAATAAACTGTACTGTATAATAAAGTCGTTTTATTTACCTTTGTGATGGTAGTTGATGGCTTGATGGAATGGAGTGGGAGGAGGAGGGAGGGAGTTTCTGTTTGGAAGGAGAGTCACCTTCCATAAGGACTGTAGGTAACTCAACCTCCGGTGTGGCTTCTCTTCTTTGCTTCTTAGAAGGAGACTCTTTATCCTTTTTGCTGACTAAAAACCTCTTAATTGACACCTGTTGCTTTCTGAGTTGTATGGGGTCTTTTTCGGTCCCATAATAGCAAAAGTACACTCAATATGGTCCAAAATGTCTATCAAACACAAACCACGTCCGCACTCAAAGAAAGGGGGTGACGAAATGGGACGCCGTGAGCGTGCGTCAGTTTCTCGTGGCCGCCACCGTGGCGCTGTTCGACCGCGTGGTTTGGTTCGTACGCCGAAAACTAGTTCGCCAGCAGAGACTATATGCTCGCAAATTTAATGTTCTTGAGGCAAAAAGTTCGTGAGCTTAAGCGTTCGTCAGCAGAGGTTTTACTGTGTGTATATATATATATATATATATATATATATATATATATATATATATATATATATATTGCACAGTAAGTAGAAAAGAGAGACTCTTATGTATCCTGAATTAGTAAGAATGCCGACTGTTTCAAAACTGTTGATCTATTCGTGGCGTATTCAATTATCCTCAAATTATCTAAAATTTCTGTGTGCAGTTATAAGGCACGTGATATTTTGACATGGCAATAAGGAGTTGCTGTGCCATGTTGGTCAACGCAACTGAGAGAGGACACAAACTGTTTAAATTTGCTAAGTTATAAAACTCAAACAAATGACCTCTCTCTCTCACTCTCACACTAACACACACACACAAACACACACATAGACACACAAACACACACAAACAGAGATAGAGAGAGAGAGAGAGTCTTCAATGTGGTATGCTAATTTTAGAATTTATTTTGAAATCATGTCAGGCCTTTGATTTATTAAAATTTGTTCTCAGACTTTTGCATCTTCTATGAGAGTATTTTAGTGTTTCACTGCCAAGTTATTGCACAGATACAAGATCATTTCTCTGTGCTGTTGGCTTTGTTATTATTATTATTATTGTAAATAGATTTGGAACCAGAACAAGATGTACAACAAGAGAATTAGAGGTGCTAGCATTGGGAGCTGTACTGGTTTGAGCAAGAAATCCTGATATAAATCCAGTATGAACTAATAAAGATAAAAACATCAGATATTCACTACTCAATGGACTTCTCTAAGGTCTCTGTATATGAAACATAAAACAAGTTAAAGCAGTGTTTTTCATGCACAGATGTTAGTTAGCTGGCACGCTCGTCAGTGCATCAGTTTCCTTATCAGTCAGTAGAACCCCGTGTTTTGCCTTTCACACACGTTTCTGGTGGATTTACCTTGACACTGTAGGATGTGTTTGTAGATACATACAGAGTACTTTTCCCTGTTTTCAATAATTAAATTTTTGTTATTGTCCACTTCCGAAACATTCACAATCGGCAAAAACAGACTGGTGGTAGTATGTATGTACACACACACATGTATACTAGTCCTTCTCAAAAAATTAGCATATTGTGATGAAGTTCATTATTTTAATGCAGCCGTGGGGGGGGGGCGCACAAACCAGTGTCTCTCCCTCACGCCGGTCCCAAGCCCGGATAAATGCAGAGGGTTGCGTCAGGAAGGGCATCCGGCGTAAAACAAATGCCAAATAAACTATGTGAATCACAAGAAAGAATTACATACCGGATCGGTCGAGGCCCGGGTTAACAACGACCGCCATCAGTGCCGTCAACCAACAGGGTGCTGATGGAAATTGGACTACTGTTGGTCGCAGACGTCGAAGAAGGAGAGGCGGGAGGCGTGTCCGTTGCCAGAGAGAGAAGAGGAAAGGCATGAGTCTAGGACTGAAAGTAGGGACTTTGAATGTTGGAACTATGACAGGAAAAGGTAGAGAGCTGGCTGACATGATGCAGAGGAGGAAGGTGGACATACTGTGTGTTCAGGAGACCAGGTGGAAAGGTCGCAAGGCTAGAAGCATAGGAGCAGGGTTTAAACTGTTTTATCACGGTGTGGATGGGAAGTGAAATGGAGTCGGAGTCATCTTGAAGGAGGAGTTTGCCAGGAATGTTCTAGAAGTGAAAAGAGTGTCAGATAGAGTGATGAGTCTCAAGTTAGAAATTAAAGGTGTGATGGTCAATGTTGTTAGTGCTTATGCCCCACAGACAGGATGTGAGCGAGAAGAGAAGGAGAGATTCTGGAGGGAGTTAGATGAAGTGATGCAGAGTACCCCCAGAGGTGAAAGAGTGGTCATTGGGGCAGACTTCAATGGACATGTTGGTGCAGGAAACAGAGGGGACGAGGAAGTGATGGGTAGGTTTGTTTCTGTTTGTTTCCAAGATGGCGCCGGGTGACCTGCAGCCAGTTACAGGAGCTCTTCAGTTTATTTTTCTTTTTTTTCTCTTTTCTATTGTATATAGGCGTGTTTCTTTATCTTTTTTCAAATTTTCTTTTTCTTTCTTCAATCCTGCATCTGGAAAACATACTTTCATGATGTTTTTGTTTTTCTTTGCACTTTTATTTTCACTTTTTGGATCGGCGTCAGGAAACTCATTCACCGACGGCTCTGAGCAACGCAGGTCTTACACACGTGAGACCCTCCTCGGCCTCTTGGCGCCCCGCCCTCCTTCACGCGGAAAAGCCCGTTGTACCTGTGGAAATACGGAGGAAAGGAGAGGCTGCAGAGGGGGACGAAAGGCGGAGGACATGTGTTCCCTCTGTCATCATGGGAAATGTCGCGCGATCGCCAACAAGACCGAGGAGCTGGCGGCGCTGACCCGGCAGCAGAGGCAGTACCGGGACTGCAGCCTCATGTGTTTCTCAGAGGCGTGGCTGAATGAACTTACACCGGACTCTGTGGTTTCTCTTAACGGATTTACACTCGCGTGCAGATCGGAGTGTAACGAGAGCGGTAAGAAGAAAGGAGGGGTGTGGCGATCTATGTAAATGAGCGATGGTGCCACCCGGCAAGCGTGCACGTGAAGGAGCAGCTGTGCACGCGGGACCTGGAAATGCTAGCGGTAAGCGCGCGGCCATATTATCTACCGAGGAGTTTTCACACGTGATTGTGTTTTGCGTGTACATTCCGCCCTCGGCTGATGCGGCAGCAGCGTGTCAGCGTCTCCACAGCGCCATTAATCAGACACAGACTCGTCACCCCGCGCCATGATTCTGATCAGCGGGGACTTTAACCACGCCCCTCTCTCCGCCTCTCTCCCGGCGTTCACGCATAATCGTGAAGTGCTCCACAAGAGAAAAATAAAACACTGGACTTGCTGTATGCAAATGTGAAGGACGCTTACAGCTCCTCCCCCTCCCCACTGGGACGATCAGACCACAACCTGGTCTACCTGCTCCCCAATACACACCCAGGGTGCGAAAGGAACCTGCACAGAAGAGGTCTGTGAAAGTGTGGACCGAGGAGACCAATGAGAGGCTTAGGGACTGTTTCCAGACCACAGACTGGAGCATGCTCTGTGACTCCTTTGGTGATGACATCGACGGCCTCACACACTGTATCACTGATTACATGAACTTCTGCGTGGACAGCACTGTGCCAACACGGAGGGTGCGGTGCTTCTCCAACAACCACCCATGGGTCACCCCTGAGCTTAAAGTCCTCCTGAACAAGAAAAGAGGGCTTTCATCTCGGGACAGAGAGGAACAGAAGAAGGTCCAGCGTGAGCTCCAGTGGAGAATCAGGAGGGCAAAGAAGGACTATGGGAAGAAGATGGAGGAGAAGCTGGCTCAGAACAACGTCTTGGGACGTCTGGAGAGGACTAAAGACCATGTCTGGATTTGGGCAGAGTGTCAGAGGGACAGCTGATGGTGACCAGCGCTGGGCGGATGAACTAAACTGTTACTTCAACAGGTTTGATTCTCCCCCTCCCCTCTGCACCCCTCCCCGTTCCTCCTCCCCTCTTCACACGTCTCCAGACCAGCTGACACCTCCCCCTCCCCAGGCCAACTTCACTTGACTGCTACAGCCCGACAGACACATCCCCTCCCTCTGCAGCCCACACCAGCCCCCTCTCCCTCACATCAGACCAGGTGAGGAGACAGCTGAGGCGACTAAATCAGAGGAAATCTGAAGGACCTGATGGCATCAGTCCCAGGTTGCTGAGGACCTCGCCAGACCAGCTCTGTGTGGTACTGTGCTACCTGTACAACCTGAGCCTCAGCCTGGAGAAGGTTCCCGTCCTATGGAAGACCTCCTGTGTGGTTCCGGTTTCCAAAACAGCACAAGCGAAGGAACCAGCCCACTACAGACCTGTCGCCCTGACCTCCCACCTCATTAAGACCATGGAAAGGCTCCTCCTTGAACACCTCCGCTCTATGGTGAGCCCCACCCTAGACCCGCTGCAGTTTGCCTACAGGCCCAACATCGGAGTAGAAGACGCCGTCATCTACCTTCTGCAGCGGGCACTAACTCACCTGGAGATCGCCCGGCAGCGCTGTGAGGGTCATGTTCTTTGACTTCTCCAGCGCCTTCAACACCATCAGGCCAGCGGCGTCTGCGAGGAAGCTGGAGGGACGTGGGAGTGGGACGGGCATCTTGCTGCCTGGATTATTGACTACCTTACCAACCGTCCACATGCGTGCGGCTGCGCGGCTGTAAGTCAAAGGTGGTAGTTTGCAGCACGGGGGCACCGCAGGGCACCGTCCTCTCACCCTTCCTTTTCAATATCTATACCTCGGACTTCATATATAACACAAACAGCTGCCACCTCCAGAAGTTCTCGGACGACTCCGCCATCGTGGGCCGTGTGTCTGAGGAGCAGGCTGGAGTACCCGGTCGGTCATCATTGACTTCGTGGACTGGTGTGAGCGCAACCACCTGTGCTTGAACACCAGGAAGACGAAGGAGATGGTGATCGACTTCAGGAGAAACACTCAAACACACACACACTTACTAGTGAACATCCAGGGACAGGACATTGAGACAGTGGACAGTTTCAAGTACCTGGGTGTTCACCTTAACAATAAACTGGACTGGTCCCACAACACCAACGCCCTGTACAAGAAGGGCCAGAGTCGCCTCCATCTTCTGGGGAGACTCAGGTCCTTCGGCGTATGCAGACCTCTGCTCAGGACTTTTTATGACTCTGTGGTAGCCTCTGCAATCCTCTACGCTGCCATCTGCTGGGCCCCAGGCAGCACAGAGCGGGACAGAAAGAGACTGAACAAGCTGGTCAGGAGGGCCAGCTCTGTCCTCGGCTGCCCACTGGACTCTGTGGAGGAGGTGAGTGAGAGGAGGATAGTTGCAAAGCTCACATCCATCCTGTTCAACATCTATCACCCACTGCACCAGACTGTAGAGGAGCTGAGTAGCTCCTTCAGTGGACGACTGAGGCATCCACAGTGCAGGGAAGGAGCGCTACCGCAGGTCGCTCATTCCCACCGCTATCCAGACTGTACAACGCCACTTTGTAACTGTCTGTGAAAATACTGGTTATGTGCAATAAAAACCCCCGCGCACTTTAATCAACCACATCTACCCCACTGACTGTGAACCATATCAACCCATCTCTGCCCTCAGATACATTACACTTTAATATAGGCCAGTCTATAAAGTTGCTCCATTCTTTTCTTTTATTGTTTATTAATTTATACTATTTATGTATCTACTTATTTATTTACTTATATAATATATATGTACGTGTGTATGTTTGTATTTGTATCTATTTTTGCACCCCCTACTGATGGTACCTCAAGAGCCTGTAACAGTGAATTTCTCCATTGTGAGATTAATAAAGCTGTATCTTATCTTATCTTATCTTATCTTATCCAGGACAGGAACGCAGAAGGACAGATGTTGGTAGATTTTGCAAAAAGGATGGAAATGGCTGTGGTGAATACTTTCTTCCAGAAGAGAGAGGAGCATAGGGTGACTTATAAAAGCCGAGGTAGGAGTACACAGGTAGACTACATCTTGTGCAGGCGATGTAATTTAAAGGAAGTCAGTGACTGCAAAGTAGTAGCGGGTGAGAGTGTTGCCAAACAGCATAGGATGGTGGTGTGCAGGATGATGCTGATGGTGAGGACGGTGAAGAAGGCAAAGGCAGAGCAGAAGACAAAGTGGTGGAAGTTGAAAAAGGAAGAGTGTCGGGTTGTCTTCAAGGAGAAGTTGAAACAGGCTTTGGGTGGTCAGGAAGTGCTTCCAGATGACTGGAAAACTACAGCTAATGTGATCAGGGAGACAGGTAGGAGAATACTTGGTGTGTCATCTGGAAGAAAAGTAGATAAGGAGACTTGGTGGTGGAATGAGGAAGTGCAGGAGTGTGTACAAAGGAAGAGATTAGCTAAGAAGAAGTGGGACATTGAGAAAACCGAAGAGAGTAAACAGGAGTACAGGGAGACACAGCGTAAGGCAAAGGTAGCAGTGTCAAAGGCCAAACAGGGCGCGTTTGATGACTTGTATGCTCGGTTGGAAAGTAAGGAGGGAGAAAATGATTTATACAGGTTGGCACAGCAGAGAAATAGAGATGGGAAGGATGTGCAGCAAGTTAGATTGATAAAGGACAGAGAGGGAAATGTATTGACTTATGACAGAAGTGTGCTGGGAAGATGGAAAGAGTACTTTGAAGAGCTGATGAATGAGGAAAATGAGAGAGAAAAAAAGAGTAGAAGAGGTGACTGTTGAGGACCAGGAAGTAGCAAAGATTAGTAAGGGTGAAGTGAGGAGGGCATTGTAGAGGATGAAGAATGGAAAGGCAGTTGGTCCTGATGACATACCGGTGGAGGTATGGAAGTGTCTAGGAGAGGTAGCAGTAGATTTTCTGACAAGAACATTTAACAAGGTCTTAGAGAGTGAGAGGATGCCAGAGGAATGGAGGAGAAGTGTGCTGGTGCCCATTTTTAAGAACAAGGGACACGTGCAGAGTTGTGGCAACTACAGAGGGATAAAGTTGATGAGCCATATGATGAAGTTATGGGAAAGAATAGTGGAAGCTAGACTAAGGGCAGAAGTCAGCATTTGTGAACAACTGTTTGGTTTCATGCCAAGAAAGAGCACCACAGATGCAGTGTTTGCCTTGAGGATGTTAATGGAGAAGTACAGAGAAGGTCAGAGGGAACTGCATTGTGCCTTTGTGGATCTGGAGAAAGCATATGACAGGGTGCCGAGAGAAGAACTGTGGTATTGCATGAGGAAGTCTGGAGTGGCAGAGAAGTATGTTAGAGTGGTGCAGGACATGTATGAGAGATGTAAGACAGTGGTGAGGTGTGCTGTCGGTGTGACACAAGAGTTCAAGGTGGAGGTGGGACTGCATCAAGGGTCAGCTCTCAGCCCCTTCTTGTTTGCTATGGTGATGGACAGGCTGACAGACGAGGTTAGACAAGAATCTCCATGGACTATGATGTTTGCAGATGACATCGTGATCTGTAGTGAGAGCAGAGAACAAGTGCAGGAAAATCTAGAGAGGTGGAGGTATGCCCTGGAAAGGAGGGGAATGAAGATTAGCCTCAGTAAGACAGAATACATGTGCATGAATGACAAGGAGCAAAGAGGAATGGTGAGATTACAGGGAGCAGAGATAAGAAAGGTGGAGGATTTTAAGTACTTAGGCTCAACAATCCAGAGCAATGGAGAGTGTGGAAAAGAGGTCAAGAACCGTGTGCAGGCAGGTTGGAATGGTTGGAGAAAAGTGTCCTGTGTGATTTGTGATAGGAGGGTATCGGCAAGAATGAAAGGAAAAGTGTACAAGACGGTGTTGAGGCCAACGATGTTGTATGGGTTAGAAACAGTGGCCCTGGGGAAAAGACAGGAGGCAGAGTTGGAGGTAGCAGAGATGAAAATGTTGAGGTTCTCTTTGTGAGTAACGAGGATGGATAGGATTAGGAATGAGCACATTAGAGGGACAGCACCTGTAAGACGTTTTGGAGACAAAGTCAGAGAGGCTAGATTGAGATGGTTTGGACATGTACAGAGGAGGGATAGTGAGTATATTGGTAATAGGATGCTGAGGCTGGAACTACCAGGCAAAAGGCCTAGAGGAAGACCAAAGAGACGATTCATGGATTTGGTGAAGGAGGACATGAAGGTCGTTGGTGTAAGAGAAGAAGATGCAAAGGATAGGGTGAGATGGAGGCAGATGATTCGCTGTGGCGACCCCTCAAGGGAAAAGCCGAAAGGAAAAGAAGAAGAAGTGATAAAGTTCATTATTTTCTGGAATGTACTGATAAACATTACACTTTCATATATTGTTGATTCATTACACACAACTGAAGTAGTTCAAGCCTTTTATTGTTTTAATTGATAATTTTGGCAAAAAAGTAAATAAAAACCAAAAATCCCTTTCTCAAAAAATTTGCATATTTCATCCGACCAATAAAAAAAGTGTTTTTAATACAAAAAAGTCAACCTTCAAATAATTATGTTCAGTTATGCACTCAATACTTGGTCGGGAATCCTTTTGCAGAAATGACTGCTTCAATGCGGCATGGCATGGAGGCAATCAGCCTGTGGCACTGCTGATGTGTTATGGAGGCCCAGGATGCTTCGATAGCGGCTTTAAGCTCATCCACAGTTTTGGGAGAAGGCTTTAGACTGTGTCTCTCATGTTATCTTGTAGGGCGTGCTTGGAGAGTATGGCATTCCAGACCCAGACCCATTACTATGGGACATTCGAACACTGTATCACCGGGGCCAGAGCTTGGTCCATATTGGGAACAACAGGTTGAATTTGTTTCCGGTGAGGGTTGGAGTATGCCAAGGCTGTCCTTTGTCACTGATTCTGTTTAATTCTGTTTATGGACAGAATTTCTAGATGGAACCAAGGCGTTGAGGGGTTCTGGTTTGGTGGCCGTCGGATCTCGTCTCCGCTTTTCATGGATAACGTTGTCCTTTTGGACCTCCAGCTCTCATTGGAGCGATTCGCAGTCGAGTGGGAAGCGGCCGGGATGAAAACCAGCTTACCAAGCTTGAGGCCGGTTCTCCGCCCCAAGTGGAGGAGTTCAAGTATCTCAGGATATTTTTCACGAGTAAGGGAAGGATGGAGCAGGAGATTGACAGGCGGATCGCTGCAGCCTCTGCTGTAAAGCGGAGCTTGTACCAGTCCATTGTGGTGAAGAGGGACCTGAGCTGCAAGGCAAAGCTCTCAATTTACCAGTTGATTTACGTTCCAACCGTCACCTGCGGTCATGAGCTTTGGGTAGTGACAGAAAGAACAATATCGCGGATACAAGCGGCTGAAACAAGCTTCCTTCGCCACGTGGTGAGATACTTCTAGATCTCATTGCTTAGGCTGCTGTCCCAGCAACCCAAAGTTATTTCATTATGGCAGAAAAGATCATTCACAATAGATAAATATATAAATGTACAAGGTGTAATATCTCAAAAAGCTAAATGCTAAACATTGTCTTCTTTCCTTATATTGATCTAAGGTTTTATTTTTAGTGTACATAAGTAATGAAAATGTATTTAAGCAGTAATTAAGATACTTACAACTCATCCATGCCACAGAAGAACACAGAGAAAGATTTAAACTGAATCATTGTGTATCAGTCAAGAGACAAAGAGAAAACGATGTGGTGGGTAAATCATACGCTGCTTTATCTGTGTGTAGGGGCGGGGTTATTTATATAGACTGCACCACTTACTTTGTGACAGAATCTAACAATAAATCTAAAGGGCAGACTTGGCTCAGACCTTCAGGCCATGTTCATGTTACATAGAAGCCATCATTTGAACTTAATTTTAACTCGGTGATTAAGAACAAAATCTTTCAAACTTGTTGTGTACAAAATGAATGTGTGGGGAATGCGTGAAAGGTGCAGGTAGTTAGAAATGGATACGACAGAGAACAAAAGGCTTCACTGGCCTGATACAAATGTCTTGTCTGAAAATATCAGTTCTGTGATTGGAAAATGTACGAAGCATAAAAATGGGCAGTTGCACTTTGTCTTAACACAGATTTGTGGCTTAAGAGAGGGCAGCATGTGGCCACAAAACAGTTGTGCACAAACCAGTTAAATAACTGGTGAAAAAATTATTTGAAGGTAATCCTGTAATAAAATATTTTTTTTCACCAGTTAAATGTGCACAACTGAAGAACAGTTATATATAAAAATCTCATTTGCATTTTCAAGAAATTAATTTTGTAATTTTAAATGGATAAAAGAATTGTCTATTTTTCAATGTTTAAAATCTCATAATGACAATTTTTCTGCAGATTTTTTCAAGTTCTAAAATAAAAAAAGCCCATTTAGAATCCCAAACTCTTCCTCTAGTGACGTACAGTACTTCATAAAACAGTTACAGCCTGATCACCTCAGCTTCCTGTATGTTGAGCCTGTTGTACAGCTGAAAACATTCAGTTTTCAATGCTGTGGTGCTGTTTAGAGAGCAAGTGCTGAATGTCAGGCTGAAGGGGGGAATAAAAAACATCGTCATCATCATCTTACACGTAATCTGGAGTCAGGCTGCGGGGTCAGCAGCCTAAGCAGTGTGATCCCGACATCCTTTTCCCCATTGATTAAAGCACACCTGGGCAATGTATGGCCCCCAGGCTGTATTCGGCCCATTGGTTGTCCCCGACCGGTCCTCGTAAGTTACATTCGTACATACATCTGTAGCCATACTTACACATCAAGATTGACAAGCATATCACTGCAGCCTCTGCTGTAAAGTGGTGCTTGTTATGGTCTGTCGTGGTGAAGAGGGAGCTGAGCCTCAGGGTAAAGCTCTCAGTTTATAAGTCGATCTACATTGAAAATATTTGACATAAAGAAATATTCATATTACAAATTATACATATCATACTAATCAAATTTTATACTGATAATAATGTAATGTGTGTGTGTGTATATATATATATATATATATATATATATATATATATATATATATATATATATATATACACACACAAAAAAAAAAAGTCAAACTTCAAATAATGTTCAGTTATGCACTCAATACTTGGTGGGGAATACTTTTTTCAGAAATGACTGCTTCAATGCGGCGTGGCATGGAGGCAATCAGCCTGTGGCACTGCTGAGGTGTTATGGAGGCCCAGGATGCTTCGATAGCGGCCTTAAGCTCATCCACAGTGTTAGGTCTAGTGTCTCAACCGTCTCTTCACAATTTCCCACAGATTGTCTATGGGGTTCAGGTCAGGAGAGTTGGCAGGCCAATTGAGCACAGTAATACCATGGTAAGTAAACCATTTACCAGTGGTTTTGGCACTGTGAGCAGGTGCCAGGTCATGCTGAAAAATTAAAATCTTCATCTCCATAAAGCTTTTCAGCAGATGGAAGCATGAAGTGCTCCAAAATCTCCTGATAGCGAGCTGCATTGACCCTGCCCTTGATAGTACACAGTGGACCAACACCAGCAGCTGACATGCCACCCCAGACCATCACTGACTGTGGGTACTTGACACTGGACTTCAGGCATTTTGGCATTTCCTTCTCCCCAGTCTTCCTCCAGTCTCTGGCACCTTGATTTCCGAATGACATGCAAAATTTGCTTTCATCCGAAAAAAGTACTTTGGACGACTGAGCAACAGTCTAGCGCTGCTTCTCTGTAGCCCAGGGCAGGCGGTTCTGCTGCTGTTTCTGGTTCAAAAGTGGCTTGACCTGGGGAATGCGGCACCTGTAGCCCAGTCCACTGCTTCCACAGGTCCCCCAAGGTCTGGAATCGGCCCTTCTCCACAATCTTCCTCAGGGTCCGGTCACCTCTTTTGGTTGTGCAGCATTTTCTGCCGCACTTTTTCCTTCCCACAGACGTCCCACTGAGGTGCCTTGATACAGCACTCTGGGAACAGCCTATTCGCTCAGAGATTTCTTTCTGTGTCTTACCCTCTTGCTTGAGGGTGTCAATGATGGCCTTCTGGACAGCAGTCAGGTCGGCAGTCTTACTCATGATTGCGGTTTTGAGTAATGAACCAGGCTGGGAGTTTTTAAAAGCCTCAGGAATCTTTTGCAGGTGTTTTAGAGTTAATTGGTTGATTCAGATGATTAGGTTAATAGCTCGTTTAGAGTACCTTTTCATGATATTTTGAGATAGGAATTTTGGGTTTTCATGAGCTGTATGCCAAAATTATCAGTATTAAAACAAAAGACCTGAAATATTTCAGTTGGTGTGCAGTGAATCTAAAATATATGAAAGTTTAATTTTTATCAGTACATTACAGAAAATAATTAACTTTATCACAATATGCTAATTTTTTGAGAAGGACTAGTATATATATATATATATATTATAGTATATATATATATATTATGGGCAGTGGGCAGATGCTTCGCATCTGCACGGGAAAATGAACGACCCCGCCCTCCATGAGTTTCCTGCTGCCTTGCAGGTCGGCCTTGGCTGGTCAAAGGCTATGGGAGTAAACCCAGATAGAAAATCCGGTAAGGAGGCCCGAAGGCAGTTGGCCGAGCTCTGCGACGCCCTCTGACACCTCCTGCAGCCGTGCTGGCACCGGCTGTACTGGCTTGCCTTTCCGCCGGACTCTGCCAGCAACGCCGAGAGGGGGATCCTGGCACTGGGCACTCCAGGATCTCCATATCACTTGCCCAGGCCTGCACCTGGAGAGGTCACTCCAGCTTCGCTGTCTCAGCGTAGACATCAACACGGGGAGCAGCAGACACCAGTGATAAGCCCAGGCTCGTTTGGTGTAGAGCCGGGCGCTAGGGGTTGCTCTCGATGGTGGGAGGAGTCCTCTGACTCCATTGGGAAGTTACCGCCCGCCTCAACCCGGGCAGCCCCCGGGCAATAAGGTACTAACCCGCCACAACTTGCTTGCTTCATCGGGTGTGTGAAGCTTAGATCAAAATCGACAGGCTTGTTGTAAAATTGAGCACCAGGCAAACACAGAAAGAAAAAGACAAAGCAACCGCCAGCCCTGCGGCTGGCAACCTGGAACGTCAGAACGATGTGTCCCGGCCTCACTGACGACCTCCAGCAAGTCGACGACACAAGGAAAACCGCCATCATTAGCCGTGAGCTGGCCAAGCGGAACATCGACATCGCCGCCCTACAGGAGACACGCCTTGCTTCAAGTGGCAGTCTCAAGGAGAAGGACTACACGTTCTTCTGGCAAGGTCTGGAGGCAGACGAGCGACGACTCTATGGGGTTGGTTTCGCAGTTCGCAACTCCCTGCTGTCGTCAATTGAACCTCCTTCTCAGGGAACCGGCGCATCCTCTCATTCCGACTCACCACCTCCTCGGGACCTACACACATTTTCTGCGCCACGCCCCAACACTCTGCTCCACAACTGAGGCAAAAGATGCATTCTACGAGGAGCTTGAGGCAAGGATCAGAGAGATACCAGTGAAGGAAAACCTGTTCCTGCTCGGAGACTTCAATGCCCGGGTGGGAGCAGACTGCACCGCCTGGCCACGCTGCATTGGACACTTTGGCATTGGCAAGCTCAACGAGAATGGACAACGGCTACTTGAGCTCTGCTCCTTCCATAACCTCGCCATTACCAACACCTTCTATGCCACCAAGCCCCACCACAGAGTTTCATGGAGACATCCCAGGTCGAGGCACTGGCACCAGCTGGACTTCATCATCACCAGGAGACCCATGCTGAACCACGTGCTCTGCACACGTAGTTACCATAGTGCAGACTGCGACACTGACCATTCCCTGGTCGGAAGCATGGTGCGTCTACGACCCAAACAGATCCACCGCTCCAAACATAGGGGCCAGCCCCGCATCGACACTGCCAGAACTTCAAAGCCCGAGCTGCGCAAATGCTTTGCTGAGGCCATCGACAACGCCCTGGAAGACTGCCCCACAGACAACGCCACAGCACGCTGGGACTTCATCCGCGATGCCGTATACCAGGCCGCCTCAGACACCTTCGGGAAGAGTCAGGAAAAATGAGGACTGGTTCGAGGCTGGGATTGAAGATATGGAGCCTGCCATAGCCGCCAAGGGTGCTGCGCTCCTTGAGTACAAGAGGAAGCCATGCGAGAAATCACTGGCCACCTACAGAGAAGCCCACAACAATGCCAAGAGGGTCGCCCGCAGGTGCGCCAATGACTACTGGCTGAAGCTTTGCAGCGATATTCAGACCTCTGCGGACTGTGGAAACACCCGTGCCATGTATGAGGGGATGAAAAAAGCTTTCGGACCAAGTGCCACCAAGATCGCACCCTCAAATCCAGCTCCGGCGACATCATCAAGGACCGTGGGGAGCAGATGGAGAGATGGGCCGAGCACTATTCAGAGCTATACTCCAGAGAGAATGTTGTCACTGACACAGCCATGGAGAACACCATCCCACTGCCCACCATGGAAGAACTCGACTCGCCACCTACCATCGAAGAACTCAGCAAGGCCATTAACTCGCTGTCTAGCAGGAAAGCACCAGGCAGCGACGGAATCCCTCCAGAGGTGATGAAGGCTGCAAAAGAGAGCTCCCTCCTTGGGCATCTCCATGAGCTTTTGCTTCAGTGCTGGGAAGAAGGAACGATACCCCAAGACATGCGAGATGCGAAGATCATCACGCTCTACAAGAACAAGGGCGACCGCAGCGATTGCAACAACTATCGTGGGATCTCTCTCCTCAGCATTGTAGGGAAAGCCTTTGCAAGGGTAGTCCTCAACCGCCTGCAAGTACTTGCAGACCGTGTGTATCCCGAGTCGCAGTGCGGGTTCCGGCAAAGCAATCAACCATTGACATGGTGTTCTCCCTTCGCAGCTGCAGGAAAGGTCCCGTGACCCGCGCCGTCCTTTGTTCCTCGCCTTCATCGATCTGACCAAGGCATTCGACTTGGTCAGTCGGTCTGGCCTCTTCACCCTCCTCCATAAGATTGGATGTCCCACCAAGCTCCTGAAGATAGTCGAGTCATTCCACGACAACACGTCTGGCACAGTTCAGTATAACGGAACATCATCAGACCCCTTTCCAATCAAGAGCGGCGTGAAACAAGGGTGTGTCCTGGCCCCGACACTTTTCGGCATATTTTTCTCTTTGCTCCTGCGCTACGCATTCAGAGAGTCCGAAGATGGCATCTTCCTCCACACACGGAGTGATGGGAACCTCTTTAATCTCGCCCGCCTCAGGGCAAAGACCAAGGTGCGCAAGGTCCTCATCCGGGATATGCTCTTTGCTGACGACGCTGCCCTCACTGCTCACTCTGAAGCCGCCCTTCAGCGACTCGTCAATCACTTCGCGGAGGCATGCACAGAGTTTGGACTCACTATCAGCCTCAAGAAAACCAACATCATGGGTCAGGATGTCAGCACAACTCCCACAATCAACATCGGCGATTACACCCTGGAAGTGGTGGACAAGTTCACCTACCTTGGCTCCACCATCTCCAGCAACCTATCCCTGGATGCTGAGCTAAACGTAAGGATAGGAAAAGCAGCAACATCCATGGCCCGCCTAGCGAAGCATGTGTGGAACAACCCCAGACTGACCCTAAACACGAAGATGAAGGTGTACCAAGCATGCGTGTTGAGCACGCTTCTATACGGCAGTGAGGCCTGGACCCTATACATGCACCAGGAGCGAAGACTAAATGCCTTTCACCTGCGCAACCTCAGACGACTCCTCGGCATTACCTGGCAGGATCGTGTCTCCAACTCGCGCGTCTTGGCCCAGGCAGGCATGTCAAGCATGTTCGCCATCCTCTCCCAGAAGCGCCTGCGCTGGCTCGGACACGTATGCAGGATGGATGAATTTCGCATTCCAAAGGACATCCTCTATGGCGAGCTCGCCTCAGGAACACGACCAACAGGACGACCCGCCCTGTGCTACAAGGATGTCTGCAAGAGGGACCTGAAGTCATGCAGCATCAACCCAGTAGATCTCGAGGCAGCGAGCTCCGACCGCTCTAGCTGGCGTGGAAAGGTAAAATCCGGTGTGCAGCAGGCCGAGGAGAAGAGAGAGATCCAGCATGAGGAGAAGAAGAACCGCAAACAGCAGAGAATTCTGTCTGCCACAGCCTGCCCCACGATCCCTACTGCAGAATACACTTGCAGCAAGTGTGGTAGGAGCTGCATCTCCCGCATTGGCTTATTCAGCCACAGCCGGCGCTGCAGCCTCTCAGCTAATTGATAGACCTGCCTAGGTGCAGACTCCATTGTCTCTTGAGACAGACGGATGCCAAGCATACATATATATCAAAGGGAAAAAGCCGAAAGGAAGATAGACAGACATATATATATATATATATATATATATATATATATATATATATATATATATATATATATATATATATGGTTGGGTTCGAAATCAACACAGACATCATAAAAACACGCACACACTCATTAGGAGGAAGACACAGAGAGTCAAGTTCATTCTCATATTTGAGGAGAGCAGTCAGATTGACAGCCAATTACAAGTATCCTCGCTGCTCTGGCTTGAAACCTGAGTGAGAACCTCTTTTATTCCATCAGGGTGATTTCTAGTTACACATTGCTGACATTCGTAAAGTGTAGGCTGCAAAATCATCAGCGTGTTTCTGTCCCTTGCTAAAAAAGGGTTGTGACAGGAAGGGCATCCGACGTAAAAACCTCTGTCAAATCAAACGTGCGAATCAGATGATTCGCTGTGGCGACTCCTGAGGAAAAAGGGGAAAAGCTGAAAGGAAGACAGAATGTCATATTGATTTCCTAAAGGGGAGGGATGTATGTGAATCAGCATCATGACCTTCATCATTGTTCTATGCTTATCTACTTTGTCTAGTTTAGAATGTTAATTTCAGCTCTCTATCCAGCTGCAGTTAGGGAGTCATCCTGTTGTTGTATGAGAACATTTGTCAGTTGTTTGAGTTGGCTACCTCCCATGGAGATAGAGATATTTCTCCAAAATACCTCAACAAGCAGTTTCCAATATTTTTACTTATCGAGTAACAAAACAGGTTAGAGCTGTGGTACTTCATGCAATTATTCCAACACACATATATATATATATATATATATATATATATATATATATATATATATATATATATATATATATATTAGAGGTGGAGGTATGCACTGGAAAGGAGAGAAATGAGGGTTAGCCTCAGTAAAACAGAATACATGTGTGTGAATGAGAAGGACCCAGGAGGAATGGTGAGGTTACAGGGAGCAGAGATAAGGAAAGTGCAATGGAGTGTGGAAAAGAGGTGAAGAAGCGCATGCAGGCAGGTTGGAATGGATGGAGAAAAGTGTCCAGTGTGATGTGTGATAGGAGGGTATCGGCAAGAATGAATGGAAAAGTACAAGACGTTGATGCAGTCAGTGATGTTGTATGGTTTAGAAACAGTGCCACTGAGGAAAAGACAAGAGGCAGAGCTGGAGGTAGCAGAGATGAAAATGTTGAGGTTCTCTCTGGGAGTAACAAGGATGGATAGGATCAGAAATGAGTACATCAGAGGGACAGCCCATATAAGATGTTTTGGAGACAAAGTCAGAGCAACTAGATTGAGATGGTTTGGACATGTACAGAGGAGGGATAGTGAGTATATTGGTAGTAGAATGCTGAGGTTGGAACTACCAGGCAGAAGGCCCAGAGGAAGACCAAAGAAGATGGATGGGGTGAAGATGCAGAGGCCAGGGTCAGATGAGGCAGATGATTTGCTGTGGCGACCCCTGAAGGGAATAGCCGAAAGGAAACAAAGAATAAGAAGAAGTAAAATACTGGTCAATGCAGAGTTACATGATAGTCACTGTAGCAAAACACACCAGCTCTGGGGAACTCAAGAGATTTTGGAGCAATTCATGCTTCCATCTGCTGATAATCTTTATGGAGATGAAGATTTCATTTTTCAGCACGACCTGGCACCTGCTCACAGTGCCAAAACCACTGCTAAATGGTTTACTGACCATGGTATTACTGTGCTCAATTGGCCTGCCAACTCTCCTGACCTGAACCCCATAGAGGATCTGTGGGATATTGTGAAGAGAAAGTTGAGAGACACCAGACCCAACACTGTGGATGAGCTTAAGGCCGCTATCGAAGCATCTTAGGCCTTCATAACACCTCAGCAGTGCCACAGGCTGATTGCCTCCATGCCACGCTGCATTGAAGCAGTCATTTCTGCAAAAGGATTCCCGACCAAGTATTGAGTGCATAACTGAACATAATTATTTGAAGGTTGACTTTTTTGTATTAAAAACACTTTTTTCTTATTGGTCAGATGAAATATGCTAATATTTTGAGATAGGGATTTTTGGTTTTCTTTACTTTTTTGCCAAAATTATCAATATTAAAACAATAAAAGGCTTGAAGTACTTCAGTGGTGTGTAATGAATCTAAAATATATGAAAGTCTAATGTTTATCAGTACATTACAGAAAATAATGAACATGTTTTTAGGTTTTTTTTAAATTGGGCCTTTACAACATACAAGTTGTCAAGTCAGGTGATTTCGAGTTGAATGTTAAGAAATATATTTCACCACAAACACTCTTCAATCAGGTGGCCTCTATGAATGACGAGGAAACAATGCAGTCACTCAGTTTATTGGAGACAAATATAGATTTAAACATTGTCTCCATTCATGGTAACACTGCCTTTCACTCCATTCATTGAAACCGTAGTCGATTAGACCGTTGGTGCACCCATTGTTTGACTGTCTCTCGCCACTTGAGTCGGTCTTCTGCAAGATGGCAAAGTCTGGCTAAGCTCTTAATTCCAGACCAATCTAAAATATCATCCAGCCATAATTGTTGAGGTCTCCCCTGATATCTCGTTCCATTGATGGTTCCTTGAATCAGCCATTTCGTCATGGCATTTCGTCTCACTTGGTGACCAAAGAAGGTGAATTTCCTCCGCATCACAACTGCCATAAATCTTTCAGGGAAGCTGTTGCCACAAATTACCTGTATCTTGTCCCACACAAATTTGTTTGATCTTTTGTCTCTCCAAGAGATACCAAGCAGCCGGCGGTAGTACTTCATTTCAAACGCCTCAATCTTCTTCCATATTTTCTCTGTTGTTGTCCAGCTTTCACAACCATACATCAGAATACTGGTAACCATTGCATTCATGAGTCGAATCTTCCTTCTTACATTCAGGTTTCTAGCTTTCCAGATTTTTTTTCCATCTTTGCCAGAGCACTTGTTGCTGCACCAATTCTACATTTCACTTAATCTTCGCTTGTGGTCTTTTCAGTGATCATTGAGCCCAAGTACTTGAATCTTTTCACTTGTTCAAGATCTTCTCCATTGAGAGACACAGTAATCTGACCCACCTCACCTCTTCCTGTGACCATAAATTTGCTTTTCTCACTGCTGATTTCCATGCCATAGCTGCACGCCGTTGCATCCAGTCTTGCAGTGATTGTTCTCAATTCATCTTCTGTATCAGCGATAAAGTCTATGTCATCTGCAAACTGTAAGTTGTGCACAGTTCTTCCTCCACAACTCGGGCCTTGTACATAATTTTCCAAAGCATCAGCCATAATTCTTTCAAGAAACAGGTTAAACAAAGTGGGCAAGAGGATGCAGCCTTGTCGAACTCCTACAGTTGATGTGAACCAGTCGCTATAAATTTCTCCAGTAAGGACTGTTGTTCTTGCATTCTCATATAGCTGTTGTATTAGTTTTGTCATGTTTTTTCCGACACCTTGCTTTTTCATTGTATGCCACAACGCACCATGCCAAACCCGATCAAATGCCTTTTTGAAGTCGATAAAGTGGTAAAGCTTCTTTTGATGATTTCGGTATTTTTCACATAAAAGATGAAGATTTAGGATTTACTCGACTGTGCTGCGGTCTTTTCTGAAACCAGCCTGTTCTTCACTAAGGATTAGTTCGATTTTTGGCCGAATACGTTCGATAATGATTGTGAGCATAACCTTGCTTGCGTGGCTTATGAGGCTGATTGTCCGGAAGTCATTGCACTTTTTACTCATCATCTTTTTTGGGATAGGGATCAAAACAGATTCCGTCCATTGAGATGGCCTTACACAGGGTACAAAGAATGTCAACCACTGTGTCACCTCCATTCTTAATTAATTCAGCCGGTATGTTGTCACGTCCTGGGGTCTTGTTTGCTTTCAGTTTTTGGATGGCATGTTCGACTTCTGTCTTGAGAATTGTCTGATCTTCATCTTCCTCTTTGCTGTCGACATCTTCATCTAGAATTTTCAGATCCATGTTAGATCGCTGTTGATAGAGTTCGCTGCAGTATTCATTCCATCGAGAAGCTACATCAAGACTGTTTGTGAGCAAGTTTCCATATTGATCCTCTACTGCATTAATTCTTCCATTTCTTTCCTTTGTCAACTTCTTCACAGCTTGGTAAGCCACCTTGCAATTATTTTTAGATAGTCCTTCTTCAATTTCTTTAGTTTGTTCCTCCAGCCATTCATTCTTTCTTGCGATAATTTTCTTCCTTATTTTTCTGTTTGCAGATCTGTAGATGTCAAGGTTCCTGTCACTTTCGAATCTGGTTTTCTTGAGCTGCCACCTTTCCTCACAAGCTTCAAGGATTTCATCAGTAATCCATGGTTTCTTAATTTTCTTTGCTTTGCCAAGGACTTCATTGGCTGTTTCATTCATGATTTTGGTGAAATTATCACCTAAGGTGTGGGTATCCATATTTTCACGCAGAAGAAGTGGGGCAAAGTGGCCCGCAATTTCTGCTTTGAACTTTGACGCAATGTTTGGGTCTTTCAGTTTGTCAAGATCAAACCTGATTCTCTTTTCTTTGCTGGGTTTCTTTTTGCACAGTTTCAGTTTGAATTTCATCATCACTAGGTCATGGTCACTTCCAATATCCGTTTTTTTGAAAGACCGAGTTTTTGGTGCATTTATCCCAGTTGCGTGTTTCTTGCTTACCAAGATATAGTCAATTTGATTATGTATCAGTCCATTTGGTGAGTGCCAAGTGATTCTTCTGGAGAGTTTGTGATTATGGAGTGTGTTTGCAACAACAAGTTGGTGACGTTTTGCAAATTCCATCAGCTTTCTTCCCCTGTTATTCGTTGTTCCTGCACCATAGTTTCCTACTGTTCCATTCCAGTTTTTTGATTCATTAGAGCCGATCTTGGCATTCCAGTCTCCTTGCACAACAAGAATATCCTTCTTTGGAACTTTGTTTATGAGATCTTCCAGGTCCTGGTAGAATTCCTCAATTTCTTGCTCTTCGCTATCTGAAGTTGGTGCATAGACTTGGATGACAGTCATGTTTTTTGGCTTGCCAGCAATTCGGATTGAGATTATTCTGTCTGAGACTGGTGAACATTCCATGACTGATTTTGTGGTTTCTCTTTTTACCAGAAAGCCAACTCTTCTAACATGTTTTTCTTCCTCACCGCTGTACCAAATTTTGTGCCCTTCTGCTGTTGTCATTTCACCAATACCAGTCCATCTCATTTCTGAGATCCCTAACACATCCTACCTGACTGTTGACATTTCGTTCGCAAGCAACTCAATTTTCCCTTCATCCTTCAGTGTTCTCACATTCCAAGTTCCAATATTGAAGTTGGTTTTTGCAAATCTTCTTGATTGTCCACTAGTAGCCCATTTGTCACTGCTTTCCCTGCGGGCATCAGAAGGCAGCGCGGTCGTTTTTATCCTGGGCCTCAACCGATCCAGTATGGAATTCGAGTTTTGAGTCATTTCATGGGTGAGTCTTCAGGCTTGATAATCTTGGTGGCGCCCATCTCCTCTCCAAGATATGGATGGCCGTTGGTTCTAAGGAACTCATCCGCCCTTTGACAGGTCTTGTTTTTAGTCATGCTGGGTGTCCACGCACCCTCCTCACCCAAGTTTCCCTGGGTGGGGGAGCCGGTTGAGTCGCCAACCATCCGACCATGAGACAAGTGGTCCTGGATTACATGGATCAAAGTTACCAATCCTGCACCATGGTTGCGAGATACACATATAGATCCACAGCAGCTGTCCCCAGGGTGAAGAGGAAGGCACTCGACAAAGCTAAGATCGTGAGAGGAACTGAAGTGGAGATTCTTCGATTTACTATCAGGAAACAGGCAGGAATAAACACCAAAGATCAAAGAAGAGATTTATGAATGTGGTGAAGGAAGACATCAAAGTCGTTGGTGTAAGAGAAGAAGATGCAGAGGATAGGGTGAGACGAGGCAGATGATTTGCTGTGGCGACCCCTAAAGGGAACAGTCGAAAGGAAAAGAAGAAGAAGAAGAAGTATAATACTGGTAAATACAGAGTTACATTATAGTCACTTATTAAATTATGGAACTGAAGACTCATACTATTCTCTGGCTTTATTATCTAAATACTTTTTACTGATTTTTTGAACATATTGAAAGATGGACTCAGTCACTTCACTAAACATTCGGAGGCAGACTGTTTCAGTCGTTTATATCTTCTCTATAAAAATTATTTGAAAGTGCATTTTTAACATTTGGAAGATAAAATCCATACATAACTATAAACACCATCAATATGCCATCTAAACCCTAACTTTCACCTTAACCCTACAAAGGGTTCTTCCAAATGTAAAGTTGGAATCCTGCTGGTTCCTACCACATTTGAGCTGTTCGCTGTTGTAGGTTCACCGCTGCCGCTCATCTGGTTTTCCTCCCAATTAACTGATTGATGGTCCCATCACCCAGGATACTGTATGTTTTTATTTGTCTATTCTTAATCCTCACAAGGGGCAGTGGTGGTCTAGTGGATAGGGCGCAGGATCACTGATCCTAAGATTGGGGGTTCGAGTCCCCACAGGGTTGTCACTGTCCCCCTAGTGCAGCTAACTGGGTTATCAAAGGCGGGCCATGTCTCTCACTGTCTATGGTGAGAGGCATGTAAAAGAAGCATGACTGAATTTCGTAAAGAGTAGCTGCAAAGCTGTCAGCGTGTTTCTGTCCCTTGCTAAAGGGTTGTGACAGGCAGGGCATCCGACGTAAAAAACCTATGCCAAATCAAATGCGCGAATCAGATGATTTGCTGTGGCGACTCCAGAGAAAGGGAAAAAGCTGAAAGGAAAAGAAAAAGATTCTTCACAAGCACCTGGAACGGAATGGGGTTGTGGGAGTCTGACTTCAAAAACTGGGGCAATTTGTTGTTGCACTTCCTTAATGGAGCACCTGGACTTGAGATTCCCTGCTCAGGTCAGAACAACTTCTTCTTGATCTGTGGGGAATCAAAACCGAGTAAATTAGGGTATTTTACTTATTTATATGATCTGTTTTCCAAAAAAAGAAAACATTACATTTCTAAGGTAATGAAAGCTTAGTATAATGCTAACGACATGCATTGATCCTCACCCCTCAAAAATGATCATGTTGAGGTGATAGTAATAAGATTTGTTACAGAACCAAGAATCCATAATAAAATCAAAAACCATCAAATGATTCTGCATTTAAAATCCTTCTCCATGTACACTTTCTCATGAAAGGAAGTAAAACAAATGCCCTCATAGAGAAGAAGATTCAATGTTCCCATTCTTGTCATGAGAAGTTTCCTTTCAGTGAAAACCTTTTATACTTAAAGTGTAAATATCAACAAAGAAATTCACGTTAAGTTTAGTTCTTTTATTTGTCAATTAATTTATTCCACTTAATACTTTTTTTTCCACCTTCTCTTCCAGATGGCACAACGAACAGCAACAACAATAGCAGCTACAGTCACAACTACACCAATAACAATACCAGTCAGTCCTCCATATGATCCTCCATCTGATCCTCCACCTGAGATATGAGTACTGAGTGTTGATAATGTGCTTTAATATAAAAAAAGAAAATAAATTACAAAAAAATCAATTTCACTCTGTCAATCTGGAGTTTATTTGGAACTTTTTGTACTTCCAACACTGACTGAACCTTGAAGCTGCTGTGCTGAATCACGCAGATGTAGTTATGCTTCTGCAGATCCTCAGCTGGGACTTCTCTTCTGAATACTTCTCTTCTGGAAATTTCCATCCTGATTGGCTAACGTGTCTCTGAGGGCCATGTCCTCATACACATCCTCTCCGTCCTTTTGCCAGGTGATATTCAATAATTTGGGGAAGAAACCCGCAGCAAAACACACCAGCTCTGGAGAACTGGTGTACTTATGGAACACTCTTGCTTCAGGAGGAACTGCAGAGACACAGAAAAATAAAAAAATTCCCAAATCATATCTTTCTTCCACTTACGACTCCTTTCTGCATTCCACTCCCAAAACTGACTGTAAAATAATCTTCTAAATTTCTCCACAAATCTAATTTTAAAAAATCACCCATATCCTGAAAGTAAACGTTTACCTTTGCATAAGTGCTGAATAAATCAGGCCACACATTTGTCGATCACAGCACGCACCAGAACAAAGTACCTACATGGGCTACCTCGAGTGGTTTTTAAATTTGAGATCATGTGCAGTGCATGACTTCAGTGAAACTTAGGGAAGTCTGTGTAGGTACTTAATTCTAAAATATTCTACTTGGCCATTTATTTATTGAAAAAATTGTAGAAATTCACATCACAAAAGTAAATAAACAACATTAATTTTGAAATACAGGGATCCCTCACTTTCCGCCGTTAATTGGGACTGAGATCCCCCTCCAACCGTTGAATTCCGCGAAGTAGGATCGACCCCCCTGACTGATGTATACGTACATGTATATATGTATATATCAATAAATACATATTCAACGCTATAAATGCTTATACTAATAATAATTAAATATTCAAAAATAGTGCATAAGATGTAAATAAAATATAAATACACACACAGATGCGAGTGCACACACTCAGATGTGCACCTCACATAAAAATCTAAGTAGTTTTGATGGGGGGTTTTGTTTTTTTTTTGCATAATTGGCCTTGTTTTGCGGAATGTTCCTTAACTTTCCCCGCCATTCTTCCTTAATTTCCTTATTTTAATGCGATGAATATTTAAAAAAAAAAAAAAAACCCCAAGATGCACTGAAGCCGCATGAATTGAAGCACGATGTAGCGAGAGATCCCTGTATTTTTACACACATAAGAAAAACTCATCCGCCACCTTAATAATTACCAAACAATTTCTTCACCGTTTTGTTTGTAAAAGTGTGCCATAAAATCTTTTACAGGGGTAACCAATTCGTCGATCAGAATCTACCAGTTGATTGCAAAGGTAGTCGTGTGGGTAGATAGCATGGCATTAAAACGTAGATGACAGTCTACCACCCTCACTGTGAAATTTGTCACTTGATTGACAGTCGGTCTGACCAATCTGATAACGGCGTGTTCTAGCCAGCTAGTATGTCAGACTCAAATGTATGTCTTCTAAACTGAAGGGTATATGAATATTGGTGGGGGAGCTTCCATATGGAATGAGGCATGGACTTTTTTTTTTTTTTTAACTATGTGTGTTTGCTTCAGTTGTCGGTCTGCCATCGCTAAACCAAAAAAGGGAAATGTGGAGCGGCTTTTTGTCCATAAACATCACGATGCTGACTTCCCTCTGAAAAGCAAACTGAGGAAGAGAAAGGAAAAGGAACTGAAATCCCAATTGTACGGATAGTTATTATTTTTCCCACAGCTGATGTCAAAAGCAAAGACAGCCACTGAAGCTTCAGTCCGGGTGAGTCACTTAATCATTAAGAACAAAAAATCCTTCCAAGATGGAGAGATGGGAAAATATTCATTTGTTTGAGGCAGCTGACTCGTTGTTCCAAGACAAGGCTAAATACTACCTTGGATCAGAACTGTCCAGCTATCAAGAACTTCAGTTACGAGACGCAGTGAAGCCATGGCCGAGGATCTGACTAAATAACTTTGGGAGGACATTGCAGACCGTGAGTGCTTCTCACTGCAGCTCAATGAGTCTACAGACGTGAGGGACATCGCCCAGTTATGCATTTTAATTCGGCTGGTGCTAACTGATATGACCGCAAAAGAGGAGCCGTTAACAGTCCTGTACACGAAAGAGCACATGCGAGGAGAGGACATATTTCATTTTTTTTAAACTTTATTGAGAAAACTATGCATCCCGGGCTGATTCCATTCAGTGCAAGTCATCAGACTAAGGTAATGACAAAAATGCATAAAGTGTTATTGAGCAATACAGGTTCACACAGTTATGCAAGATACACCGCCATGTATGGTTATATAAATAATTCTCAATATATTTTTGAATAAATACATGTTTTGTAATTTTATAGTTGGTAGATCATTTTGGATGTAGCTTGCATGCTGAAAAAGTGTGTGCACCACTAATCTTTAAAAATGGTTAGAAGCCTGTGAGAAACCTTGGAGAAAAAAAATAAAAACAAAACTCAGTTAGGGTACGAATGAATCATTGTGGGGTAAAAAAAAAAAATTATATATATATGGGGCAGTGGTGGTCATTAAAGAGCTACTAGAACATGGACTGTGTTTTCAAGTGTCAACTAATGATCTTAAGCTAGTTGGCTATGTGGATGCAGATTGGGGATCTAGTGAGGACAGAAAGCGTACCACAGGATACTGTTTCAGTCTTAGTGATCGTGAGACTGCTGCCATATCATGGAGAAGTCAACGACAGCAGACTGTTGCACTTTCGTCGTGCGAAGCTGAGTACTTGGCTCTTTCCTCAGCTACAGGAGGGACTCCTCTTTTCACAGTTACTCAGGGACCTTGACACCAAGACAAACTTTCAGTGCATCACAATTTTTGATGGACCGGATATGGCGTAAGAAAGGAAGGGGTGGGGGGTGATGAGTCCCACCATTGAACCAGAGCAGTGTGGCTTTGTTGTCTGATGAGTATTGAAGATATTGACCATTTGCGCTCAAAGTCGAAATAGTTTAACAATGGGCAGTGCTAGGTGCTGTGATCACCTGTGAGTTTATCAGGAGAGGATAAAGCGGATCCTTCCTAGTATGTTAAATACACATGTGCAGCAATTCGACAAGAGGCTGGTGGTTGCATTCCATATCAGGGAGGAAACATGTGCATGCTTCCACCCTTCCTGGTTGGTGGCCCTACGATGGCCTGGCGAGTTGTCCAAGGTGTACCACGCCTTTGCCCGGAGTCGGCTGAGTTGGCGCCAGCCTCCCTCCAACCCTAATTAGGACTATACGGTTCAGATAATGAATGAATGACTGACTGATTGGTATTCACTTCTGTAATCTTGAAATCTGTGATGGACCTCTGCAACTTATCTCGCACCTATCTCAGCCAACTCTTGACGAGTGCGGGGTACACTCTGGACAACACGGCAGGCTATCGCAGGGCTATAAAGATATATCTATGAAATGTAGTTTTTATTTATTTAAATTGCACCTTATATGTGTGTCTTGCTGCTATGACAACCAAATTTCACTCAATAGATTAATAAGGTCATCTCTCCAACTAACGAGGCTGTACCATCAAAATTAATGAATCATCATTCACACCAAACCTCAGTTCCACTCATCACATGATTATTCGGACATTGTTCTGCTGTCTCATATTTCACCACTAGATGTCACTGTAAAACAACTTTGAAGGAACAAACCCCTTTTCGATGGAATTCATGAAGTGGTTCAAAACTGGTTCATTGCTTCACTTGCACATAACGATCGACAGGGTTTGTTGAATCTGTGGCCCACAGGGAATCTATAGGAAGATCAGGGCATCGCCTGTTTAGTCACTGATTCAAGATGAACATCTGAAGATTACCACACGATGCAAGAATAAATTTCACTGAAATTTCATTTAAATGTCCCGCGACTCTGTCAGCTGTGTTAGGTTCCGTTGAATGTGGAAGAAGACGACTGGAGACTGGTTTTGAGTTGAATATGAGAAGCTTTATTGCGTCGTCTGCAGAGGACGGAGACCCAACAAACATGCATAAAAGACACGCGAGTTAAGGTCTGAGGTCTCCCTCGCGGGGGGTGCTTTTAAGGGCTACAGACCAGGTTCCTTCTTCCGGAATTTATGATTGGGTCTTTGATACGTTATTATCTCATCAGGATGCAATAAATCTGGGGTGACCCCAGGCGCATCCCAGTCCCCATAAGCCCCCACCTCCTGACCCCGAAGTTACTTACAACTAGAAACTATTTGGTCTGTTGAAGATCACCCTGACAGTGAAAGTCTCGGTGTGGCACGGGTACCCAACATGCGCTTTTACAACAGACATAAAGAATGGCCCCCTTTAAGCATTCCATTTGATTATTCTCAACAAGCCTTTAAGTATAGCAAAACACAAAGAAATAAAGCACCCTTATACAGTGATATAAAACAGTGTGCACCAGAGAACATGATATTGTGATACACTTTTACAATTCCCCCTTTTGATCTCCTAAAGGAGATCAACCAAGGAACCATTCATAACAAAAATAGAACAGCAGAGAAAACGTACACAAGCAATAGAAAGGCTATATAAAAGACAATTATGAAATCCGTAAAGATCTAAGCAAATATGATATCTATAAAATAACTGCATGCAAAATGACCAATAGTAAAATCTAATCAGAACTGGGGTCTAAGTGCGACTTCATCCACCAGAGACCCCGGCGAAAGGAGAGCTTCCGACTCGGCTAACAACTGAGGAAATTGATATGAAGGGGGAGGAAGAGGGCCCCCTTTTTCCAGAGTGGAAGAGATGCACCTAATACATAGGGAACGAATGCAGGGGATGCAGCAGCACCCACACAGGGCGAGGAGTCCGGCCACCGAGATGATGGATATAACAACTGAAACGATCAAACCTTCTCACTTACCGAAGTGTCTGTCCAGCCAATCAAGTATTACATTATCAACACCTGAGTGTTCCTTCAGTTCGGTGGCCAGAGTCCGCAGCCCGTCCAAGGCCTTCGTGACAGACCCGTCTGGCGCGGTGTTATTGGGTATGAAGGTGCAGCACTCTTCCCCAAACATGGAGCAAACGCCACCGTGGGCACTAAGTAAGAAATCTATAGCCATGCGGTTTTGATATGTCATAAGTGAATTGGCCCTGAGCTCGGCTGCCAGTCCTTCCACGGCATCTCTGGTAAGATTGGTTGAGCGTTGAACATTATAATGAATATAATTGATCCTATCGACATTCTTGTTGATAGTGCACCACCAGCAAATGTAAGATTCAAACCCACCCGCAATCTGGTCTACTAATTTGTATTCGTCCGGTACGCCGCGAGGAACGCCGATTGCATCGATATAAGTGGGAGACCGTTGAAAGCCTTGCTTCCCAAGCGCGGGAATCGACCTGTGCATGTGCTTAATGTCGAACGAGGAGATGGACTTTACACATGTGCGTGAAAGGACACCTACTAGGTTGGATGCTGAGGCTGATACAATAGTGATCCGAATAATCTGAATCGGGGAATCTTTTGAAAAATCATGAACCTTTACGCCGTCCATTTGAGGGGAAAGGGTCGCATTAATCGCTGGGTACTTGGGTGAATGTAATTTCAAAGTTGTGACTTTGGGAGGGTCCACCAGAGTAATTTTGATGAGGCCCAAGGGGTCGAATCCAGATATCGATACTCCTAGAGTGATGATGCATTCGCCCCAATACAACCCCGGATACCCACCTCCCACGATTGGCCCCCGAGACAGTTGTACATGTTATTGATAGATAGGGAGATAGGGTTCTGGCTCATGTGAAAGTCGCGCTGTATCGTAACTCGTCCTTGTAATCTCCCAACGATAGGGCCGTCCGGTGTCCATTTCCCGGTGTATGCTATAACGTCCTCCCAGGAGGGGCACCATCGGCCTTTATAGGCATAAGCCAAGGTCGCACAGAGATATAGGTCGTATCCCTTCCATGTGGTATTTTTACCTGCGCAGTTTATGACGGCACAAAGGTCAAAAGTAAATGTGGCTTTAATGTCTTTGACGTACTTAATTTCTATACCCCCATATTTGGCCAGGCACTTGTCCGGACTGCGCGAAGTGAATCTAGTTAGTGTGACTAATCGTCGGCGTCTGCTGTGGGCTGTAGTGGTTATATCGTTCTGTGAGGGAGTAAGGGGCAGGTCAAGTACCCACAGGATGGGGAACACTACCAACAAGGAGACTGAAACAGAAATACACATTAGTGGACCCGAGGAGAGACCCCATCTGGCTTTACCTTCCATGTAGAAACTAGCAAGCTAAACCTTCAATATGACAGAGTAAATTCTTCACTGTATTTAAGAGAGGGTCACGCGCTACACCTTAAAGAGCTTACAACCTTCACTACTCTTTGTCACACAACTCAAAGCAAAAGCACATTACAATATAATTAAAAACAATATAATTGGGATAACCCTCTTCAAACTTGCGTTGGTAGCTTGGCACGCTACTTGTTGCAGGGGCGCGTTGTTCCTCCGCCTTGCCGTGAGGGTGAGGGTTAGACTACCTCACCCCCTTTTGCCACCCAGGGATTATTCTGCCCTGCGTTGTTGGTGGTCTTTTTCTTCGTCACCGGCCGGTGATGAGGTTGCTGCTTCACACAGGTCCCTGTGTGTGTTGGCGAGTGATCTGGAGGGAGCTTCTGCCGCTGCGCACTGGCTCCAGTGATACCGGGTGTCGCCCTTGCTGTCCAGCTGGACGGCGTACGAGGTGCGCTCTTTGATCTTGTAGGGTCCTGTCCACTTTGGCTCCGTCCACTTTCGCTTGAGGACTTTCAGTAGGACCCACTCTGTGTCTGGAGGGCCGCCGGCAGACGCCTGGTACTGCTCCCTCACTTGATCTGAAAAGGCTGCAACGAGACTTTGCAATTCACGACAGTATTGTTTATGGGTTAGGTTTTGTGCATCAGTATCCAGTACTGTGTGTGGTCCAGGAAATGGTCTACCGGTCTGTAGTTCGTGTGGAGTCAAGTGTGTGCTGTTGCTTCTTCTTCTTCTATCGTATGCTAAAAAAAAAAATGTTGTTTGGCTGAGGACTGGGATTCATTTTAGAATTCAGTCGGCTGGTTTGGATCATTAGTTTCCCCAGACGGGTACTGGCGAGGGATGCGACGTGAACGCTGATCCATTATCCCCCTGTGCTGTTGCGAGCAGTTGGGATACCTTGGGCATGAAGGGGGTCCCTCTGTCCGAGTCTAGTCCCACCGGAATTCCATTTCGCGGGATAATTTCTTGTGTCAATTTCTGAACCACCACTCTAGCATTCTCATTGCTGCATGGGAAAGCTTCCACGCAGAGTGAGAATTTATCAACCATTACCAATAGATATTTGTATGGTCTCTGTCTTGGCATGTGGGTATAATCAATTTGCCATTCCTGGAATGGTGTATTTGGTTGTAGCAGATGTTGATGCACTGCCAGCGGCTTGGAAGAATTATTCTATGCGCATGTTAAGCATCTGTCTACCTCTTGGTCAGCAGATAAGATGCACGCGCGAGTAAGAGCAAACAATTCTGCAGCTTGAGCAGACGTAAGGGGGAGTGAATGAGATTCGATCACTATATCTGAAAGGTGTCAGACGTCATATCCACAGTGAAAGGTACCGTTGGTAGGTTTAGAGCATGACCCGTCCACAAACAGGACCTCACCTGTAGGTATAGGTGTAGAACACAAATCAGACCTAATGCTTGTAGCAACAACAATTTCTTGCAAACAGTCATGAGGGCAGGGCTCACAGTCATCTTGAGTATTAAGCAGATGCTGTAAGGCGTGAGCCACGGTATCAAGAGAAGAAGTAGATTTAATCGTGAGGTTATCAATGGCGCATAGAATTGACCTCGTATCCTGACCTGCGCTGTTATGACATGTGTTGTGTATTTAAATTTCGTAGGATCTGTTGGACCTGATGTTGTGTAAAATCAAAGGGTGCGACAATACGATCCTCTCGGCGTCTAAAACCATTAACACACAGGCAGCCACAGCACAAAGACACGCAGGTAAACCTTGAGCTACAGTGTCTAGTGTTTTTGAAAGGAAAGCACAGGGCCTCATCCCCCCGCCATGCTCCCGAGCCAACACCCCAGAGGCAGTTCCCCCTTGGTGATCAACTTAGAGGTGGAATGACAGTTCATAGTTCGACAGGCCCAGAGCTGGAGCCGAGCAGAGGGCCGTTTTGAGGGCTGCAAAGGCATTTTGCATGTCCTCAGTCCATACGAGTGGTTGCTGGAGTGGGTCCGTGTGGTGTATTGCGGACCGGAGGCACTTGTCATAGAGAGAGCAGTCTGGGATCCACTGCCTGCAGTACTTGATCAACCCCAGGAAAGCAAGTAAGGCATGCTTGGTAGCCGGTCGCTGGGTGTCGATGATGATCTTGACGCGATTTTGGCTCAATTTCTTTGAGACCCGAGAGAGCTGAAGGACAGCGAGTGTGGCTTGGAAACAGATCTTGGAGCTTAATGCCGAAGTCATCTGCATAGGCGTGGACACAGGAACCATCAGGGGGAACAGAGCACCCTAGTGCGTCCCGTACAACGGTGGCAAACACCGCGGGAAAATCAATGAAACCTTGTGGGAGGCGTGTCCAGGTGCACTGCTGCTGCCCATGCGTAAATGCAAACAGAGGCCGAGTGTCTGGTTCTACAGGGATGCTTAGCCTCATAAGGAGTACAATCGACGCAGCCCACATCATTCTTATGCTCGACCCATAATGTCCTGAGCAGTTGATCCAGGGGCGAACACTGCTCTGCCACCTCACTCACTGCACATGCTGCGTTAACATTAAAAGGTAATTCACAGGAGGTTATTGCAATCAAAGAAGGGGACAGAGATTCTGACGTGGAGATGATCATGCTCGAACCATGAAAAGGAATTTGTAAACCGAGGAGGCTCATAAGATCACGACCGGGTAAATTAAACGGACATTCCTGCATATACACAAAAAAAATAAGTGATTTATAATGCATCGAGAGAGGGGTCGTCGGGACAACGCAGAGGGAGCGGGGTTGTAAGCTGTGACGAGAAAGGAACCCCATCAATACCCACAAAGCTAGTTGACCGAGAGGAGAGAGCACCTGAGTATTCCCTCCCAAATCAATTCTATGGGCCGACGTCAAATATCTGGCATCAAATGTCCCTCGGCGGGGATAGCTTGGAATCTGAGGGAGCCCTTCAGTCCATCCAGCTGCATTACTCTTTCTTGTGCTGCACCATGCAGACCATTTTTCCGGTGTATTGCAAATGTTTGGCCCCCTGTTGGCCTGTCATCCACTTGTAATCGGAATGCTTTCTTTTTCTATATTATTTTTACAGTTCCGCCTAATAGCTCCCTGTAATTCTATTAATGTTGTTACCTTTAACTGTCCGTTGAATCCATACTTACTAACCCATAAATCTAAATATTTATTTCTATCAGGTGCCTGTTTTTCTACTGCTTTCCAATCTTCACATTCTAATTCATCTCTAGGTCTACTGTTTTTACCCCCCCATTTTAACCCAATTTGGACCAGTGGTTTGTTGCACCTAGGGTGTCCTAACACTGGTTTATCTTTTCCTATGGGACAAAGATTAATTATTTCTGTGGTAACCCTCAAGCTTCTACCTTTTCAGGCGGGGGGTTCTTGCCTCTGCATCAACAAAAACTCGTTGTATTGATCCCACAGTTGTTTATATGAGGAGGTTAATCAAGGATTACATCCTCCATTCACACACACATTCATTCATCCACGGCCGTTCAGTTTATAGACAGAGGAATCCGTCCCTCCCTTCTTTCCCTAATAAACCGAGCTCATTCACTTTTTTCTTTTTTTTTTTTTTTTTTTTTTTTTTTCTCTTCCCACGGAATTTAACTGTCTCTTTACTTTTTCTAATTACACATGTCATATTGATTTCCTAGAGGGGAGGGGTGCATGCAAATCAGCGTCATGACCATCATTGTTCTATGCTTATCTACTTTGTCTAGTTTAGAATGTTCATTTCAGCTCTCTATCCAGCTGCAGTTAGGGAGTCGTCCTGCTGTTGTGTGAGAACTTCAAGGTTGTTTCCACTTGGCTGTCTCCCATGGAGATAGAGATGTTTCTGCAAAATACCTCAACAAGCAGTTTCCAACATTTATACTTAGTGAGAAACAAAACAGGTTAGAGCTGTGATAATTCATACAATTATTCCAACATTCTCCTCCTGTTTATCACAGCTCAAACAAAAGATATCATTTACTAACACTTCAAACAGATTTTAGGTTCGTAAATTCATTAATTTCATTCAGAACTTTTTACACTCCGACAGAAATGTCATCTTTCTTAGTAGCATTCAGGATCTTATAACCCAGGGCAGTGACGATGAGTTGATTCAACAACAACCACAGAGTGTAAAAAAGCTGCAAAAACTACACAGATTTTAATACAGATGATCCAAGGGTACTATTTTTTCCGAACACACTGAACCATGAATCCCCTATGGATATATCTACCCCCGAATGTTCTTTCATCTTTCTATTAAGAGATTTTAGGCCTTCTATTGCCAGTGTTAAACTTCCATCTGATGCAGTGTTGTTTGGAATGAAAGTACAACATTGTTCCCCGAACATTGCGCATACACCTCCTTTCTCTGCTCATAACATGTCCAATGCAGTCGATTTTGGAAAGCCATCAGTGACGTTGCTGCTAATTGACTATATATTGCTTTAAAACCTGTCTGTGTCCAATTGTCTAGGTTTTGAACATTATTGTGGATGTAATTTATTCTATCCGCACTTTTATTAATAGTACACCACCAACAGATGGTAGAATTGAACCCAGCTGCTACTTGATCTACCAGTTCATATTCATCAGGAACCCCTCGTGGAACTCTTATAGCATCTATATAAGTGGGGTCACGTGAAACCTGCCACGTGATATCTCTACTATAATGATTTTTTTTTTTTTTTTTTTTTTTTTTTTCAGGCACTTGGTAATACACTATTTACTTCTTTTATTAAGTGTTCTGCTGTTGTAGGGTATATTGATACTGGAAGTAACAAGGCAACGATCGCACATACACCTGTTTTATTACGTGGCAACCTATCAAACAGCCGACTGTCTCCACACCACCACCGTATATCACTTCCTGATAAAGGGTCAAAACCAATATTCGTTGTATTCATGCTCGTGCACCATTCAGTGGCGTTTAAATTTCCTAGTCTCTGACCTGTGCCAGTCATGTTGATGCATGAAAAATTCCCTCTAGCTACTACTTTTGGAAATATGTATTTGTATTTATTTATTCTCTCTGGTCCTGTGAGAAGATCTACACTGTTAACGCTGGGTGTCGGGGGTGTGTATGGTGGGGGGCGCGTAGGTTCAGTGTCAGGTGCTGTTACCGCTCCTTTGGATTTTTCCTTCGACTGGAAATGGTGAAGATGCGCGACACTCTGCCAGCAGACCGCGAGATTCGTCCACCCCTGCTGTGCGTTCTCCATTTCCTCCACCTTCTTTTTCAGCTTGGGTCTAAACATTAAATTCGCCTTCTCTCCCTGCTCTCTTTTTTTTTTTTTTTTTTTTGAATATTCTTTAACCTTTTCCCCATAACCAGGATCCTAAGTGGCCACTGTCCCCCAACTGTTTATTTTTAGATTTCACCAGCTCATACAGCTTTCGTCTGGCTTCATCTACAACTTTATTTTTCTGTTTCAGTGTGCTCTTTAGCTCCACTGATTTCAAGGTGTTCTCAATCTGTGCATATAAAGGCTTCAGGGGTTCATGACCTAGCCCCCGTTCATTTATTTCTTTATCAAATTCACCCTCCATATTTCTTGACTCAGAGGCCAGAGAGCGCGGGTACACCCGTTCACTCTCCCGGATCGGGACTATTTAGACGCTCACAGCCAGTCAGTCCGTCAGCACTAGGCTGAGCGAATGACCCAATTAACCACGGCAGGCGACTTGTGTTGTCACCGTTAGGTTTCCACCGCACAGACAGATTATGTTAACACCGCTAGGTTTCCTCTGTCTGTTTCTCTGCCCGGTTAAGACACTGTCAAACGTCAGCGTCCCTCTCGACACCTCTGAATTTTATTCTTCCCACTTCCCACTTTCCCTCACACACAGCACACGTTGCAACACAGTACACACATGAAATAGAAAACAATACGATTAACGTCACGCACGTTGCAATACAATACATACATGTAATCGAAAACAATACAATTAACGTCACACACGTGGCCACATAACACACGCACATAAAACAATACAATTAATATCACACTCTATTATTCTCTTTAATGCTTCCAATACCTCAGCGTATTGGGGGCCTTTCACCCAAATAATGCTTCCAACACCTCAGCGTGTTGGGGGCCTTTCACCCAAATACTAATGCTTCCAATACCTCTCGTATTGGGGGCCTTTCACCCAAATAATGCTTTCAACGGCTAATCCGTTGAGGGCCTTTCACCCAATCATTAATGCTTCCAATATCTCTCGTATTGGGGGCCTTTCACCCAAATAGACGCATGCTTTCAACGGCTAATCCGTTGAGGGCCTTTCACCCGACTACGACGTACAGTTTTATATAGCACTGACGTAGTACTTTGGGGAGCCTCAACCCCCGGGACTCCAACCCAGCCTTTACCACGGCCCCTCGTCAGAGACCGGGAGGGTACGCCACCACCAAGGCGCGTCTATTTTCTCTTATCTCTTTTTTTATTTATTTATTTATTTTATTTTTATTTTATTTTATTTATTTTTTTTTTTTACTCTTAAAATTAGGTTCTCATACAACTCTTTTAATCCTTTTCCTTCAAACTTCCGGAGAGGACACAGTTTTTAGTTTAGTCAATATGCAGAGTTCGATTTAAACAGGTTCTGCTTACCTGTTATTGATTGCCGGCCTGTGTCTTCCTCCTTGGTTCACGAGGAAAAGTTTGGGTCGAATTTCCTCAACTCGCGTTCCTCTACCACATCCCGGACGAGCCCCCAAAACTGTTAGGTTCCGTTGAATGTGGAAGAAGACGACTGGAGACTGGTTTTGAGTTGAATATGAGAAGCTTTATTGCGTCGTCTGCAGAGGACGGAGACCCAACAAACATGCATAAAAGACACGCGAGTTAAGGTCTGAGGTCTCCCTCGCGGGGGGTGCTTTTAAGGGCTACAGACCAGGTTCCTTCTTCCGGAATTTATGATTGGGTCTTTGATACGTTATTATCTCATCAGGATGCAATAAATCTGGGGTGACCCCAGGCGCATCCCAGTCCCCATAAGCCCCCACCTCCTGACCCCGAAGTTACTTACAACTAGAAACTATTTGGTCTGTTGAAGATCACCCTGACAGTGAAAGTCTCGGTGTGGCACGGGTACCCAACATGCGCTTTTACAACAGACATAAAGAATGGCCCCCTTTAAGCATTCCATTTGATTATTCTCAACAAGCCTTTAAGTATAGCAAAACACAAAGAAATAAAGCACCCTTATACAGTGATATAAAACAGTGTGCACCAGAGAACATGATATTGTGATACACTTTTACAGCTGCGATGGCCGAGTGAGCTATTTAAGGTGGATTCTACCCTCACCCAGAGTCGGCTGAGATGGGCGCCAGCTTCCCCGTGACCCTTATTCGGATTCATCGATTCAGAAAATGAATGAATGAATGAATGAATGAATCTATAAGAGCGAAAGTCTCTGAAATGTGAAACTCTGGTCTTTTGATCTCTGATCTCAGAGCTTTTGTCCATCATGTCAGTGTGTGGGGTCTTTTCTTAGACCTGACGTAGTAATTCCGGGGTTATTAGTGTTAGTCAAAATCTTTTTAAATCTTATTTTGCCGGATTAATTATCAAGAGGTTATTTAATATTGGTAGAACATCTACTTTAAATAATTTCATTTCGGTAATGTGTTATTAAATCCTCCCACCACCACCACCACACACACACACACACACACACACACACACACACACACACACTACAGTAGGCCCTCCAGCGAATGAAGATAATCCGTGAGTTCTGTACCCGGAAGTAAAACCCCATGTATGGTTATTACATGTGCGAATGATCAACCGGAAGTAAATACTATGTGTCTATTTTATGCGCTAAAATATGCTTGTAGTATGTAATGATTAAGACAAACTTAATTTTTTTTACTGTGATATTTATTGCTGATAAAACAAACATTATACAGCATATATATATATATATATATATATATATATATATATATATATATATATATATATATATATATATATATATATATATATATATATGCTGTATAATGGTTATGTGTGTGTGTGTGTGTATATATATATATATATATATATATATATATATATATATATACACACATATATATATATATATATATATATATATATATATATATATATATATATATATATATATATATATATGTGTGTGTGTGTCTGTGTGTCTGTCTGTCTGTCTTCCTTTCGGCTTTTTCCCTTTTACTCAGGAGTCGCCATAGCGAATCATCTGATTCGCACATTTGGTTTGGCAGAGGTTTTTACGTCAGATGCCCTTCCTGTCACAACCCTTTTTAGCAAGGGACAGAAACACGCTGACGACTTTGCAGCTACTCTTTACGAAAGTCAGCAATGGTTCTTTTACATGCCTCTCATCATAGACAGTGAGAGACATGGCCCGCCTTTGATAACCCAGTTAGCCGCACTGGGTGTGTGTGTGTGTGTGTGTGTGTGTGTGTGTGTGTGTGTGTGTGTGTGTGTATATATATATATATATATATATATATATATATATATATACACACACTGTAAAGTATTGACTGTAAGATTTACAGTATCTTACTGGCAGCAGAGCAGCCGGTAAGATACTGTAAATTTTACAGTGCCGAGAATGTTACTGTAAATTTTTCACACAGTACATTACTGTTATTTTTATAGTAACAACAATGGCTACTGTTATATTTAACCTGGTATGTTACTGTAATTTTGACAGTAAAAGAATTTGTTACCGTATTATTTATATATATAGATCTAAAATAATTATTGTTATTATCATTATTATTATTTATTTTTGGACCATTTTTTTACTGCATTTTGGCAGGCAATCATGTTTGTTTTCCTTTCTTTAGCTGCACAGCACTGTAGACCTTTTAGTGATAAATAACAATGCTTAAAACTTATAATTAGAGAAGTATTAATACATTTATTTAAACTTTCACAAATACAATGTACTGTAGCATAAAACAAATTATTCTAACGTCTTCTTTGTAACAACACAACTGTACAATTTTTTTCGTTAATATTTGCGAGAAGTGATAAACTGGTAATACTGTAACTTTAAAATAAATTAAATGAAGACATCATGGTTAAAGACAATGCTTGATTATTGCAATGGCCAGTCTGATTCAAAGTCCATTCGTTTTTTCAGTAAAGTGCTCACGCGCTCATTGATGGCTGTACGCTTCTTTTGCACTAATTTGCCAGTTTTCTTTGATATTTGCTTCTTGACGGTGGTTTTGGAGCCAGTTTCTGGATTAATGCCCAGAAAGCATCTGCAAATAACAAATTTGTGTTATTATTATGAAATTATTGTGAATCAGAGTAACAGATCTCTCAGAAACAAAACTAACTGCAAATTTTAAATTTGACCCTCCAGAATGTTGGGTCACATATTTAGTATTTTCAGGAATCATACTTTGCAATAATATGCCATAAAATCAGGGATGTTTAGATTAAATCAAGAGAAATGTAGCTACAACCTAAAAATGCTATAAATCATAAGCCATGTCAAGCTTCCTCTGTTTCCCATAAACAAAAAATAAATAAAATAGAGGGGTCATTCACACATACAGTAGGCCTTAATGTCTATTTACATGTTTCTCTGTAAAATACTCAGCTTTGTATGAATTGCAGTGTTGCAGAAGCACCCTCCTGATAATGGAGGTTGAAGTTGTAGAAGCTGGTAAATAGTACTACCAGTCCTGCTTCATAATTCGCATGCACACTGGACAGCAAACACATCACCTTGCCCTCAATAGTCAGCATGAACTTAAGATAAGATAAGATAAGATACAGCTTTATTAATCTCACAATGGAGAAATTCACTGTTACAGGCTCTTGAGGTACCATCAGTAGGGGGTGCAAAAATAGATACAAACACAAACATACAAACATACATATATATTATATAAGTAAATAAATAAGTAGATACATAAATAGTATAAATTAATAAACAATAAAAGAAAAGAAAAGAAAAGAAGGGAGCAACTTTGTAGACTGGCCTATATTAAAGTGTAAATGTATCTGAGTGCAGAGTAGATGGGTTGATATGGTTCACAGTCAGTGGGGTAGATGTGGTTGATTAAAGTACACGGGGTTTTTATTGCACATAACCAGAATTTTCACAGACAGTTACAAAGTGGCGTTGTACAGTCTGACAGCGGTGGGAATGAACGACCTGCGGTAGCGCTCCTTCCTGCACTGAGGATGCCTCAGTCGTCCACTGAAGGAGCTGCTCAGCTCCTCTACAGTCTGGTGCAGTGGGTGAGAGCTGTTGAACAGGATGGATGTGAGCTTTGCTACCATCCTCCTCTCACTCACCTCCTCCACAGAGTCCAGTGGGCAGCCGAGGACAGAGCTGGCCCTCCTGACCAGCTTGTTCAGTCTCTTTCTGTCCCGCTCTGTGCTGCCCGGGGCCCAGCAGATGGCAGCGTAGAGGATTGCAGAGGCTACCACAGAGTCATAAAAAGTCCTGAGCAGAGGTCTGCATACTCCGAAGGACCTGAGTCTCCTCAGAAGGTGGAGGCGACTCTGGCCCTTCTTGTACAGGGCGTTGGTGTTGTGGGACCAGTCCAGTTTATTGTTAAGGTGAACACCCAGGTACTTGAAACTGTCCACTGTCTCAATGTTCTGTCCCTGGATGTTCACTAGTAAGTGTGTGTGTGTGTGTGTGTGTGTGTGTGTGTGTGTGTGTGTGTGTGTGTGTGTGTGTGTGTGTGTGTCCGAGTGCTTCTCCTGAAGTCGATCACCATCTCCTTCGTCTTCCTAGTGTTCAAGCACAGGTGGTTGCGCTCACACCAGTCCACGAAGTCAACGATGACCGACCGGTACTCCAGCTCGTTCCCCTCTGACACACGGCCCACGATGGCGGAGTCGTCCGAGAACTTCTGGAGGTGGCAGGTGTCTGTGCTATATATGAAGTCCGAGGTATAGATGTTGAAAAGGAAGGGTGAGAGGACCGTGCCCTGCGGTGCCCCGTGCTGCAGACTACCACCTTTGACTTACAGCCGCGCAGCCGCACGTACTGTGGACGGTTGGTAAGGTAGTCGATAATCCAGGCAGCAAGATGCTCGTCCACTCCCACGTCCTCCAGCCTCCCCCGCAGACGCGCTGGCCTGATGGTGTTGAAGGCGCTGGAGAAGTCAAAGAACATGACCCTCACAGCGCTACCAGCGATCTCCAGGTGGGTGAGTGCCCACTGCAGAAGGTAGATGACAGCGTCTTCTACTCCGATGTTGGGCCTGTAGGCAAATTGCAGCGGGTCTAGGGTGGGGCTCACCATAGAGCGGAGGTGTTCAAGGAGGAGCCTTTCCATGGTCTTAATGAGGTGGGAGGTCAGGGCGACAGGTCTGTAGTGGGCTGGTTCCTTCGCTTGAGCTGTTTTGGGAACCGGAACCATACAGGAGGTCTTCCATAGGACGGGAACCTTCTCCAGGCTGAGGCTCAGGTTGTACAGGTAGCATAGTACCTCACAGAGCTGGTCTGCGCAGGTCCTCAGCAGCCTGGGGCTGATGCCATCAGGTCCTTCAGATTTCCTCTGATTTAGTCGCCTCAGCTGTCTCCTCACCTGGTCTGATGTGAGGGAGGGGGTGGGGGGGGCTGCAGAGGGAGGGGGATGTGTCTGTCGGCTGTAGCAGTCAAGTGAAGTTGGCCTGGGGAGGGGAGGTGTCAGCTGGTCTGGAGACGTGTGAAGAGGGGAGGGGAACGGGAGGGGTGCAGAGGGGGAGGGGCGAGAATCAAACCTGTTGAAGTAACAGTTTAGTTCATCCGCCCAGCGCTGGTCACCATCAGCTGTCCCTCTGACACGCTGCCCAAATCCAGACATGGTCTTTAGTCCTCTCCAGACGTCCCGCACCTTGTTCTGAGCCAGTTTCTCCTTCATCTTCTTCCCATAGTCCTTCTTTGCCCTCCTGATCCTCCACTGGAGCTCACGCTGGACCTTCTTCTGCTCCTCTCTGTCCCCCGAGATGAAAGCCCTCTTTTTCTGGTTCAGGAGGACTTTAAGCTCAAGGGTGACCCACGGGTGGTTGTTGGAGAAGCACCGTACTCTCCGTGTTGGCACAGTGCTGTCCACGCAGAAGTTCATGTAATCAGTGATACAGTGTGTGAGGCCGTGATGTCATCACCAAAGGAGTCACAGAGCATGCTCCAGTCTGTGGTCTGGAAACAGTCCCTAAGCCTCTCGTTGGTCTCCTCGGTCCACACTTTCACAGACCTCTTCTGCGCAGGTTCCTTTCGCACCCTGGGTGTGTATTGGGGGAGCAGGTAGACCAGGTGGTGGTCTGAGCGTCCCAGTGGGGGGAGGGGGTGGAGCTGTCAGCGTCCTTCATATTAGCATACAGCAAGTCCAGAGTTTTATTGTCTCTTGTGAAGCACTTCACGTATTGCGTGAACGTCGGGAGAGAGGCGGAGAGAGGGGCGTGGTTAAAGTCCCCGCTGATCAGAATCATGGCGCGGGGGTGACGAGTCTGTGTCTGACTGACAGCGCTGTGGAGACGTTCACACGCGGGCGGAATGTACACGCAAAACACAATCACGTGTGAAAACTCCCTCGGTAGATAATATGGCCGCGTGCTCACCGCGAGCAGCTCCAGGTCCCACGTGCACAGCTGCTCCTTCACGTGCACGTTGGCCATTCACATAGACCGCCACGCCCCCTCCTTTCTTCTTTCCGCTCTCCGCCACGCTCCGATCTGCGCGCGAGTGTAAATCCGTGAAGAGAAACCACAGAGTCCGGTGTGAGTTCATTCAGCCACGTCTCTGAGAAACACATGAGGCTGCAGTCCCGGTACTGCCTCTGCTGCCGGGTCAGCGCCGCCAGCTCCTCCGTCTTGTTGGCGATCGCGCGGACATTTCCCATGATGACGGAGGGAACACATGTCCTCCGCGTCTTTCGTCCCCCTCTGCAGCCTCTCCTTTTCCTCCATATTTCCACAGGTACAACGGGCTTTTCCGCGTGAAGGAGGGCGGAGGCGCGCAGGCCGAGGAGGGTCTCACGTGTGTAAGACCTGCGTTGCTCAGAGCCGTCGGTGAATGAATTTCCTGACGCCGATCCAAAAAGTGAAAATAAAAGTGCACAGAAAAACAAAAGCATCATAAAAGTATGTTTTCCAGATGCAGGATTGAAGAAAGAAAAAGAAAATTTGAAAAAAGATAAAGAAACACGCCTATATACAATAGAAAAGAGAAAAAAAAGAAAAATAAACTGAAGAGCTCCTGTAACTGGCTGCAGGTCACCCGGGCCATCTTGAAATATACCTTATTTATTAGTACTTAGTGTTAATTTATTAATACTTAGTGCCAGTCATCAGTGTAGCACCTAAAATATATAAACCAAACAAAAATGAAACTAGGAGTCAGTTTTTACTGTAAGTTGTACTTCAAGAAAAACACATCAAAAAACTGGCCGGAAAAAATACAGCTTGTATGGGGTTGGCAATACAAACGCATCCTGGTATAATACAGTATAAGGGCCAAGGATAATTCATCAGTTTGAAATAAAACATTCTCATCAATATTCATTCCATCATAAACATCTTCAAACATATCTTTTTAATGAGTGCGTGAATCTGTTTGTTTGTGCTGCTCTCTTACAGATTGATGCTCAAAAAGTGCTTTCAGGGTGTTCTTGACAGGCACATGTTGACAAAACCGTTCCTTCCCAGCCTCATCGTGGCCTCGGTACATTTGTACATGTTCAATATATCGAAAATTAGTTTTGAAATAACTTTTTCTTGTCGGATCACTTTTTAACACACCCTGGTTACAAGCATTCAAAATATGTTGTTTTTTAAGATCATGTATTAAATTATCCTCGTCAATTTCACTGATGCCAAGTGTTTTTAATTTTCCACCGAGTTGATAATACAAATGTGATTGATCAATATGATGAATGTCCTGGAATTCTTCAATTATATTGTGAATAGTTGAGGAAGGCAACAGTCACTTTGCCTGCAATTTCAAGTAAAAGAGTGCCAGGCTGTTTAAATACAAACATCCATCAACATTTTCAGATCCAGGATTTTCATCTTGTTCCATATCATCATGCCAGACATCTTCATTATGGAGTTCATTATTTGCCTGGAAAGCAAGTGGTCTATTGAGACATTCCAGAGGTTTTTCGTGTATGGAATCAACAAGATGTTCCACAGAGCAATGCTGATGTTTTCTAGATCCATGTGAGGAAAAGGATGAAATTACTTTCAACTTTGAATCACACCTTTTAAATGGACATGTGATTTCCGTGCCATCTTGAATATGACACTTCAAATGGGGAAGCAAATTGCTTAAATATTGACATTTGACTGAGCAAAATTCTCCTTGACATCTCAATATTGTGTCACAAGTTGAAAGTTTGCATTCTTTGCAGACGTCTGATAGGCCGTGCGGTCTCTGTAGATGTGGGATTTCAGAACTTTGAAGGTTCAAAATGAAGGAAAACAGTCCGACACACCACACTGGAAGCTGAAGTGTGCTACGTTCCTATCAATCTTCACATGCTGAGTGAACGCTCGGAGTGGATCACAGGTTTTGTGACAAAATTTGCATGTAAACATTTCTCAACTTAATAAGACTTACACAAAACACAAGTGAAGTATTTTAAGGAAAGTTATTTTATACATTTAAAATTAAATGTATTATTTATTTCATGTTCAGAAAAATGGAGGCAGTGGTGGTCTAGTGGTATAGGGTGCTGGATCGCTGATCCAAAGGTTGGGGGTTCGAGTCCCACTCTGCACAAGGTTGTCACTGCCCCCAGTGCAGCTAACTGGGTTATCAAAGGCCGGCCATGTCTTTCACTGTCTATGGTGTGAGGTTCATGTAAAAGAACCATTGCTGACTTTCGACAAGAGTAGCTGCAAAGCCGTCAGTGTGTTTCTGCCCTGCGATGGCCTGGCGAGCTGTCCAGGGTGTACTCTGCCCTCGCTCTGAGTTGGCTGGGATGGGCACCAGCCTCCCCGTGACCCTAATTAGGATGAAGCGGTTACAGAAAATGATGAGGTGCTGATGAGCCACAATTTTTGAAACCTTTTTTGAATTTCTGAATTTTACAAGATGCTCCACATTTCTCATTTTCTCTCAGGGACAAACTAATCTAGATTATATAACTATATCTTTTATTCTAACACAGTAATATCAAGTTACTCTCAATAAAATATCACTTTATTTTCATAACTGTACCACTTCAACCCGAACCCAGGCGTTTTACTCCCGAGTACTGAACAACTCCCAACGACTCCTTCTATTGGTCAGGAGGTTTGACTCGTCACCGATCACATGATTACCGGACGGAAGAAGTTGGTGTTTTATTGAAATGTGCTGTGGAACCGACACAGTGTATGAGGCTAAGTCCTGTTTGAACATGGCCTTGGTTTTGTGGCTGGGTTTGATTTGTACTCCTCTTCTTCTGGGAGGTGAGTGTGTTTGTGTTTACTCCTCACGCGTCATCATCCACAGAAAGAAAACATCCGACAAGGAAGAGATAAGATAAGATACAGCTTTATTAATCTCACCAATGGAGAAATTCACTGTTACAGGCTCTTGAGGAGGCTCATCAGTAGGGGGTGCAAAAATAGATACAAATACAAACATACACACATACATATATATTATATAAGTAAATAAATAAATAGATACATAAATAGTATAAATTAATAAACAATAAAAGAAAAGAAGGGAACAACTTTGTAGACTGGCCTATATTCAAGTGTATATGTATCTGAGTGCAGAGTAGATGGGTTGATATGGTTCACAGTCAGTGGGGTAGATGTGGTTGATTAAAGTGCGCGGGGTTTTTATTGCACATAACCGGTATTTTCACAGACAGTTACAAAGTGGCGTTGTACAGTCTGACAGCGGTGGGAATGAACGACCTGCGGTAGCGCTCCTTCCTGATGATGAAGTCCAGTTGAGTTCTGGCAGAAACGGAGGTTGGAAAGGTTCTGATCAACATGTAATTTTCTCCAGTAAAGGACAGATATTAAGAATCCAAATTCAAAATGAGATTTTCATTCCTCACAGTTGATCACAAGTCGTTTCTTTCACGCGATTCTTGATCGGAATTCGATGTGAAAATAAAAGTTATTCTGGCAAAAATTTACAATTTAAAATTAATAATTCGATTTTTTTCTAAGATTGATCATGATTAGGAAACACCGACTTATAATTATTACAATAAATATAATGTTCGTAAAATGATATAAAAACATCTTTAGTACTAAGTTGTTAAAAGTGCAATTTCAACAATTATAAAGTAATAATTGTAGTAATAATAATAATAATAATAATAATAATAACAATACTACTACTACTACTACTACTACTAATAATAATAATAATAATAATAACAATAATCATAATAATACTAATACTACTACTAATAATAAGAATAAGAATAAGAATACAGTGATAATAATTGTAATAATAATAATAATAATAATAACAATAATAATAATAATAATAAGAAGAAGAAGAAGAAGAAGAAGAAGAAGACAGTGATAATAATTGTAATAATAATAATAATAACAATAATAATAATTATTATTATTAGTAGTAGTAGTAGTAATAGTAGTTTATTATTATTATTCTGGTAATGAATCCTCACAACTGTAGATCGTGTCTGTAAAAGCCTGTAATACGACCTTTCGAAATCTCACGAAAAAAAATTGCCATGCAGTGTTTGGTTTTTCTTTTATTGCGGCTCCAGGATTTGTTGATATTTGCTGTTTGAATTTAACAGGAAATATTAACACAGGAAATAACTGGTCGAAGGAGACGAGGAAGCTTAACTTTCGGCCTCATCAAGTTGTTAAACTTAAACCCAACAATCGAATCTTCCAGAGATTCACTGAAAACTTCACCGACATTTCAGGTCAAACTAACAGAAATACCGCCGCATGGGCGGACAGAGGCACTTCATAAACAACAACAACAAATTCAGATTCTACTTTTAAATTTGGTCTTTCTTCTTAATGGCATGGTTTAAAAATATTACCAAAAATATTTTAAAAAATAAATAAAAGACCGGAGCGCGCTGTCTTGTGCGCACGTGAGGAGAGAGTTTCCTGATGTGCTGGAAAATGTAAAACAGCTGAAATTAAAAACAAGCAAAAAATATCCCATCTGATCAGAACCAGAACTAATAGATTTGTGTTTGCACAGTGAGCCCCGTCAGAACCAGAACAGAGTCTCTCCTCACAAGCGCTGCGTCTCTCCTCACTGTGCTGCACTGAGGGCTGTGGGAGAACGTGCCAGATCACGTGACAGACAGAAGTGGCACGAGTATCTTTGTGCTTTTTTCTCTTTTCAATAAATTCTTGATGAAATCATTTTGTTTTGCACTGTTATCCTGATCCACACTTCTGAATAAAGGTCTGAGTCAAAATTTCCAATGGGACACCTGATCATAACACAACAAACCTGAAACCAACTCATACTCTGATTGGCCAACGTTCGTCTGAATAATGAGATTTCCTTTCGGCTTTTTTCCTTTATCAGGTTAACAAACGCTGCCTGTTGATTAAAAAAAAAACGTTCGACTACTGATCCCCTGATTCGGGACTGTGGAACAGAGACGAGTGAACAGAGTACCAGGGCGTGGAAAGGTCTCAACCCCGCCCACTCATTCGTTCTCGCCGTTCATTGGGAAATCAGTGCAGAGCCGTGTCCACTTCCTCGCTCGTTCCCTGCTCAGACCGGTTTTTTGACTCGAAGTGAGAAGGATGGTGAGGCAACTCGTGCTATTTCTTTCTGTAGTTTTTGCTGCTCTGCCGACAGCAGGTAAGTTTGATACCGTATATGATCTGAACTTTAATTTTATTGGTTTAAGCTAATATTCCATTTCCTGAACAAGCATTTTAAGACTCAGGCTTCTATTATTCGAAACTCTCCAGTTCTGTACCCCGGTTTACCATCCGGGAATAGAACCGACAAGCACTGTTCCACCGTGATCATTCGAATCTCAGTAATCTGAAAACCACACTGATGTGTCTTGGCATACAGCGCTGTGGCCACCGCACCGGAACCACACCTGTTCGAAACCTTGGACCATAGCAGGTTCGATTGCTTATTAAAAGAATCAAACGACAGCAGCAGTTTTCATTCGTTTACTCTTAATATAAGTGATTTTGGCCAAGTGAAAATGATAAAGTCAAAAATCTTGTTTTTCATGAGAAGTCAGTACTGTATGCTTTATGTGAGAGTCCTGCTCTGGCTATGGACGAGTCCTTGAACCAATTTGCATACACACTCCGACAGACATTCCATAATAAATAAGCGCATTTCTTGTTCATTTTGGTTTGGTGAGTGGATGTGTCGCTGCCGGTTCGTTTCGCTGTGATAACGGGATGCGTCTCTTAACCCCACCGCACTGTATCGTTTGGCACTGGACATCTCTCACTCACTGAGTTGCATTGCAAAATCATACAGAAAGGAACATTATTGGTCTAATTACTTAGCTAGATTAGACTGGATTAGATTAGATGAAGTCTACTATTAGATATGAATTAATACATTTCTTTTGAATTTTATTTTATGCACTGCAGAGATTTTCCTGTTAGAGAAGGATGTGCAAGCAGTGCGTTAATGCGCAAGCGTAGATTAGAGGAAACGTTGTCCACAGTCTGCATGTGTATGGACGTACTTAATGTACTTAAGTAAATACGTACAGTACGTGTGGCTTTTCAGCGATACCGTCAGGGCTCTTATTCATCATAATTATTGTGAAATATGTTCTACTATGTTGTTGGGGGCATAATGCCCCTGGTAGGGTCACCCAAGGCAAGCAGGTCCTGGGTGAAGGTCTAGATGAAGTGCGATACAGAAGACCCTTATGACTGAGAGGCATACAAGGAAGCAGTCTCCCTTGTCCGGACGCGGGTCACCGGGCTCCCCCTCTGGAGCCAGGCCCAGGGGAGGGGCTTGAATGCGAGCACCTGGTATTCGGGCTTCTGCCTATGGAGCCTGGCTGGGACGAGCCCGAAAAGTACACATGGGTCCGCCCTTCCATGGACCCACCACCCGTGGGAGGAGTTTTAGGGGTAGGGTGCAATATGAGTTGGGTGATAGCCGAAGGCATGAGTTCTGTTGGACCGATCCTCGGCTACTCATTCTGACCCTCGGAACATGGAATGTCCCAAAAGAGGTGGGATGTCCCAAAAGAGGTGACCTCTTTGGCGGGTAAGGAGCCTGATCTGGTGCGTGAGGTGGAGAGATACCGACTAGATATAGTCGAGCTCACTTCAACGCATAGCTTGAGCTCTGGAACCACCCATCTCGAGAGAGGCTGGACCTTATTCCATTCTGGAGTTGCTCATGGGGCGAGGCAGTGAGCCTGTGTGGGCATTCTTGTTGCCCCCCCCCCTCCCCCCCCGTCTAGGGCCCAAATGTTGGGGTTCTCCCCGTTGATGAAAGGGTAGCTTCCCTCCGTCTTCGGGTGGGTGGACAGGTCCTGACTGTTATTTGTGCTTATACACCAAATAACAGTTCAGAGTACCCAACCTTTTTGGAGTCTTTGGGGGAAGGGAGGGTTCATAATTTTTATGGACATAATTTCGAGGCACAGTCGAGGCGTTGAGGGGTTCTGGTTTGGTGGCCATCGGATCTCGTCTCTGCTTTTTGCGGATGATGCTGTCCTTTTGGCTTCTTCAAGTCGGGACCTCCAGCTCTCATTTGAGCGATTCGCAGCTGAATGCGAAGCAGCCAGAATGAATGAAGATCAGTACCTCCAAGTCCGAGGCCATGGTTCTCAGTCGGACAAGGGTGGAATGCACCCTCCGGGTTTGGGAATGAGGTCCCGCCCCAAGTGGAGGAGTTTAAGTATCTTGGGGTTTTGTTCACAAGTGAGGGAAGGATGGAGCGGGGGATCGACAGACGGATCGCTGCAGCCTCTGATATTAAGCGGAGCCTTTACCGGTCCGTCGTGGTGAAGAAGGAGCTGAGCCGCAAGGCGAAGCTCTCAATTTACCAGTTGATGTACGTTCCAACCCTCACCTATGGTCACGAGCTTTGGATAGTGACCGAAAGAACAAGATCGCGGACACAAGCAGGTGAAATGAGTTTCCTTCGCCAGGTGGCGGGGTTCTCCCTTAGAGATAAGGTGAGAAGCTCTACCATCCGTGGAGAGCTCAGAGTAGATCCGCTGCTCCTCCACATTGAGAGGGGCCAGTTGAGGTAGCTCAGGCATGCCTCCCGGACGCCTCCCTGGTGTGGTGTTTCGGGCATGTCCAACCGGGCAGAGACCCCAGGGTCGACCAAGAACACGCTGGAGGGACTATGTCTCTCGGCTTGTCTAGGACCGCCTCGGTGTCCCCCAGAAGAGTTGGAGGAAGTGGCTGGGGTGAGGGATGTCTGGACCTCTTTCCTTAGGTTGCTGCCCCCACGACCTGACCCTGGACATAGCGGAAGAAGATGATGATGATGACGATGATGATGATTGTTGTGAAAGATGAAGTTCTGACAATGATCTGTGATGGCCTGACGAATTGTCCAGGGTGTCCTCCACCCTTGCCCAGAGTCGGCTGTTATGGGCGCTGGCCTCCTCGAGACCCCAAAACAGGATTACACACTTCAGAAAATGACTGAATGAAAACTCTGAGGATAATTCAGGATTTTCTTCGAGGATGCGGAACATTTACCACAAAGTACATTTAATATGAATTAATTCAAATGCAGTTTCAAGGAGGGGGCAGTGGTGGTCTAGTGGTATAAGGCGCCGGATCGCTGATCCAAAGGTTGGGGGTTCGAGTCCCACTCTCCACAAGGTTGTCACTGCCCCCCCCCCCTAGCTGCACTGGCCGGCCATGTCTTTCACTGTCTATGGTGTGAGGCATGTAAAAGAACCATTGCTGACTTTCGACAAGAGTAGGCTGCAAAGCCGTCGGCGTGTTTCCGCCCTGCGATGGCCTGGCGAGCTGTCCAGGGTGTACTCTGCCCTCGCCCTAAGTTGGCTGGGATGGGCACCAGCCTCCCCGCGACCCTAATTAGGATGAAGCGGTTACAGAAAATGAACTGAACTGAACTGCAGTTTCAAGGAGTTATTGTGAAATCAAACTGATTTTAGATTTTACTTGATTTGTGTTGATAAGATGACATCACTGTCAGAGTCAGTTAGGGTTTAATGCACATTATCAGGAGTCTAGAAGTTGCATGACAGGAAACAAAATAGAAATGAATTTCCAAACCAAAGAGACCCCCATGAGAGACCCATTCAACTAGTCATGACAGCTCAGCTCAGGATGATGCTGGTATAAGTGAGCAGTACCCCAGTATGAATAAGCCATACCCCAATGTAAGTGGGCTGTACCCCAGTACGAATAAGCCATACCCCAAAGTAAGTGGGCTGTACCCCAGTATTAATAAGCTGTACCCCAGTATGAATAAGCCATACCCCAGTATAAGTGAGCCGTACCCCAGTATGAATAAGCCACACCCCAGTATGAGTAAGCCACACCCCAGTTTAAGTGGGCTGTACCCAAGTATCAGGGATGGGAATTTTCCGCCAATCGGCGGATTTCCGCCTTTTTGTAAGGGTCATTTTTGAGATTGATGCAAATCCGGTGTAAAAATCAGGGTGGGGGGTGGGGGGGGGTTAGTGCCGTCATCACTGGTCACCTGGTCATATGATATCCCAATACAGGAGGTGCTACCCTCGTTTTGTTTATCTGTGTGGTTGTTGATATCGCCTAGTGGAGTAAAACACAGCTGGTTCTGGTTTATTGCACATGTCAGGCCCGTCGCACAGAGAGCAAATATCACATCATCAACAGAAGTGATCGAGCAGCATTATGTATAAATATGACTTCTTCTTCTTCTTTTCTATTCTGCTTTTCCCATCAGGGGTCGAAACAGCGAATCATCTGCCTCCATCTCACCCGATGCTCTACATCTTCTACTCTTACTCCAACTACCTTCATGTCCTCTTTCACCACATCCATGAATCTTCTCTTTGGTCTTACTCTAGGCCTTCTGCCTGGTAGTTCCAACCTCAACATCCTATTACCAATATACTCACTATCCCTCCTCTGTACATGTCCAAACCACCTCAATCTGGCCTCTCTGACTTTGTCTCCAAAACCTCTTACATGTGCTGTCCCTCTGATGTGCTCATTCCTGATCCTATCCATCCTCGTTACTCCCAAAGAGAACCTCAACATTTTCATCTCTGCTACCTCCAGATCTGCCTCCAGTCTTTTCCTCAGCGCCACTGTTTTTAAACCATACAACATCGCTGGCCTGAACACCGTCTTGTACACTTTTCCTTTCATTCTTGCCGATACTCTCCTATCGCACATCACACCGGACCCTTTTCTCCAACCATTCCAACCTGCCTGCACACGCTTCTTCTCTTCTTTTCCACACTCTCCATTGCTCTGGATTGTTGAGCCTAAGTACTTAAAATCCTCCACCTTCCTTATCTCTGCTCCCTGTAACCTCACCGTTCCTCTTGGGTCCTTGTCGTTCACACACATGTATTCTGTCTTACTGAGGCTAACCTTCATTCCTCTCCTTTCCAGGGTATACCTCCACCTCTCTAGATTTTTCTCCACTTGTTCTCTGCTCTCACTACAAATCACAATGTCATCTGCAAACATCATAGTTCATGGGGAATCTTGTCTAACCTCGTCTGTCAGCCTGTCCATCACCATAGCAAACAAGAAGTGGCTCAGAGCTGACCCTTGATGCAGTCCCTCCTCCACCTTGAACTCTTCTGTCACACCGACAGCACACCTTCCCACTGTCTTACATCTCTCATACATGTCCTGCACCACTCTAACATACTTCTCTGCTACTCCAGACTTCCTCATGCAATACCACAGTTCTTCTCTCGGCACCCTGTCATATGCTTTCTCCAGATCCACAAAGGCACAATGCAGGTATGCTGTGCCCTTAGTCTAGTTTCCACTATTCTTTCCCATAATTTCATCGTATGGCTCAGCAACTTTATCCCTTTCTAGTTGCCACAACTCTGCATGTCTCCCTTGTTCATAAAAATGGGCACAAACACAATTCTCCTCCATTCCTCCGGTGTCTTCTTCTTCACGTCACTTATCCCTTAACATCCAGAGATGTTGTTGGGGTGCCTTCATGGTGAGACGGGCTGATTTGGCCTGGCGGCGCCCATCCCTCTCCAGGTTGTAGAAACACGCTGGGGGCTTTGCAGCCTACTCTTTATGAAAGTCAGCAATGGTTCTTTTACATGCCTCTCACCATAGACAGTGAGAGACATGGCCTGCCTTTGATAACCCAGTCAGCTGCACTGGGGGCATCTGCTCACTCTCTAAGACCTTGTTGAATATTCTTGTCTCCTGATACCTCGCGGAGACACTTCCATATCTCCACCGGTATGTCATCCGGACCAACTGCCTTTCCACTCTTCATCCTCTTCAATGCCCTCCTCACTTCACCCTTACTAATCTTTGCTACTTCCTGGTCCTTAACAGTCACCTCTTCGACTCTTTTTTCTCTCTTATTTTCCTCATTCATCAGCTCTCCAAAGTACTTTTTCCATCTTCCCAGCACACTTCTGTCATCAGTCAATACGTTTCCCACTCTGTCCTTAATCACTTTAACTTGCTGCATGTCCTTCCCATCTCTATTGCTCTGCTGTGTCAACCTGTATAAATCATTTTCTCCCTCCTTACTGTCCAGCCTAGCATACAAGTCATCATACGCCCTTTGTTTGGCCTTTGACACTGCTTCCTTTGCCTTGCACTGTGTCTCCCTGTACTCCTGTTTACTCTTCGGTCCACTCAATGTCCCACTTCTTCTTAGTTAACCACTCCTGCACTTCCTCATTCCACCACCAAGTCTACTTATCTACTGTCCTTCCAGAGGATACACCAAGAATTCTCCTACCTTTCTCCCCAATCACATTAGCTGTAGTTGTCCAGTCATCTGGAAGCACTTCCTGACCACCCAAAGCCTGTTTCAACTCCTCCTTGAAGAAAACACGACACTCTTCCTTTTTCAGCTTCCACCACTTTGTCTTCTGCTCTGCCTTTGCCTTTTTCACCTTTCTCACCATCAGTGTCATCCTGCACACCACCATCCTATGCTGTTTGGCAACACTCTCACCCACTACTACTTTGCAGTCACTTACTTCCTTCAAATTACATCGCCTACACAAGATGTAGTCTACCTGTGTGCTCCTACCTCCGCTTTTATAGGTCACCCTATGCTCCTGTCTTTTCTGGAAGAAAGTATTCACCACAGCCATTTCCATCTTTTTGCAAAATCGATCAACATCTGTCCTTCTGTGTTCCTGTCTTGGATACCAAACCTGCCCATCACTTCCTCGTCCCCTCTGTTGCCTGCACCAACATGTCCATTGAAGTCTGCACCAATGACCACTCTTTCACCTCTGGGTGTACTCTGCATCACTTCATCTAAGTCACTCCAGAATCTCTCCTTCTCTTCTAGCTCACAGCCTGCCTGTGTGGCATAAGCACTAACAACATTGAACATCACACCTTCAATTTCTAACTTGAGACTCGTCACTCTGTCTGACACTCTTTTCACTCCTGACCAGCCTCTCCTTCAAGATGACTCCTACTCTATTTCTCTTCCCATCCACACCATGAAAAAACAGCTTAAACCCTGCTCCTAAGCTTCTAGCCTTGCTACCTTTCCATCTGGTCTCTTGAACACACAGTATGTCCACCTTCCTCCTCTGCATCATGTCAGCCAGCTCTCTACCATTTCCTGTCATAGTTCCACCATTCAAAGTTCCTCCTCTCAGTCCTAGACTTATGCCTTTCCTCTTCTCTCTCTGCCTATGGACACGCCTCCCGCCTCTCCTTCTTTGACCTCTCCCTCTTAGACCTCTCCTTCTTATTAAAAATTAAAAACGAAATTCAAACTACACCCACAGTAGGCCTATAACTGTAAATTTAAATTTTTGTATAATTTTCATAAGGTTCTCCTTAAAAATATTCCTTACAGGAGACATCAATTAAGCTCCTTTTTGGAAGTCTAACCCCAAACCTTTCAGGGGGCTTCACCCCCTTGAACCCCCCAGCAAGGGGGCTTCGCCAACATCCCCGCAGGGGGCCTAGGCAGCCCCTTGACCCCTGCCGATTTTTCCCTTCTTTTCCATAAAGGCCCGTTCTCATCCCTGCAGAATGAATAAGCCATACCTCAGTATAAGTGAGCAGTACCCCAGTATGAATAAGTCTGCCCCAGGATAAATGAGCCATACCCCAGTATAAGTGAGCAGTACCCCAGTATGAATAAGTCTGCCCCAGGATAAATGAGCCATACCCCAGTATAAGTGAGCTGTACCCCAGTATGAATAAGCCATTCCCCAGTATGAATGAGCTGTACCCTGGTATAAGTGAGCCATACCTGAGTATGACTAAGCCATACCCCAGTATAAGTGAGCCATACCCCAGTATGAATAAGCTGTCTGTCTGTCTGTCTTCCTTTTGGCTTTTTCCCTTTTTTTACTCAGGAGTCGCCACAGCAAATCATCTGATTCGCATGTTTGATTTGGCAGAGGTTTTTATGTCGGATGCCCTTCCTGTCACAACCCTTTTTTAGCAAGGGACAGAAACACGCTGACGACTTTACAGCCTACTCTTTACAAAAGTCAGCAATGGTTCTTTTACATGCCTCTCACCATAGACAGTGAGAGACATAGCCTGCCTTTGATAACCCAGTTAGCAGCACTGGGGGGGACAGTGACAACCTTGTGGAGAGTGGGACTCGAACCCCCAACCTTTGGATCAGCAATCCAGCGCCCTATACCACTAGACCACCACTGGCCCAGTATGAATAAGCTGTACCCCGATATAAATGAGCCATATCCCAGTATAAGTGAGCCATTCCCCAGTATGAATAAGTTGTACCCCATTATAAGTGAGCAATATCGCAGTATGAATAAGCCCTACCCCAGGATGAGTGAGCCATACCCAGTATGAATAAGCCATACCCCGATATAAGTGAGCCGTACCCCAGTATGAATAAGCCATACCCCAGTATAAGTGAGCCATATCGCAGTATGAATAAGCCATACCCCAGTATATGTGAGCAGTACCCCAGTATGAATAAGCCATACCCCATTATACGTGAGCCGTTCCCCAGTATGAATATGTTGTACCCCATTATAAGTGAGCAGTACCGCAGTATGAATAAGCCCTACCCCAGGATAAGTGAGCCATGCACCAGTATGAATAAGTCATACCCCATTATAAGTGAGCAGTACCCTGAAATAAGTGAGCCGTACCCCAGTATGAATAAACCGTACCCCAGTATAAGTAAGCCATATCCTGATATGTGAGCCATAATCCCGATAAGTGAGCCATACCCCGATATAAGTGAGCCGTACCCCAGTATGAATAAGCCATATGGCAGTATAAGTGAGCCGTACCCCAGTATGAATAAGCCATACCCCAGTATGAATAAGCCAGACCCCAGTTTAAGTGGGCCGTACCCCAATATGAATAAGTCGTACTCCAGCATAAGTGAGCTGTACTCCAGTACAAATGTGCCGTACCCAAGTAGAAGTGAGTCGTACCTCAGTACAAATGCCACAATTACTTTCCAGTAATAATATAAATGTATCATCTGAATAATTCCAATAATTATGGCTTAATATTGGATAAAATAGATGCCTGTAAAAAGAGTGCCTTATGTACATATACCTATATGTACATATGATGTACCTGCATTACTGCAGGTCACTGTGCTTGAGCAGATTCCAAGGGGGTGGTTGGGGTGTGTGTGTGTGTGTGTGTGTGTGTGTGTGTGTGTGTGTGTGTGTGTGTGTGTGTGTGTGTGATGTTTTTTGTTACATTTTTGAAATTGTTATTTGATGTCTCACCTGATTTGAGCAGAGGACCATTTAGGACATCAGAAACACCAGAGTGCCCGTTCTGAATAATGGTGGCAAGATCATCAATGTTTTTGTTTCAGAAGCCTGCTATCAAAATGATGGCAGAAAGTAGGGGTAGGAGAAATATGTCACTCTAGAAAGCTAAATTTTTTGAAATATATTTAAACAAATTACCTATCAAATGAAGCGTAGCATGGCAGTTTTTAGTTGGGAAGTAACTGATTCTGATTGTTTAAAAAACAAAGTCACCAGAGGTCCAAATGTTACGAAATCTCATGGGAATCCTGCGCCTTCCAGAGAAGGTGAGAAACCAAATTACACCGATTTCATGCCCCCTTCCCCAATGCTCAAGGACTGTGATGATGTAACACAACAGCAGTCAGTTGAACTTTTTGAATGTAACTAAATGACTTAATTGTAATTACAACTTTATTTGACACTGATGTTTAATCAGAAAACTCTTCACATGAAGCAGACACAGGTAAGCAGTAGAGATTAGATGAGGGAGATAAAGTCTGGTTGTAATTTGAGATCAATTACCCAGTGAAGCCAGCTATATTACTTTCTTTTAAATGGAAATGCCAAAAATGTGAATTTGTGCAGGTACATTTTTAATAGCTTCACCAACCTGCTGCAGTGGTTGAGAGGAGAAACTTTAAAAGCTTAGTCACAGTCATGTGATTGACTGGTTTATTAAAACTAAACATTGGTTTTAAGCATTGTTATTTTGGGATATAGAGGAGAGTTCAATGAGTTATCTCACTATTTTTATTACCCTGATGTAAAGGTATCAGGTAATTCTAGTGTGTCCCTGGTTCTAGTGTAATAACAAGCTCCAGTTTATGGTGGTAATGACCTGAGCATGGTTTGGTTAGCAGTCAGAGTTTAAAAACATTTGGTACACTGCTGTTTACTCACAGATGTAAACCACTCAGTTGTGGTTATTTCAGATAAATGTTTATTGGTAATCTCACTGTGCTGATTTTGCCACTATTGTAAAATCTGTGGTTCAATAATAATCATAAAAAAAATCAAACTTTGTACAAATTTATCACCTCTTGACCCCAAAGTGTCCCCAACAACAGTCTCATATAAAAAAAAATGACACTATAAATTCTATTATGATGAAAGTGAAAGCTGTTTGATGTATTAAATTAAGAATTTGTGTGTGCAACCTTGCAGTTTTATTTTTTATGTGATGACTTAATAAACCGTTTCACCTTTTACAGACACACACACTCTGCAGTACCGTGACACTATCATCACGTCAGGAGTAAAATCCACTGCTGTTGTTCTACTGGATGGAGAACAATTTGCATATTACGACAGCAACATCAGCCAGATGATCCCAAAGGGACAGTTTGGAAAGAAGGTTGAAGCTGATGAGCAGAAGTTCTGGAATAGCGAGACACAGCGTGTTGCAGCTCAACAAGAGAAACTCATTGTAGTAATGAAAGACTTTAGTGACACTGAAGGTAAAAATCAACTTTTACACTTATGTCAATTTATAAGTGCACCCCATGTTTTTCAATATATTTGGGCAAGAACACATTACACTAAGGCCAGGTGATTATGGCTAAAATCTCATATCATGATATCAATCATTACATTTTTTTATTAGGACACATATTAAAGTAGAGCCATTCTTGGTAAACTCAGAATAAATGAAAAACTGAACAGATAAATAAATAAACTCTTTCATCATCAGTTCATTTTCTGTAACTGCTTAATCCTAATTAGGGTCGCAGGGAGGCTGGGGCCCATCCTAGCCAACTTCGGGCGAAGGCAGAGTACACCCTGAACAGTTTGCCAGGCCATCGCAGGGCGGAAACAAGCTAACGGCTTTACAGCCTACTCTTGTCGAAAGTCACAATGGTTATTTTACATGCCTCACACCATAGACAGTGAAAGACATGGCCGGCCTTTGATAACCCATAATAATGTTATATAATGTTCGCTGCACTGGGGGCGTGGGACAGTGACAACCTTGTGTAGAGTGGGACTTGAACCCCCAACCTTTGGATCATTGATCCAGTGCCCTATACCACTAGACCACCACTGCCACATAAACTCTTTAATGAAGCAGGTAAATAATGAAGTTGATAGAATATTACTGGGATATTACAAAGTATTAATCATGTCTTTTTAAGCATTAATAATCAGGTGTAAAAGCTGTATCCTTTTATTTTGACAAAAATACTACCTGGTCTTCTTTGTGTAAACAACTGCCAAACCCCCAAGAGTGCCTGATCGCAGAAGATGGAAATATCTCTTTATATTTCCATATATGGAGTTAGTTTCTGAGAAATGTGAAAGAAGAAGGTGTGTATGTCAGCAGCCTTGCTCTGCCATACGCCTGGCCTTGTTAACTTCCTTTTTTTCTCCCAATGTGCTTCTGTGTGTGTATAAATGTGAGCGACTCCACTGAAAGTCGGCTCTTGTGTTCAAAAATGAAAAATAAGCTTTTTACACAGTCAGATAGAAGAGGCCCAAAGCTGCAAAATGCAGCAAAAAGTTTGTCAATACCTTGAAAACTGACCGACCTATGCCATTTCTTGTTTCCGCATTCAATTAAAAAATTTCAAAAGACGTTTGAGAAAAAAAATGAGCACAAAGATTGCACTTCTTCCAAGATCATGAGTCCTTAGCATCCAAGCATTTTTATTTATCTCAGCCATATAAACTTTTGGAAAACATGTCCAGGAAGAGTTTTAGGAAGAGATGATAAGAGAAATAATTCTCATTTTAATCTGACAAGCCTTTTTTAAACCCATCAGTCACCGTGTTAACACCCCCAAAATTAACAAAAAAATGACTATTTTTTTTATTTCTATTTATTCCAATAGGATCAGTATGTATCTTTTTTCGACCATTATATAAAAGTTCAAATGCCTTCAAATGATACTGATTGACAAAAAAAACACTTGTCAGGTTCCAAACAATCACACTGAAATTAAGAAAACTATATACAGACATGAAAAGTCAAATTTTGAGTTTAAACGTACCTACGTAGTATGCTGAAGTAATGATGTAATGACGCTGCGTGAATCGTTTACAAACGACAGACTGAACGTGCCCCTCCTTCTTCCCAGTTCAGTTTTATATATATATATATATATATATATATATCGTTAAAGTCAGAGCGGCAAGATTGAGATGGTTTGGACATGTACAGAGGAGGGATAGTGAGTATATTGGTAGTAGGATGCTGAGGTTGGAACGACCAGGCAGAAGGCCTAGAGGAAGACCAAAGAGACGATTCATGGATGTAGTGAAGCAGGACATGAAGGTAGCTGGTATAAGAGAAGAAGATGCAAAGGATTGGGTGAGATGGAGGCAGATTATTCGCTGTGGCGACCCCTGAAGGGAAAGTCGAAAGGTAAAGAAGGAGAAAGAAGAGGCTTGTGTGAGACTGTATGTGTTGTACATGAGTGTCAATGTCACAGAAAAAATAGCCACTAAGCTTAGTGATACATAATATGCACATGTATATACCAGGCATGTGATTCTTCCACAAAGTATCGGAATTCTGGTTTTTCATTGGCCCAGTTTTAGAAAAAACAAAAAACGAGCCGAATATGTCAAAATAACCTTTTCCGCTTTTATTCTGTTCCGAGTTTTGCATAAAATGACCTCTTTTGAGACCTTACTTATGACCTTACTTAAGACCATGACATTATGACCTCTCTTGAAACGTTACTGCTGATTGGCTGATGTTGATTGGCTGATGATTGGCTGATGTTGAAACATGTACGTAGACATACACACCACTTCCAATATGTTGAGCTATCGAAAGGATGTCGGTGATCGACAGAAAAGATTCTGCTCGACTCAAAGAAATAGATAAAGGCGTGAAAAACAAGTTTAGGTGTGAATGGATGGAAAAAGAAACCGTAGCATTCGTCGGTAAAAAGAAGAATTTTTTCAGTGACTTCTTCCACTTAGTTACATGCAATAAACATGTGATACGTATTGTTTATATGGGGGGGTATATTAGAGAGAAGAGGGTTACACCATTATAGCATGCTGGTTGGTGATTTAACATTACACGACCTCCATATGAAAACAGAGAAGCAGACTTCCTGGCTTGCCACTTGAGTATTTTACAGAGTGCTGGCAGAACAGCTGATTAAATATAGCTGTGTGTAAAATGAATTAATGTGGCATAAATTAGAGTGCCCACATGAGACAGAGAGAGAGAGAGAGAGAGAGAGAGAGAGAGAGAGAGAGAGAAAGAGGGAATGTGTGCCTGTGTCTTTATGTAAATTTTATATCAAAGTACAAGTCAGTATTTCCCCCCAGTAGTCTTGACAGTGTTGGGCTCTCACTGTCTCCCCTTGCATAAGAGTCATAAAAGTAGAGATACCTACTAAGTGTGCTGTTTATACAGGAATAAGATCAGGTTCGTACTGTATATATGCATTTTAGTAGTAGTGGAAAGGAAGGGCAGTGGTGGTCTAGTGGTATAGGGCACTGGATCGCTGATCCAAACGTTGGGGGTTCAAGTCCCACTCTCCACAAGGTTGTCACTGTCCCTCCCAGTGTGGCTAACTAGGTTATCAAAGGCAGGCCATGTCTCTCACTGTCTATGGTGAGAGGCATGTAAAAGAACCATTGCTCACTTTCGTAAAGAGTAGCTGCAAAGCCGTCAGCGTGTTTCTGTCCCTTGCTAAAAGGGTTGTGACAGGAAGGGCATCCGACGTAAAAACCTCTGCCAAATCAAACGTGCGAATCAGATGATTCGCTATGGCGACTCCTGAGTAAAAGGGAAAAAGCCGAAAGGAAGACAGACAGTAGTAGTGGAAAGGAAGCGGGTGAGAGAGGGGGGTGAGTGATGCTTTACATGAAGGACGATGGGCTATTTATTAAATGGTGCATGAAAATAATATACATGTTGCTTTCAGTCAAAATTGGTATCATATAAAAATAATTAAATATCATAGACAGTATTTGTTTTTTGAGATTTATTTTTTCATAAATTCAATTTTCACAGTATAATAATAAAACAAACGATATTTTTTCACATTATAAATATAATATAAGTATTTTAATTTCTGTGGTAATTAAAACTCCAGAAAGTAATAGGTGGCCTGGCAACAGACTGTACACATATAGTTACAAAATTAATGCCACTGTGTAGAAATAATATTATGTTATTTTATATTAAATTTAATATTTTTATGAGTTAGCTCTACAGTAATAATAATAATATATGTGATTGTGAGAGAGAAATATTACCACACACTAGCAAGTTATATTTCCTGTTTTTTTGACATTCTACACTGGTTGTGATTAACATGCAGTTGGGCATTCATTTAAGAATGTTTTTGTTAGTTGTGTAGGCGCTTACACTATTACTCTGTCCCTGAAATAAACATGTTGCATTTTTAATGCTTCCAGTAAAGTCCAAGTGAAATATATATTTTTATATTTAATAAATAATAATAACAAGAGTTTCATGTTTATTGTCCTACAGTGCAAAAGTGTCTGATCAAACTTAGTTTTAGTTTTATATATATATATATATATACACACACCGTAATTGTATCTTTTAGGTAACCCTGCTTTTCGTTGTTAGAGGAGCACCCCTGTTTACCAACTCCTGGCTACGGGGGTGACATGTAAGAAGTTTTGGAGACAAAGTCAGACAGGCCAGATTGAGATGGTTTGGACATGTACAGAGGAGGGACAGTGAATATATTGGTAGTAGGATGCTGAGGTTGGAACTACCAGGCAGAAGGCCTAGAGGAAGACCAAAGAGAAGATTTATGTATGTGGTGAAGGAGGACATGAAGGTAGTTGGAGTAAGAGTAGAAGATGCAGAGGATAGGGTGAGATGGAGGCAGACAATTTGCTGTGGCGACCCCTGAAGGGAAAAGCCGAAAGGAAAAGAAGTAGAAACTTTTGATCCTGTCATCTATATTCTATTCGGCATAAAATATTGAAATTTGGCACTGCCACATAATTGCTTTCAGTTTTTATTCACAATTTGTGTCGTGTCCCAACATTTTTAGAATCCAGTTTGTACCTTCCTGCAGGTTTTATATCCAAATAAAATATCACCTCTTTTAACTGCTCAAGACCTTCATAAGGCCATAATCAGATGATGAGGTGTGCATGATTGAGGTTGTAGCCAAAGTCTTAAAGAAGGTAAAGTTGCTCCAGAGAGGCTTATCACCAAGGTACGTAACATCAACTTGGAGATCGCAAGTTCAAATCCATTCTTGATCAGAATTCCATGAGATCTAATCAGTGAAGCTATAACTGGAGAAAGGGATGACAGAAGCTCCGCTATCACTCAGTGAGCACTAGCCAATCCATAGGCTTTTTGGGGATTGAAAATAAGAAAGATAAAGTTTCTTATAGGGCAATGGTGGCCTGGTGGTAAGGTGCTGGATCACTGATCCCAAGGATTTCTGTCAAGAGTCGCTGCATAGCCGTCAGCCTGTTTCTGTCCCTTGCTAAGGGTTGTGTCAGGAATGGTATCCCACATAAAAACCAATGCCAAGTTGAATATGCAAATCAGATGATTTGCTGTGGTGACCCCTGAAAAAAGGAAAAGTCAAAAAGAAAAGAAGATATGGAAAAAGGGCTGAGGGTAAACGAATTTACATAAATCACTGGGGGCTTGAAGAGTTCTTCTACACTCACCTGTGTGTGTGTGTGTGTGTGTATGTGTGTGTGTGGGTGTGTGTGTGTGTGTGTGTGTGTGTGTGCGTGTGAGTGTGTGTGTGTGTGTGTGTGTGAGTGGGTGTGTGTGGGTGTGTAGGAATTCACACCCTGCAAGTGATGTATGGTTGTGAGCATGATGATCAGAACACCACTATAGGATTCGCTCGGTACGGTTACGATGGAGAAGATTTCTTCAGTCTGGATCTGAAAACTGGAACCTGGACTGCAGTTAAACCTGAAGCTAAGAGCTTTATAAAGAAATGGGATCTTAAAGGGAATCAGGTGAAGCACTTGAAGAGCTACCTGGAGGCTGACTGCATTGACTGGTTGCAGAAGGTTGTGCCTTACGGCAGGAAGGCTCTGGAAAGAAAAGGTAAACCTTTATATTCTTTTACAGTAAATAAATCTATACACCAAACACACATCTTACTAATGATATTCACACGAAATAAATTGATTTCGAATTGCTCTGGAGGATGTAAAAGGGATAATGAATGCACAAAATTGCTTACAATGCACACACACACACACACACACACACACACACACACACACACACACACACACACACACACACACGTATCATTTATTTTATAAACAAATAAATCTGGCAGAGGTAAAATGTCTTTTTGTGTCTCTGCAGTTCGTCCTGAGGCTTCAGTGTTCCAGAATCACTTGTCTTCTCCAGAGGTGGTGTGTTTAGCTACAGGTTTCTTTCCTAAATCAGTGATGATCACCTGGAGGAAGGACGGCAGGGACGTTTATGAGGACGTGGAGCTCAGAGAGACGTTACCCAACCAGGATGGAAGTTTCCAGAAGAGAAGTATCCTCAAAGTTCCAGCTGAGGATCTGCAGAAATATAACTACACCTGCGTGATTCAACACAGCAGCTTGGAGAAGGATTTAGTGTTGGAAGCACCAAAAGGTCCAAATAAACTCCAGATTTACAGAGTGAAATTGATTTATTACTGCAGCACGTCATTAACACTCTGTACTCACTTCACAGGTGCAGGATCAGATGGCAATACCAGACTGACTGTTATGATTGTTGCTGTAGTTCTGGCTGTAGTTCTGGCTGTAGTTGCTTTTGTTGCTGTTGGTTATATCATCTGGAAGAGAAGGTGAGAAAAAACATTAAGTGCAATAAATGAATTGACAAATAAAATAATAAAATTAACATGAATTTCAGTTTTGATATTTACACTATACATTTAAAAGGTTTTCACTTAAAGGAAACTTCCCCAAGTGACAGATTGTTCTCTATGAGGGCACTTTCTTTCACTTGCTTTAATGAGAAAGTGTACATGGAGAAAGATTTTAAATGCAGAACTATTTGATTGTTTTTTATTTTATTGTGAATTCCTGCTTCTGTCACATAAAATCTTATTATTACATAAATCTCATGTGGTTAGCATTCCGCTAGCTTTCATTACCCTGGAAATGTAATGCTTTATATTTTTTAAAACAGATAATAAAAATAAATAAAATATCCTAATTTACTGGGTTTTGATTCCCCACAGGTCAGGAAGAAGTTATGCCCTGGGCAGGGAACCTCAGGTGCCCTACTGAGGAACTGCAGCAACAAATTGCCCCAGTTTTTAAAGTCAGACCCCCACAACCCCCATTGCGTTCCAGGTGCTTGTGAAGAATAAGAACAGACAAATAAAAACATACAGTATTCTGGGTGATGGGACCATCAATCAGTTAATTGGGAGGAAAACCAGATGAGCGGCAGTGGTGAACCTACAACAGCAAACAGCTGGAATGTGGTAGAAACCTGCAGGATTACAACTTTACATTTGGAAGGACCCTTTATACGACTGCTTATGTAGGCAGCGTGGATGGGATCAATTAGTCATATTTATATATCTAACATATTTGAGAGCAGAAACGTTCAGAAGGTACCTGTGTGTTGGTAAAACTCAACAGGAGAAGGTTTTATTTATGAAGGTGATTGATGCAATATCACATGAACCATTTGTCTTCATAACAAATATAGGAATATTTTTACTATGTGGCGGCACGGTGACATAGTGACCAGCACATCTGCCTCACAGCAACAGGGTCCTGGGTTCGATTCCCTGCTTGGGCCCTTCTGTGGGGAGTTTTCATGTTCTCCTTGTGCTTGTGTGGGTTTCCTCCGGATACTTGGGGTTTCCTACCACGGTCCAAAAACGTGCAAGGTAGGTTTATTGGCTGTTCCAGATCTGTGTGTGAGTGTGAGTGCTGGCAATCCAATGGCTTGGAGAGCTGTCCAGGGTGTACCTCGCCCTCGCCCAGAGTCAGCTGTGATGGGCATCAATTTCCCCACTACCCTAATTAGGATTAAATGGCTTAGAAAACGAATGAATGAATGCTTACTATGTTGACTAGGTTTGTGTACAGATTATTGAGTTGCTTTATTAACCACGCAGTTAGTAAAGTTTGTTAGTAAAGTTTAATTGCGAGTATTTGGAGAATTTTTGGATTTTATTGTTTTTTTTTTTTCCATTTGTATTTTGTGAGACTGGTAATAGGTGTTTGATGTAAAAGTACTACAGTATTACATATATCAGCTCATGTGTTTACTGTCATTTTTTATTATATTTGTCATCGTCATCATATTCTGTAAGTACTTAATCCTAATTAGGGTTGCAAGAACGCTGGCATCCATCCCAGCAGACTCTGGGCGAGGTCAGAGGACAACTTGGACATATTTGTATTTTGTCTGTCATTTCTTGTACTTTTTAATTGGGATTGTGCGATATGATAATATCTACCAATACAGTTGCACTGCATTTGACACTCAGCATAATCAGTCGGAAAGTCGTTGAGTGTCACTAGTTGATGGTCTTTAGTGACCAATAATAATACTGGTCGCTGAATTTTCTCAAATATGGTATGAAGTTCCAGCTTCATTAATCTCGGTGGCAGACCTTGGCATGTTTGCATGCTTTGGTTTCTTACATACAGTACACGCTTCCTGTTATGGATTCTGTACTTCATAAAGAATTAGTAACCAGAGTTTTTGCAGGACTGTATGTTGGACAGCTTTTGTACTTTCTAGATAAACTGTTTTTATGATCTGCTTTAGAGTCACCACTGGGTCAAGATGATTCTGGGTCTGATTTCCATGATTTGAGAGAATTATTATGAGCATGGGGTGGTCATGGGATTGAATTGTGATATTGTTGAAGAAACTTGAGAGAACTTGGTGGATTTCTGATGATCTGAAGGGAATTTGACAGAGTGAAAATGTTTTATTCCTGATTTGTTTGAAATAAAAATATATTTATTTGTTTTTATTAGCTTTACCTACACCTGCTATACTGTGATAACTTTATCTGAATTTGAAATAACTTCTATTGGGATATCGCACTGCCTTAATTTCAAGAAGGGGAATGGACATTATTATTAATCAGCAAACTTTTTGTTTTAATAATTTAATATTCTTGTTGTTGTTGCTGTTGTTATTATTATATTCATGCCAAAAAATCCATTATCCTTCAGGCCGTGGATGCCGAGACCAAAACAAAGACGGTCCTTTTTTGGGTTTAAAGTATTTTAAGATGTCCATGCTCATACTTTTAATAAAATACACCTGCTGGATCAGTGTTTGTTCAGAAGAAGAAAAAAGACAACGACAAGGGAAAAATGCTAAATCAATGGAATGACATGAGGCAGTCGAAGGCAGTGGATGCCTGACAGGATCAAAAATGCAATACACCAGATAAGACTTAACACATATACACTGCAAAGCTATTCAATTACAGAGCAAAGGAACACACAACAGTCAATCGTTGTTTATTGTTTATATAAAGATATTAGCAATTTCTTATTTACATTGTGAGAGGGAAGACTACTTTATCAGAGAGATGGTCAATTAATCAATCAAAAGATAACAAGGTGCTGAATCACTGATCCTAAGGTTGGGGGCTCAAGCCCCATTCTCAATGGGTTGTCACTGTCCCTCCAGTGCAGCTGGGTTATCAAAGGCCGGCCATGTCTCTCACTGACTCTGGTGAGAGGCATGTAAAAGAACCATTGCTGACTTTCGTAAAGAGTAGCTGCAAAGCCGTCAGCCTGTTTCTGTCGCTTGCTAAAGAGTTGTGACAGGAAGGGCATCTGGCGTAAAAACCTACACCAAATTAAATGTGCGAATCAGATGATTCGCTGTGGCGACTCTCGAGAACGGGAAAAAGCCAAAAAGATCTATAACAACCACAGAACACGGAAATTATGTCTCTGCAGGAACCAAATAACCAACATTACAATTTACAAGCAGTTCAGATGTGAAAATGATTTTATCATTATTTTAGTTAATTTTTTTAACTCTTGTTCGAACTGCAACCACTGTTCAGTTTGATGCACCACACTGAGCGTTTTTCCTTTATTTTCCTCCCGGGCAGATGATGTTCGATCCTGATTCTGGACCCTCTGGGAAAACTTCCCCCATCACTACTCGGCACATTGCCAGACGAACCGAACGTCTCAGACTTGGGTTTGAGGACTGACGGCTTCCATAGAAATCCTTGGGTTGAAATATTCTCTCTGTCCTCACAGACTGTGAACGCACATTAGTGACGTCAGTAACACATTATTCTCTCACAGCTACTACTGCCGGAAGGTCTACGATAACACACTGGGCTCACTTTTAACGGTCAACTGGGTTCTCTGGTTCTTGACTGTGCCACAGAATTAAACTCAGGAACCAACATAGTTCCCCACCGACTGGTCATGGTGCTCTGACCCGAACCGGTAAACACTAAACCGGTTCCTTTCGCTTTGAAAACATATAAGCTAATGCTACATATAGCTAACTCGTGTTGTTAGCAAGATGCATCTCTTATTCATATTCCAACCGAACGCTGTGTTGAGGTGTCTGTCCTTGTGAGATTATAAAATAATATCATGCACACTTTAATCTTCCAGAAAACTGCTTTTATTCCTTCTGCCGGACGGTCAGCACTATTCGACACCCAATCTACAGGCTAATACAGTTGCCGGGGACAATTTCTTCCACGTCATTGGGCGGACGCCACACTACTCCACTTCCGCATGTTTCCCTTTCAAAATAAAAGCACAGGATCCGCACTATTCACTGGATCGATTTAAACAGGAAACACTTACAGGGATCGCAACCTTTTTGAAACTGAGAGCTACTTCTTCGGTACCAATTAATGCGAATGGCTACCAGGTCGATACACACTTGTGAAATAACAAGTTTACTCAATTTACATTTAATTGTTATCATTAAGAATTAATGATATTCATCTATGTTAACTCTATTATGTTAATGAGGTAGGTAGCATAACAAGGTAGGAAACATAAATATCAATATGCAACACTTTATTTATATAAATTATAAAATCGATCACCTATGCACATCAGGCCTGCTGGTGAATGATGCAGTGGTAATGCATGAAGTTTGGGAACTCGGTCACCTTTCTAGTGGGCGATGAATCCTGAATGTCTGCAAATCAGATCAGGAGCTCTTGTCAGTAGTCACTGATACCTGCTTTTCTAGCGGTACCTTTTTATCCGTGAAAAACTCCTTCACCGGGTTATCGATGTAAACTCCAAGGGGCAGTAGAGTCAGAAGTTCTTCTTTTGGGGAGAAATCATCAAATACCTTCTGGATAAAGACCATCAGCTGCTCTGTGCTGCTGTTGTCCACAGACTCGTCACACTGGATGCTGAACCACCTGCACTTTGCGAGATCCCAGTCCAGTTGATCGGCCAAGTTCCCGGAAATAGCCGACGCTCTTCTGACCAGTGCAGTTTTCCCCATCTGGTCACCGGAGAGAGTGGAGATTACATGCGGTCCATATTTCACATATTTAAGCAGTTTTTGCAATTATCATCATTGCTTTCTTTGAAAACTTCCCCATCTGAAAATGGCTTATTTTTCTTAATCAAAAAATATGCAGCTTTAAATGAGGCTTCGGTTGTTGTTTTTTTGTTTTTGTTTTTGTTTGGTTTTTTTTTTTTTGAGGTTTTTTTTTTTTTTTTTTTTTTTTTTGATAACTGGGTTATCAAAGGCCGGCCATGTCTCTCACTGTCTATGGTGTGAGGCATGTAAAAAAAACCATTGCTGATTTTCGACAAGAGTAGCTGCAAAGCTGTTGCCATGTTTCCGTCCTGCGATGGCCTGGCGAGCTGTCCAGGGTGTACTCTGCCCTCACCCGGAGTTGGCTGGGATGGGCGCCAGCCTCCCTGCGACCCTAATTAGGATTAAGCGGTTACAGAAATTAACTGAACTAAAAATAGAAACATTGAACAGCCCCCCCCCCCCCCCACACACACACACACACATACACAAATATCACAGCGAACATGCGTCCAATCCATCCGAATACATGTCTTTTTAATGCTTTTAAATAATTTGAAGACTGACACATGTTTGTAGACAGTTTCATTTTCACAGTATCCAGTAACAATATGACCCCCAAGCGTGCAAAGATGAATGGTCATAGCACGAAAAAAATACGGTGAACACTATCCCGCACCCAGTCCTGCCATGTTTTTTGAATACCCCGTAGAGGGCGAAAATGAGCACGGGAGACATCTACAGGCGACTTGCTGGGGGGTTAGACTCTCTGTCTGCATTTAACCTGTGTGGAGAGGATCAATTAGTCGTATTTATATCTGTAACCGCGTAATCTTAATTATGGTTAACGGGGAGACTGGTGCCTATCCCAGCCGACACCGGGCGAGGGCAGAGTATACCCTGGACAGCTCGCCAGGCCATCGCAAGGTGGAAACATGCTGACAGCGTTGCAGCCTACTCTTGTCGAATGTCCGTAATGGTTCTTTTACATGCCTCACACCATAGACAGCGAGAGACATGGCCGACCTTTGATAACCTAGTCAGCTGCAACCTGCGTTGAGTGAGGCTTTAACCCCCAACCTGAGGATCAGTTATCCAGGACCTTTAACACTCGGCCACCACTGCCGTTCATATTTATATCAGGCACGAGATTTTTCCGTTTTTTGGCGGAAATACGTTTTTTATGACCTTCAGAGGCCATTTTTGTTCCAAATCTGTTTTTTTTTTATTTTTTTTATTTATTTTTTTTGGGGGGGGCTTGAACTCCTGCCCCTCTGAGTGTGATGAAGTTGTGTGATACGATGTTCCGACGAACGTGTTCATTAGAGGCTTAATGTTAAACAGTAAGTTCTCGCAGTGAAGGTTTTTTCCCCTAACTAATTCATTCAAATATGAAAACGACTTACATGTGTATAATAAGTGATTTGTATTTTATAAAAATGATTTTAAACATTTTTTTGTAGTTCTCGCTAATTTTACACAGTGTTGTGCATGTTGCATGTGAGCATGTTACTACATACATCAGACAGTGGGGTTGTATAGTCTACTCCCAAAGTTGTCATAAGTTTGGAAAGGACAAGTCGGAATATTAGAAGTGAGCAGGGGGCTTCTATTTGGTTATGCCCTAGGGGACATTCTGCTCAATTTTAATTTTTCCAGATTTGGACATGTTTCGTTCTTCAGAAAAAACCCTGACACTAAAGGTAACCCAATGAATAATTTTATTTGTACACGTAACATAACATGCATATGTGCTTTTTCTATATGTGATACAGCAATGCCATTCCTCTTTCAAGAACTTTAACTCTTGGTTCCCCATGTCGTAGTTTCATTCAGCGGAAGCCAGGCGATCGGAGAAGAATCCACAGGGATGGATCTTTTGGTCTGCAGGGGAGTGCTGGGAGAGGACGGCCCGCACTGCTGAATTCGAGGCATCAACCTCAACGAACTGCAGTGTGGGGTCTGGGTGAATCAATACAGGTGCACTAACAAACTTGGTCGTCAACTTGTTAAAGGCTTTCTGGAAGCTAGGCGACCATTCAAAAGGTATCTTTACTGAGGTTATCTGTGTGAGAGGGGCTGCTATAGTCCCAAATAAACCTCCTATAAAAGTTTGCAAACCCCAGAAATTTCTGTAGTTCCTTGCGCGTAGCCGGAACTGGTTACGCTGCAACCGCTTTCACCTACTCAGGATCCAGTTTTAACTGTGGCTTTTCAACAATTCTGTCTGTCTTCCTTCCTTTCGGCTTTTTCCCCTTTTACTCAGGAGTCGCCACAGCGAATCATCTGATTCGCACATTTGATTTGGCAGAGGTTTTTACGTCGGATGCCCTTTCTGTCACAACCCTTTTTAGCAAGGGACAGAAACACGCTGACGGCTTTGCAGCCTACTCTTTTTACGAAAGTCAGCAATGGTTCTTTTACATGCCTCTCACCATAGACAGTGAGAGACATGGCCCGCCTTTGATAACCCAGTTAGCCGCACTGGGGGGGACAGTGACAACCTTGTGGAAAGTGGGACTTGAACCCCCAACCTTTGGATCAGCGATCCAGCGCCCTATACCACTAGACCACCACTGCCCATGGGTGGTCTAAAAGTATGCAGTGGTAAAGGTGCATACTTGTAGGAAAAGATACTTTACTTTAAAGCACCTGGTCTTAAACCACACTATCGTGGTGAACTTCTTGTCGTTTATGCTCCAACCTGCCCACAATATAGCCTAGAAAAGACACAGTGGACACACAAAATTCACATTTCGGTTTTTGCGTATAGCTGTTGTCAAGGAGTCTTTGAAGGACCAGTGTTCCATGTTGAACATGCTCATCATAACTCTAGGACAAGATTAATATGTCATCTAAGCAAAGTAATACAAATCTATTAAGCATGTCAATGAGAATGTCGCTTGGAAAACAGCATGGGCATTAGTCAAGCCGAAAGGCATCACCAGATATTCAAAGTGCCAAGTTGTGTGTTGAAGGCGGTTGTCCATTTATCCACTTCCCGAATCCGGACTAGGTGATACGCATTTCTTTAGTCCAATTTGGATAATATGTGGCATTGTGAAGAGGAGTGAAGCAGAGTCAATGAGGGGGAGGGGGTATTTATTTTTGACCGTGATGTTAAGTCCAGTGTAGTCTGTGTAGGGTCTCAGAGTTTTGACCTTCTTTTTTACAAAGAAAAAGCTCTCACCTACAGGAGATGATTGTTGGATAAGGCCTGCTGCCAGCGAGTCGGTGATGTAAGTTTCCATCGCTTCCCTCTCAGGTCTTGAAATGTTAAAGAGTCTTTTTGTAGGGAGTGCAGATCCAGGGAGTAAGTCTACGGAACAGTCACAGGGCCGGTGAGGTGGCAGCGAAAGGGCTCGGTCCTTGCTGAATGCCTCTTTTAAGTGGTGATATTCACTGGGGACGTTAGTCAAGTTAATCTCAGGTGGGACAGGGGTTTAGGTAGCTTGGGATGGAACAGCTGACAGTAGGCAGTGTTGGTGGCAATAGTCACTCCAATTGTGAATCGTTGAGTGTTGACCAGTCTATGTGGGGATTATGAGTTTGTAACCATGACCACCCCAGCACCATTGAGGTGAGAGGGGTGAAATGACATTTTATATATGTGCCGTCATTTGCCTGTGCTCCCGTGTAGATTTAGATTGTGACGAGTCGTACAAACCCGGATAAAATATAGTCCAAACTGATGTGAGTTGTACCGACAAGCATGGCGCCGAAGCGAAGTAGATCTAAACAACCAACATTAAAGACGTTGTGGAAGCGATTCAAGACCGATAATTCCACTATTTCAGAAACATCCGTATCTCATGAAATAGGTAAAAAAGGTTTATGTCATGTTCGAACACAAATTATTTCTTCATTGCACTGAGCGATAATAATGAAAACTAGTCCCAACTAAACTAGCCTAATCTTATTCTTAATGGATTCACAACACACTATACAGAGACGAAAATTCATGTACTTGACTTGGACTATGTTAACAAATAGATCTATATAACGCTCGTTAGGTCCAACATTGAACAGGAGCGTTCTGCAGATCTATTTGATAATGTAGCCCAAGTCATTCCCATGCCTTTTTCATGGCAAAACAGTCAGTGTGATTATTTCACATTGGTGGTGGGGGGTGGGGGGGATTTTGTGTGGGCGCAAATAAGATTGTTAGACATTTCATTTCAAACAAAGAAAATCTGCGTTAGTGCCAGGTATTAGGGGGCCAAAGGGACCCCCCCCCAAGAAAGAAATAGTATAAAATAGTAAAATAATGACTCCATAAATTATGTAGAGCTGTAAAGTGAAATAATACTTTCCTAAATTCTATAATTTTGTGCATAAAACTTAACCATTGATTTTGTTATTTATTACATAAATGTTTTGTAGATACTGTATATTATAATTCTCGATATTTCTCTTTCCACATTTTTTCCACATTTCACAAATGTTCTATATTAGTGAGGTAACTGTTAGATTTTTCAAATAAGAAGTTTTATGTACTTTCCTTTAAGAAGTAAGTCTACTATTCTTGTAACAAATACTATTTTTTATAATATAAACTTTGAGTTTTAGTTACTTCTATCTTGTTTGATTTTCTCATAAATATGGGCCCAGAATGCACCACAGAGAACATGAATTTTAAAACTTTTTCTGGGGGTGCCCCCCTCAGACCCACCTGTGGGAGGGGACACCCCTCCCGACCCACCCCATGCTTGCCTCAAACAATTTCCACTCCCTACTTATCAACATTCTCCTTCTACTCTAAAACTTAATGAATATCCTGATGGACCATCTACAGTAAACAGGAAAAACAACTCAACACTTCCCATCTCAGATGCCTTTGTAAGATCCTTGGCATAACTTGGGATGATAAGATCAACAGAATTTAAGTGCTACGTATGGCATATCTCCAGAGTACAACAGCAATTCTCTGCAGAAGAAGGCTGAGATGGTTAGGTCATGTGAAGAGAATGGAAGACAGTCAAATTCTAAAACAACCTGCTCTATGGTGAATTGGCACATGGAAAAAGACAGAGAGGAAGACCAAAGCTGACCAAAGATGGCTGTAAGTCCAGTCTGTCCAAATGTGAGACAAACATCAATAAATGGGAAGAAACAGAAGAAGACAGAGCATTGTGGAGGACAGCTGTGATAGACAGGGTCACTGAACTTGAGGGGACTCAGACCAAACACCTGGTGGAGAAACATGTGCAATGAAAGGAAAACAGCAACAGAGAGCATTACGACATCATCCTGGTATGCAGATTCTGCAAAAGGCATTGTGATTCAAAATTTACAGAATCAGCTGCAAAAGAAGCTGCCAGAGATGAACATCCTCGGTGTGAAACATTGAAAGACGTTTGAAAGCTGAACAGACTGTTTGCATAGACGACAAAAGCCAAGATTATATAATAATAATAATAATAATAATAATAATAATAATAATGCACAGTAAGTAGAAAAGAGAGACTCTTATGGATCCTGAATTAGGAAGAATGCTGACTGTTTCAGAAATGTTAACCTAATTGTGGCATATTCAGTTATTATCCTCAAATTATCTAAAATTTCTGTGTGCGGTTATAAGGCACATGATATTTTGACATGGCAATAATGAGTTTCTGTGCCATGTTAGTCAATACAACTAATAGAGGACACAAACTGTGAAAAATTGCTAAGTTATAAAACTCAAACATGACAGATATAATCTCTCTCTCTCACTCTCTCTCTCTCTCTCTCTCTCTCTCTCTCTCTCTCTCTCTCTCTCTCTGTGTGTGTGTGTGTGTGTGTGTGTGTGTGTGTGTGTGTGTGTGTGTGTGTGTGAGAGAGAGAGAGAGAGAGTCTACAATGCGGTATGCTAGTTTTACAATTTATTTTGAAATCATGTTAGGCCTTCTATTTATTAAAATTTGTTCTCCGACTTTTGCATCTTCTATGAGACTACATTATTGTTTCACTGCCAAGTTATTGCACAGATACAAGATACAGATACATTTCTCTGGGAGATCATATCATTGGGAGCTGAACTGGTTTGAGTAGGAAATCTTTATATAAATCCAGTATGATCTCATAAAGAGAAACATCAGATATTCACTACTGAATGGACTTCTCTAAGGTCTCTGTATATGAAACATAAAACAAGTTACAGCAGTGTTTTTCATGCACAGGTGTTAGTTAGCTGGCATGCTCGTCAGTGCATCAGTTTCCTTATCAGTCAGTAGTACCCTGTGCTTTGCCTTTCACACGTTTCTGGTGGAGACCACTGTCTGATGTGTTTGTAGATACATACAGAGTACTTTTCCCTGTTTTCAATAATTAAATTCCTGTTATTGTCCACTTCCGAAACATTCACAATCGGCAAAAACAGACTGGTGTACTATGTATGTATGTATATATATATATATATATATATATATATATATATATATATATATATATATATATATATCTTCTTCTTCTTCTTTTCCTTTCGGCTTGTCCCTTCAGGGTCGCCACAGCGAATCATCTGCCTCCATCTCACCCTATCCTTTGCATCTTCTTCTCTTACACCAACGACCTTCATGTCCTCCTTCACCACATCCATGAATCGTCTCTTTGGTCTTCCTCTAGGCCTTTTGCCTGGTAGTTCCAGCCTCAGCATCCTATTACCAATATACTCACTATCCCTCCTCTGTACATGTCCAAACCATCTCAATCTAGCCTCTCTGACTTTGTCTCCAAAACGTCTTACATGTGCTGTCCCTCTGATGTGCTCATTCCTAATCCTATCCATCCTCGTTACTCCCAAAGAGAACCTCAACATTTTCATCTCTGCTACCTCCAACTCTGCCTCCTGTCTTTTCCCCAGGGCCACTGTTTCTAACCCATACAACATCGTTGGCCTCAACACCGTCTTGTACACTTTTCCTTTCATTGTTGCCGATACCCTCCTATCACACATCACACCGGACACTTTTCTCCAACCATTCCAACCTGCCTGTACACACTTCTTGACCTCTTTTCCACACTCTCCATTGCTCTGGATTGTTGAGCCTAAGTACTTAAAATCCTCCACCTTTCTTATCTCTGCTCCCTGTAATCTCACTGTTCCTCTTTGGTCCTTGTCATTCATGCACATGTATTCTGTCTTATTGAGGCTAATCTTCGTTCCCCTCCTTTCCAGGGCATACCTCCACTTCTCTAGATTTTCCTGCACTTGTTCTCTGCTCTCACTACAGATCACAATGTCATCTGCAAACATCATAGTCCATGGGGAATCTTGTCTAACCTCGTCTGTCAGCCTGTCCATCACCATAGCAAACAAGAAGGGGCTGAGAGCTGACCATTGATGCAGTCCCACCTCCACCTTGAACTCTTCTGTCACACCGACAGCACACCTCACCACTGTCTTACATCTCTCATACATGTCCTGCACCACTCTAACATACTTCTCTGCCACTCCAGACTTCCTCATGCAATACCACAGTTCTTCTCTTGGCACCCTGTCATATGCTTTCTCCAGATCCACAAAGGCACAATGCAGCTCCCTCTGGCCTTCTCTGTACTTCTCTATTAACATCCTCATGGCAAACACTGCATCTGTGGTGCTCTTTCTTGGCATGAAACCAAACTGTTGTTCACAAATGCTGACTTCTGCCCTTAGTCTAGCTTCCACTATTCTTTCCCATAACTTCATCGTATGGCTCATCAACTTTATCCCTCTGTAGTTGCCACAACTCTGCACGTCTCCCTTGTTCTTAAAAATGGGCACCAGCACACTTCTCCTCCATTCCTCTGGCATCCTCTCACTCTCTAAGACCTTGTTAAATGTTCTTGTCAGAAAATCTACTGCTACCTCTCCTAGACACTTCCATACCTCCACCGGTATGTCATCAGGACCAACTGCCTTTCCATTCTTCATCCTCTTCAATGCCCTTGTCACTTCACCCTTACTAATCTTTGCTACTTCCTGGTCCTCAACAGTCACCTCTTCTACTCTTTTTCTCTCTCATTTTCCTCAATCATCAGCTCTTCAAAGTACTCTTTCCATCTTCCCAGCACACTTCTGTCATCAGTCAATACATTTCCCTCTCTGTCCTTTATCAATCTAACTTGCTGCACGTCCTTCCCATCTCTATTTCTCTGCTGTGCCAACCTGTATAGATCATTTTCTCCCTCTTTACTATCCAACCGAGCGTACAAGTCATCAAACGCGCTCTGTTTGGCCTTTGACACTGTTACCTTTGCCTTACGCTGTGTCTCCCTGTACTCCTGTTTACTCTCTTCGGTTTTCTCAATGTCCCACTTCTTCTTAGCTAGTCTCTTCCTTTGTACACACTCCTGCACTTCCTCATTCCACCACCAAGTCTCCTTATCTACTTTCCTTCCAGATGACACACCAAGTATTCTCCTACCTGTCTCCCTGATCACATTAGCTGTAGTTGTCCAGTCATCTGGAAGCACTTCCTGACCACCCAAAGCCTGTTTCAACTTCTCCTTGAAGACAACCCGACACTCTTCCTTTTTCAACTTCCACCACTTTGTCTTCTGCTGTGCCTTTGCCTTCTTCACCTTCCTCACCATCAGCATCATCCTGCACACCACCATCCTATGCTGTTTGGCAACACTCTCACCCGCTACTACTTTGCAGTCACTGGCTTCCTTTAAATTACATCGCCTGCACAAGATGTAGTCTACCTGTGTGCTCCTACCTCCACTTTTATAAGTCACCCTATGCTCCTCTCTCTTCTGGAAGAAAGTATTCACCACAGCCATTTCCATCCTTTTTGCAAAATCTACCAACATCTGTCCTTCTGCGTTCCTGTCCTGGATACCAAACATACCCATCACTTACTCGTCCCCTCTGTTTCCTGCACCAACATGTCCATTGAAGTCTGCCCCAATGACCACTCTTTCACCTCTGGGGGTACTCTGCATCACCATCTAACTCCCTCCAGAATCTCTCCTTCTCTTCTCGCTCACATCCTGTCTGTGGGGCATAAGCACTAACAACATTGACCATCACACCTTTAATTTCTAACTTGAGACTCATCACTCTGTCTGACACTCTTTTCACTTCTAGAACATTCCTGGCAAACTCCTCCTTCAAGATAACTCCGACTCCATTTCTCTTCCCATCCACACCGTGATAAAACAGCTTAAACCCTGCTCCTATGCTTCTAGCCTTGCAACCTTTCCACCTGGTTTCCTGAACACACAGTATGTCCACCTTCCTCCTCTGCATCATGTCAGCCAGCTCTCTACCTTTTCCTGTCATAGTTCCAACATTCAAAGTCCCTACTTTCAGTCCGAGACTCATGCCTTTCCTCTTCTCTCTCTGGCAACGGACACGCCTCCCGCCTCTCCTTCTTCGACGTCTTCGACCAACAGTAGTCCAATTTCCATCAGCACCCTGTTGGTTGACGGCACTGATGGCGGTCGTTGTTAACCCGGGCCTCGACCGATCCGGTATGTGATTCTTTCTTGTGATTCGCATAGTTCATTTGGCATTTGTTTTATGCCGGATGCCCTTCCTGACGCAACCCTCTGCATTTATCCGGGCTTGGGACCGGCGTGAGGGAGACACTGGTTTGTGCCCCCTCCCCTCACGGCTGCATTTTATATGTATATATATGTATATATGTATGTATATGTATATATATGTATATATATATATATATATACACAGTCATGTGAAAAAATTAGGACAAGGACATCCCTTTTAAATAGTCAACTCTTTATTAAGAAATTTTTACCTAACAATGTCCATTTTTTCATTTTATATATTTATGGAAAATAAAGTGATTCAATTCTAATTAAACATCAAACAAAAGATATGAACAACAACAACAACAAGTGTTTCAATGCGGGAAAAAATTAGGACCCCTACCCCCTAATGACTCGTCTTACCTCTTTCAGCTGAAATAACTTCAGTGAGATGCTGATTGTAACCAGCTACGAGTCTCTGACATCGATCTGAGGAAAGGTTGCTCCAGTCCTCAATGCAGAATTCTTTCAGCTGGGCGATATTTCAGGTGTTTCTTGCATGTGCAACCCATTTGAAGCCATCCCACAGAATCTCAATGGGATTTGACTTGAGCTGGGCTTTGACTCGGCCATTCCAGGACTCTATACGTCTTAGTTTTCAGCCGGTCCTTGGTGGATTTACTGGTATGTTTTGGGTCATTGTCATGTTGCAGTGTCCAGTTCTACTTCAGCTTTAATTTTTTTACAGCTGGTTTCACATGTTCAAGCCCCCTCTGATCCATGGTGAATTCTATGATGGTGAGCTGGACAGGTCTTGCTTATCCCCAAACAATGAGAATTTACCTCCATGCTTCACAGGAGGTATAAGGATCTTTCCCTGGAATGCTGTATTTGGTTTTGTCCAAACATATATTCTGTTCCTGTGTCCAAATTATTTCACTTTAGTTTTGTCTGTCCAAAGAATCATCTGCCCAAAGAACTTTATTCCAGAAAATCTAGTCTTTGTACATGTTCTCTCTGCCAAACTTCAGTCTGGCCTTAAAGTTCTTTTTAGAGAGTGAATGTTACCTCTTTGTGCCTCCCCTCTCCCCCATGAAGGTCAAACTTGTCATCTCTTTCTAATAGGACAGTCCTGCGCTTTCACATCGACAGTAGCAGGAGCCTGCTGAAGCTCCCATGATGATATTTTAGAATCGTTGATAACTTCTTTTAGCATCTTGCTCACTGCTTTGGGAATGAATTTGTTTGGATGGCCAGACATGGGCAGTTGTTCTGAATGTCCTCCACTTGTAAACAATTTTCCGGATGGTGGCTCGGCTGATGTTAAATTATTTTGATATCTTTTTAAATCCCTTTGCAGACTCATAAACAACCACAATTTTCTTTCTGAGGGCCTCAGACAGCTCTTTGGTTCTGAACATGGTGATCAGTCTCACCTCAACAGACAGATACACTCATTCATTCATTTTCTTTATCTTCATTTCATTTTCTGTAACGACTTAATCCTAATTAGGGTTGCGGGGAGGCTGGCGCCCATCCCAGCCAATTCTGGGCGAGGGCAGAATACATGCTGGACAGCTCACCAGGTCATCGCAGGGCAGAAACACGCTGATGGCTATGCATCTACCCTTTTTGAAAGTCAGCAATGGTTCTTTTACATGAACCTCGCACCATAGACTGTGAGAGACATGGCCGGGCTTTGATAACCCAGTTAGCTGCACCGGGGGGACAGTGACAAACCATTGAGAGTGGGGCTTGAACCCCCAACCTTGGGATCAGTGATCCAGCACCTTTACCACCAGCCCACCACTGCCCAGACAGGGACACATCATAATAAATACCCAATGTTTATGATGATGATGATGATGATGATAGTGATGACAAAGATGATGATGGTGATAAAAGTTTTGGTGATGGTGATAAGGAAGATGACGATGACGGTTATGATAAAGATAAAGATGATGTTGGCAGTGATAATGGTGATAATGATAATTAGTAGATATATTAGTATTAATCATTTAACTCATTTAGTATTTGTGTTTTTAAGTGTTTAAGTATGAGGATAGTAAGGAGAGTAAAAGGAATCACACTCAATACACGGATCCCCAAGTCCAACCAGAAGAGCACAGCAGAAGAGACTGATGAAAATGTGAAGAAAAAATATAATTAAAATAAAATATTTTAATAAAAATCAATGAAAAAAATCATTAAAGCTACATTATATTTGTGATTTTAAAAAACAAATATATATATATATATATATATATATATATATACACACACACACTGGTCCTTCTCAAAATATTTGCATATTGTGATAAAGTTCATTATTTTCTGTAATGTACTGATAAACATTAGACTTTCATATATTTTAGATTCATTACACTCAACTGAAGTACTTCAAGCCTTTTATTGTTTTAATATTGATAATTTTGGCAAAAAGTAAAGAAAAATCAAAAATCCCTATCTCAAAAAATTAGCATATTTCATCTGACCAATGAAAAAAGTGTTTTTAATACAAAAAAAGTCAACCTTCAAATAATTATGTTCAGTTATACACTCAAAACTTGGTTGGGAATCCTTTTGCAGAAAAGACTGCTTCAATGCGACGTGGCATGGAGGCAATCAGCCTGTGGCACTGCTGAGGTGTTATGGAGGCCCAGGATGCTTCGATAGTGGCCTTAAGCTCATCCACAGTGTTGGGTCTGGTGTCTCTCAACTTTCTCTTCACAATTTCTCACAGATTCTCTATGGGGCTCAGGTCAGGAGAGTTGGCAGGCCAATTGAGCACAGTAATACCATGGTCAGTAAACCATTTAGCAGTGGTTTTGGCACTGTGAGCAGGTGCCAGGTCATGCTGAAAAATGAAAATCGTCATCTCCATCAAGCTTTTTAGCAGATGGAAGCATGAAGTGCTCCAAAATCTCCTGATAGCTAGCTGCATTGACCCTGACCTTGATAAAACACAGTGGACCAACACCAGCAGCTGACATGGCACCCCAGACCATCACTGACTGTGGGTACTTGATACTGGACTTCAGGCATTTTGGCGTTTCCTTCTCCCCAGTCTTCCTCCAGACTCTGGCACCTTGATTTCCAAATGACATGCAAAATTTGCTTTCATCCAAAAAAGTACTTTAGTACTTTGCTTCTCTGTAGCCCAGGTCAGGCGCTTCTGCCGCTGTTTCTGGTTCAAACGTGGCTTGACCTGGGGAATGTGGCACCTATAGCCCAGTCCACTGCTTCCACAGGTCCCCCAAGGTCTGGATCGGCCCTTCTCCACAATCTTCCTCAGGGTCCGGTCACCTCTTCTGGTTGTGCAGCGTTTTCTGCCACACTTTTTCCTTCCCACAGACGTCCCACTAAGGTGCCTTGATACAGCACTCTGGGAACAGCCTATTCACTCAGAGATGTCTTTCTGTGTCTTACCCTCTTGCTTGAGGGAGTCAATGATGGCCTTCTGGTCAGCAGTCAGGTCGGCAGTCTTCCCCATGATTGCGGTTTTGAGTAGTGAACCAGGCTGGGAGTTTTTAAAAGCCTCAGGAATCTTTTGCAGGTGTTTAGAGTTAATTGGTTGATTCAGATGATTAGGTTAATAGCTCGTTTAGAGTACCTTTTCATGATATGCTAATTTTTTGAGATCGGAATTTTGGGTTTTCATGAGCTGTATGCCAAAATCATCAGTATTAAAACAATAAAAGACCTGAAATACTTCAATTGGTGTGCAATGAATCTAAAATATATGAAAGTTTAATTTTTATCAGTACATTACAGAAAATAATGAACTTTATCACAATATGCAATTTTTTTGAGAAGGACCAGTATAGGTACAACCTCCCCAGTCTGGTATCTTCGGGACCTGAGGCTTGCCGGACCACAGAAAATTCCGAACCACAGGTAGTCCTTAAAGGGGAATTGAAGAACCTCGCAATGTCACATTGTCTCGCTTCATTTGGTCCTCAATGTCACGTTTTTGCAACTGATCAGTTGAAAATCTCCCTGATAATAATCTAAATCCAATTTGAAATTCACGGTGTAAGACCATGTAAGCCGCCTGTGGTCCCCGGCCGTTTCCTGTGACGTCACTGGGTTGGTGGTCGTGAACTTGTGTAAATATCACAATGACTAGCAATGCATCAATGCATAATAATAAAAAGCCCTTAAGTACCGGTCATCATTGTATCGCACCGGGCTGTACAGCTATTATAAACGTAAAGCCGTGCACTTTCAAATACTTTTGTATTTCACTTTTCTGCATACTGTAGAAGCACATACAGACCAAGCACAGTGTAAAGTAATACAGTATCAGCACGTAAGTGAAGGGTGGAAAAACAAGCTCTCCAGGCTGAACACACAGAGATATGGAATATTAGACAACCATAGACAACATGACAACTATAGATAATAAGATGACAATTTTGACTTGATCTGTAAACCTACCGACTATTTATGGGGCATTCAAGGGTTTCAGCATGGACATCTCTCATGGAGACCATGGCCATCTCTAAAATATCACTTTCAAGGCACAGCATAGGAAACAGTCTGAGGTTTGTTATGCAGGTCAGCTCCCCCTCAGCTCGCAAGAGATGATCAAGCATGGCGTCCTGGCCGCAAGGCATTTGGGGTAACAGAGTACAATTGTCACTAGTGCACATAAATTTGCCAATCTGGTCATGCTCACCGGCAGGTCTGTGATCACTGTCAATATCGTGATCACTGTCACTATCCCTATTATTGCTCTCGGCGTCAGATTCAGCCGGGGTTCTTGGACTAAAGTTGGTGATATTCCATCGGATAGGCTCGAAAGCATATGTGACGCACTCCACTGGAGCTTTTGAGACAAAACGCGGCTTATCCGGACTTCTGATTGTTGCGACACTACATTCAGTGGAGCGCATCACATATGCCTGTGGATTAGCAGGCATTTCCTCTACCCCCATATTGTCTTCATCTTCCGAAAAATAATCGTCTTCTGCTGAAAAACTGCGTATTGTTGGCGTGAGAGTCCATGTTGTTTATACAGTGTATCATATAATATGCTGTGATATGCATGCACTATATTTCATGTGGTACTTTGTACCAACTCAGTGACGTCACGGTAACTTTGTGCAGACGGGCATTTAGCAATGGCGGCTTTCAGGTCGATGACTTGTACGACAAGCACATAAAACAAAACCGCTGTGTGTGCAATGGTTTATTTATGATATAAAATTTGTGAGAATACGCTGAGCTTGCTCCACACGCAGTGAGTCCGGACGCTGTACTGACGTCAGATGACCCATAAAGCCAGCGCTCCGAACCACAGAGAACAGCACCACCGTGTCCTAGTGGCAATCCGGCACATTAAAATTATGCCGAACTACAGGGGTTGCCGGACCACAAGGTGCCGGAATGGGGAGGTTGTACCTTTATAGTTAGTAGGAAATAATCACAAACCTGTTGCTTTATCCTCAAAACGTGATACCCCTTCAAACAGAAACATTTATTTTACAACCTTATACATCTCAGTTGAGTTTTACCGAAATTCTTTATTTGATATAAATGTACCTTTGACTTGTATAAAGGTCGAGTTACTGAAGTGTGTTTGTTCCAGGTCTCTATAGCTGCAGTAGTAGAGTCCAGTATCAAAGAGGTTTACTGCAGTGATGGTGAGAGTCGAGTTCTTACTCTGAACAGACATCACTATTCTCTCACTCTCAGTAAAGAAGTAACAGGGTACTGATGGAGCTGATGTCCGAAACTTTTTACACCCAACAAGAAGTGGAACTGAATCACTCGTGTGTTTATACCATAATATATTATCTGTAATGGTAAGGTTATGTTGGCACCAAATAGTGACTTTATCTCCAACTTCTGCCTCCAAAGTTAAAGAACTCAGAGTCTCTGAGAGGAAACCTGCAACACAGAAAACACACACATGCACATGTTTTATATATACATAATTACATATAGATATTTTCCCCCACCACCTGTGTTCCAACTTAATTTTGATAAGTTCCGACTTCTGTATGTGACGTAAGCAGGGGACGTTCTTTGCCGCAATATGCATTAACATACTAGTATTCTTATGTAAATAGTACTTGTATTACTATGTAAATGTAAACAGAGTGGCCACAAGGATTTCACTATAACGCATTCTTTCGACCTTAAATTTATTAAGCCCAGAACCACCACCTCCTTATATATACGTACAGAGTCAGTATCTTGATCTTGTACCGTGTATACAAAACTGTAAGCCACCGTGTTTAAAAGGCCAACTCGATATAAACATGTTTAATGAAGGCCAGTTGCAATATTGGAGGATTTATAAGGATCAAGATTGATCCTTTAAATTCGGGAGCAGCTGTATTCTAATGGTTAGCCTTGGGACTGAAAGGTTGCTGATTCAATTCCCTAACCAGTAGGAAAAATGTGTGGTGGTGGAGAAGTGAGCTGCACCTTCCCTTCCTTCACATAACTGGCCAAAGTGCCCTTGAGCAAGGCACCTAACCCTTAACTGCTCTCTCAGTGCCCCCAGTGTGGTAGCTGTGTACTCCGAGTGTGTGTGTGTGTGTGTGTGTGTGTGTGTGTGTGTGTGTGTGTGTGTGTGTGTGTGTGTGTGTGTGTGTGTGTGTGTGTGTGCTCACTTTAGCTGGGTTAAATGCAGAGGAAATAATTTCTCTTACAGGATAAATAGAGAATTGCAAAATCAACCCCCCCATACACAAACAACCTATGAATTATTCTGTAAATCAAAGCAGAGAACACCAGACCAAACGGTCACGATAATATGTAAATATAGTCTGCAATCTCCATTAAAAATCAAACAAACAAGAAACTGACATGTTTTCATTACATGATCCCAATTCATGACCAATGAAAAAAGAAATAGATAATCAAAAGATATGATGACTTGACCTTCCAAAGATAGGAAACCAGTAATTCTTTCTCACAAATAATGAGCAATAGTGGGATTTTTTCCAGAAAGTGTGCTGTGTGACCACTTTGGGCCATCCCTAAAATAACCGCCTCAGCTGATACCGGCCCGACTCTGCAGAATGTCCAACATCAAAACTGTGATTAATTTCATGAAATATTTATGGAGGACTCCGATGACAAATTTGATGAGTTCCAAAATGCTGATCTAGAAGTAGACTCTGACATCGATGATGATATGGGTGTAAATATTGCCTGAAGATGAACGAATGGACATCTTCCCCAGTTCAAAAAAATTAAGCAGTCATTTGTTACATTCCCCAAGTCTCCAAACATATTATTCTTCTTCAAATTATTTATCACAGATCTTCTTCTTTTCATTTTGGCTTTTACCTGTTTTGCAGGGGTCGCCACAGTAAATCATCTGATTCACATGTTTAATTTGGCAGAGGTTTTTACGTCGGATGCCCTTCCTAACACAACCCTTAGCAAGAGACAGAAACACGATGACGGCTATGCAGCCGACTCTTTACGAAAGTCAGCAATGGGTCTTTTACATGCCTCTCACCATAGACAGTGAGAGACATGGCTAGACTTTGACAAGTTTATTTGTGACTCAATGCATCAAAATCTTTAGTGCATGCCTGGGAGAAATAATCATATCAAAATATGTACCTATGGTGAAAACAGTTTTGGAAGTAATTCATCGACTTAATATTTTTTCACAGTCAATTCTATGACAAGAGAATTGTTTTCATGTCCCACTGAGCCTCTGCTAGGGTCTCCATGGGTCCAATAACCGCATGAGAACCACAGGTGCACCATGAACCAGTGAATTTGCATGTGCATACTAAAATTGGTAAATAAATGCAGCCATGAGGCGGGGGGGGGGGGGGGGGGTCACTAACCAGTGTCTCTCCCCCTTATGCCGGTCCCAAGCCCGGATAAATGCAGAGGGTTGCGACAGGAAGGGCATCCGGCGTAAAACTTCTGCCACATTAAAAATGCAAATGGTCAAAACAAAATTCATACCGGATCAGTCGAGGCCCAGGTTAACAACGACCGCCATCAGTGATGTCAACCAACAGGGTACTGATGGAAATTGGACTACTGTTGGTCGAAGACGTCGAAGAAGGAGAGGTGGGAGGCGTGTCCGTAGGCAGAGAGAAAAGAGGAAATGCATGAGCCTAGGACTGAGAGTAGGGACTTTGAATGTTGGAACTATGCAACGAAAAGATTGAGAGCTGGCTGACATGATGCAGAGGAGGAAGGTAGAAATACTGTGTGTTCAGGAGACCAGGTGGAAAGGTAGCAAGGCTAGAAGCTTAGGAGCAGGGTTTACGCTGTTTTATCATGGTGTGGATGGGAAGAGAAATGGAGTAGGAGTCATCTTGAAGGAGGGGTTTGTCAGGAATGTTCTAGAAGTGAAAAGAGTGTCAGACAGAGTGATGAGTCTCAAGTTAGAAATTGAAGGTGTGATGTTCAATGTTGTTAGTGCTTATGCCCCAAAGGCAGGATGTGAGCTAGATGAAGTGATGCAGAGTACCCCCAGAGGTGAAAGAGTGGTCATTGGGGCAGACTTCAATGGACATGTTGGTGCAGGCAACAGAGGGGACGAGGAAGTGATGGGCAGGTTTGATATCCAGGACAGGAACACAGAAGGACAGATGTTGATTGATTTTTCAAAAAGGATGGAAATGGCTGTGGTGAATACTTTCTTCAAGAAGAAACAGGAGCATAGGGTGACTTATGAAAGCGGAGGTAAGAGCACACAGGTAGACTACATCTTGTGTAGGCAATGTAATTTGAAGGAAGTCAGTGACTGCAAAGTAGTAGTGGGTGAGAGTGTTGTCAAACAGCACAGGATAGTGGTGTGCAGGATGACACTGATGGTGAGAAAGGTGAAAAAGGCAAAGGCAGAGCAGAAGACAAAATGGTGGAAGCTGAAAAAGGAAGAGTGTCGTGTTGTCTTCACGGAGGAGTTGAAACAGGTTTTGGGTAGTCAGGAAGTGCTTCCAGATGACTGGACAACCACAGCCAATGTGATCAGGGAGACTGGTAGGAGAGTACTTGGTGTGTCTTCTGGAAGGAAAGTAGATAAGGAAACTTGGTGGTGGAATGAGGAAGTGCAGGAGTGTGTACAAAAGAAGAGATTAGCTAAGAAGAAGTGGGACACAGAGAGGACCGAAGAGAGTAAACAGGAGTACAGGGAGACACAGTGTAAGGCGAAGGTAGCGGTGTCAAAGGCCAAACAGAGGGCGTATGATGACTTGTATGATAGGTTGGACAGGAAGGAGGGTGAAAATGATTTATACAGGTTAGCACAGCAGAGAAATAGAGATGGGAAGGACGTGCAGCAAGTTAGAGTGATAAAGGACAGAGAGGGAAATGTATTGACTGATGACAGAAGTGTGCTGGGAAGATGGAAAGAGTACTTTGAAGAGCTGATGAATGACGAAAATGAGAGAGAAAAAAAATAGTAGAAGGGGTGACCGTTGAGGACCAGGAAGTAGCAAAGATTTGTAAGGGAGAAGTGAGGAGGGCATTGAAGAGGATGAAGAGTGGAAAGGCAGTTGGCCCTGATGACATTCCAGTCAAGGTATGGAAGTGTCTAGGGGAGGTAGCAGTAGATTTTCTGACAAGAACATTCAACAAGGTCTTTGAGAGTGAGACGATGCCAGAGGAATGGAAGAGGAGTGTGATGGTGCCCATTATTAAGAAGAAGGGAGACATGCAGAGTTGTGGCAGCTACAGAAGGATAAAGTTGATTAGCCATACAATGAGGTTATGGTTAGGGGCAGCTCAGGCATTGAGAGGTTCTGGTTTGGTAGCCATCAGATCTTGTCTCTATTTTTTGTGGATAACATTGTCCTTCTGGTCATTCAGCTCTCATTGGAACGATTCACAGTTGAATGCAAAGTGGCCGGGATGAAAACCAGCATCACCAAGTCCAAGATCCTGGTTCTCAGTTGGAAAAGGGTGGAATGCACCCTCCGGGTCAGGAATGAGGTGGAGTGGAGGAGTCTCCCAAGTGGAGTAGTTCAAATATCTCAGGATCTTGTTCACGAATGAAGGAAGGATGGAGCGGGAGATCAACAGGTGGCTCGCTGCAGCCTCTGCTGTAAAGCGAAGCTTGAACCAGTCCATTGTGTGGAAGAGGGAGCCGAGTCGCAAGGCAAAGCTCTCAATTTATCAGTTGATCTACATTCCAACCCTCACCTACAGTCACAAGCTTTATGTAGTGACATAAAGAACAAGATCGCGGATGCAAGCGGCTGAAATGACCTTCCTTCACCAGGTAGTGAGGCTCTTCCTTAGAGATGGCGTGAGATGCTCAGCCATCCGGGGGAGCTCGGAGTAGAACGCTACTCCTCCACATTGAGAGGAGCCAGTCGAGGTGGCTTGGGCATCTGGTTAGAATGCCTCTTGAATGCCTCCCTTGGTGTGGTCTTTCGGGCATGTCTGACCGGGAAGAGACCCCGAGGTTGGCCTAGAATGCACTGAAGGGATTATGTTTCTCAGCTGGTCTGGGAACACCTTGGTGCCCCCCCCCCCCCCCCCCCCCCCCCCTCGGAAGAGCTGGAGGAGGTGGCTGGGGAGATGGGCTTCTGGACCTCATTGCTTAGGCTGCTGTCCCCTGACCCAAAGTTATTTCATTATGGCAGAAAAGATCATTCACAATGGATAAATATATAAATGTATAAGGTGTAATATCTCAAAATGCTAAATGCTAAACATTTCCTTCATTCCTTTTGTTGATCTAAGATTTTATTTTTAGTGTACATAAGTAATGAAAATGTATTTAAGCAGTAATTAAGATAATTACGACTTACCCATGCTACAGAGGAACACAGGGAAAGATTTAAACTGAATCATTGTGTATCAGTCGAGAGACAAAGAGGAAACAACTCGGTGGGTAAATCATATGCTGCTTTATCTGTCTGTAGGGGCGGGGTTATTTATACAGACTGCACCACTTTGGACAGAATCTAATGATAAATCTAAAGGGCAGACTTGGCTTAGTGCTTCAGGCCATATTCATGTTGCACAGAACCCATCATTTAAATTTAATTTTTGCTAGGCAATTAAGAACAAAATCTCTCAAACTGCGTGAAAGGTACAGGATATTAGAAACGGATAGACCAGAGAACAAAAGGCTTCACTGGCCTGAGACAAATGTCTTGTCTGAAAATATACCACGTGTCAGCTCTGTGGTTGGAAAATGTACGAAGCATAAAACTAGGCAGTTGCACTTTGTTTGAACACCTACCTGTGGTTTAAGAGATAGCTGCATGTGACTACAAAACAGTTGTGCACATTGAACTGGTGAAAAAAGAATTTTATTATTATTATTACCTTCAAATACACACACACTGTGTGTGTATATATATATATATATATATATATATATATATATATATATATATATATATATATTTATCTCGGTGCTGCTCAATCATTTTCTCTGGCGCCCCCACCCCTTCAGGAAGAAAAAACTTTTCACGCCCCACCCACCACCTCACACCGCCCCATGAGTGACCATAAATAGTATTATTTGTCTATAAAATTGTTATTACTACACCTCTGCATAACATTGGATCTTTATTAACATTAAAAGCAAAAAAGAAAGAAATGGAGTTCAGCTTACAACAAAGAAAAACTTCATGAACATTGTTTTTTTTTATCTGTAATAGAAAAGATTTAAAGTGCACCCGAATGTGCCTGAAATAAAAAAATACATCCTTATTTAAACTCATTCAACTTATTTATGTCTTAATATCTCCATCTCCCTCCACTCTTCTCTTCGTTCCTGTTAGAAAACATTTCCATGTTGTTTCTTGAGGGGTTGTTTACTGCACTTCATATTGTTTGCTCGCGTGAAGAAACTGAGACACCACAGCAAGACAACGAGAGGACCGCCGCCAATTAGTGAAGTGGTGGTACAATTACACTTAATTGTCGTACACAATTCCAGAAAAGCATTTTTCCCAAGTATCATATGTGCTCCCCCTGGCATCTCACTGCGCCCCTCCGGCATTATATCGCGCCCCCACACTATTTGAGAAGAACACACACACGCACGCATATATATATATATATATATATATATATATATATATATATATATAGGGGCAGTGATGGTCTAGTGGTATAAGGCGCTGGATCGCCGATCCAAAGGTTGGGGGTTTGAGTCCCACTCTCCACGGGGTTGTCACTGTCCCCCCCCAGTGCACCTAACTGGGTTATCAAAGGCGGGCCATGTCTCTCACTGTCTATGGTGAGAGGCATGTAAAAGAACCATTGCTGACTTTCGTAAAGAGTAGGCTGCAAAGCCGTCAGCGTATTTCTGTCCCTTGCGAAAAAAGGGTTGTGACAGGAAGGGCATCTGACGGAAAAAAAAAACCTCTGCCAAATCAAACGTGCGAATCAGATGATTCACTGTGGCGACTCCCGAGTAAAAGGGAAAAAGCCGAAAGGAAGACAATATATTGTCTGTCTGTCTTCCTTTCGGCTTTTTTCCCTTTCTCGGGAGTCGCCACAGTGAATCATCTGATTCGCACGTTTCATTTGGCAGAGGTTTTTATGTCGGATGCCCTTCCTGTCACAACCCTTTTTTTTAGCAAGGGACAGAAACACGCTGACGGCTTTGCAGCCTACTCTTTACGAAAGTCAGCAATGGTTCTTTTACATGCCTCTCACCATAGACAGTGAGAGACATGGCCCGCCTTTGATAACCCAGTTAGCTGCACTGAGGGGAAAGGAAGACAATATATATATAGATATATATTACACCCTCACGCCGGTCCCAAGCCCGAATAAATGCCGAGGGTTGCGTAAGGAAGAGCATCCAGTGTAAAACCAATGCCAAATAAAGTATGCGAGTCAAAACAAAAAATTTCACACCGGATCGGTCGAGGCCTGGGTTAACAACGACTGCCATCAGTGCTGTTAAGCAACAGGGTGCTGATGGGAATTGGACTAATGTTGGTTGAAGACGTTAAAGAAGTCAAAGAAGGAGAGATGGGAGGCATGTCCGTAGGCAGAGAGAGAAGAGGAAAGGCATGAGTCTCAGACTGAGAGTAGGGACGTTGAATGTTGGAACTATGACAGGAAAGGTAGAGAGTTGGCTGACATGATGCAGAGGAGGAAGGTGGACATACTGTGTGTTCAAAAGACCAGGTGGAAATGTGGCAAGGCTAGAAGCTTAGGAGCAGGGTTTAAGCTGTTTTATCATGGTGTGGATGGGAAGAGAAATGGAGTAGGAGTCATCTTGAAGGACGGGTTTGTCAGGAATGTTCTAGAAGTGAAAAGGTGTCAGACAGAGTGATGATTCTCAAGTTAGAAATTGAAGGCATGATGTTCAATGTTGTTAATGCTTATGCCCCACAGGCAGGATGTGAGCGAAAAGAGAAGGAGAGGTTTTGGAGTGAGTTAGATGACGTGATGCAGAGTACCCCCAGAGGTGAAAGAGGCCAAGGCTTTGGGGTAAACTTCATTGGACATGTCGGTGCAGGAAACAGAGGGGACGAGGAAGTGATGGGTATGTTTGGTATCCAGGACAGGAACGCAGAAGGACAGATGTTGGTAGATTTTGCAAAAAGGATGGAAATGGCTGTGGTGAATACTTTCTTCCAGAAGAGACAGGAGCATAAGGTGACTTATAAAAGCAGAGGTAGGAGCACACAGGTAGACTACATCTTGTGTAGGTGATGTAATTTAAAGGAAGTCAGTGGCTGCAAAATAGTAGTGGGTGAGAGTGTTGCCAAACAACATAGGATGGTTGTGTGTAGAATGACGCTGATGGTGAAGAATGTGAAGAAGGCAAAGGCAGAGCAGAAGACAAAGTGGTGCAAGCTGAAAAAGGAAGAGTGTCGGGTTGTCTTCAAGGAGGAGTTGAAGCAGGCTTTGGGTGGTCAGGATGTGCTTCCAGATGCCTGGACAACTACAGCTAATGTGATCAGGGAGACAGGTAGGAGAGTACTTGGTGTGTCAACTGGAAGGAAAGTAGATAAGGAGACTTGGTGGTGGAATGAGGAAGTGCAGGAGTGTGTACAAAGGAAGAGGTTAGCTAAGAAGTGGGACATTGAGAGGACCGAAGAGAGTAAACAGGAGCACAGGGAGACACAGCATAAGGTGAAAGTAGTGGTGTCAAAGGCCAAACAGAAGGCCTATGATGACTTGTATGCTAGGTTCGACAGTAAAGAGGGAGAAAATGATTTATACAGGCTGGCACAGCAGAGAAATCGAGATGGGAAGGACGTGCAGCAAGTTAGAGTGTTTAAGGATAGAAAGGGAAATGCATTGACTGATGACAGAAGTGTGCTGGGAAGCTGGAAAGAGTACTTTGAAGAGCTGATGAATGAGGAAAATGAGAGAGAGAAAAGAGTAGAAAAAGAGGTGACCATTGAGGACCAGGAAGTAGCAAAGATTAGTAAGGGTGAAGTGAGGAGGGCATTGAAGAGGATGAAGAGTGGGAAGGCAGTTGGTCCTGTTGACTCTCTGGTGGAGGTATGGAAGCGCCTGGGAGAGGTAGCAGTAGATTTTCTGACAAGAACATTCATCAAGGTCTTACAAAGTGAGAGGAGTAATGGAGGAAAAGTGTACATAATGGTGCCCATTTTTAAGAACATGGGAAACATGCAGAGTTGTGGAAGCTCCAAATTGATAAAGTTGATGAGCCATACAATGAAGTTATGGGAAAGAATAGTAGAAGCTAGACTAAGGGCAGAGGTCAGCATTTATGAATAACAGTTTAGTTTCATGCCAAGAAAGAGCACCACAGATGCAGTGTTTGCTTTGAGGAAGTTAATAGAGAAGTACACAGAATGTCATTGTGCCTTTATGGATCTAGAGAAAGCACATGACAGTGTGTTGAGAGAGGAACTGTGGTATTGCATGAGGAAGTCTAGAGTGGCAGAGAAGTATGTTAGAGCGGTGCAGGACATGTATAAGAGATGTAAGACAGTGGTGAGGTGTGCTGTCGGCATGACCAGCAAATTCAAGAGCACAGAACAAATGCAGGAAAATCTAGAGAGGTGGAGGTATGCCCTGGAAAGGAGAGGAATGAAGGTTAGCCTCAGTAAGACAGAATACATGTGTGTGAACGACAAGCACCCAAGAGGAACGGTGAGATTACAGGGAGCAGAGATAAAGAAGGTGGAGGATTTTAAGTACTTCGGCTCAACAATCCAGAGCAATAGAGAATGTGGAAAAGAGGTGAAGAAGCGTGTGCAGGTAGGTTGGAATGGTTGGAGAAAAGTGCCCGGTGTGATGTGTGATAGGAAGGTATCGGCATAAATAAAAGGAAACGTGTACAAGACAGTATTGAGGCCAGCGATGTTGTATGGTTTAGAAACAGTGGCTCTGGGGATAAGACAGGAGGCAGAGCTGGAGGTAGCAGAGATGAAAATGTTGAGGTTCTCTTTGGGAGTAACGAGGATGGATAGGATCAGGAATGAATCCATCAGAGGGACAGCACATGTAAGAGGTTTTCGAGACAAAGTCAGAGAGGCTAGATTGAGATGGTTTGGACATGTACAGAGGAGGCATAGTGAGTATATTGGTAGTGGGATGCTGAGGTTGGAACTACCAGGCAGAAGGCCAAGAGGAAGACCAAAGAGACGATTCACAGATGTGGTGAAGGAGGGCTTGAAGGCATTTGGTGTAAGAGAAGAAGATGCAGAGGATAGGTTGAGATAGAGGCAGATGATACGCTGTGGCGACCCCTGAAGGGAACAGCCGAAAGGAAAAGAAAAAGAAATACTGCATTAATTAAATAAAACTGAAGGTCAGGATATGATGACAGTTCATATTCATGGCTCAAGTAGATTTAAATGTGATTAAATTAGTAATGAAGATTTTGATGTTATTGTTATTGTTTTATTTTAACTTTTCTGTTTTTTATTGATCGAAACATCTCTGTCCTGTGTTCCCACTCTTGTCCTAAACTTTATCATTGTAAATCTGCTTGACATTTGTGTTTTTCAAATCATGACTGTAAATATCCTGTCTGTGCTCTGACCGGTCTTCAGAACAGCATCCTGTCTTTACATAGTTGTTCAGTGTAGGTAGTGACTGGTCAAGCTGTCTGGTGTCATGTCTGGGTGTCCAGAGCAGCAAATCACTTGTAAGTTCTTGTTTTGCTTGCTAGCAGTGTCCAGCAAAGCGCTTTTCTCGTTCACGTGGGACTGTAGAAATGTCTGGGACAGGTGCACACAGCTGTGGCTTAGTTGGATGTTGTTGATTTGTTCAGTGTTGCTCTCGACATACGAGTGTAGTCGCCGTCAAGCTTCGTCTTGAAGCTCGTCAGCATCCAAGCAGAGGAATCCTACATTAAAACAGACTACAGTAGCATGGAAGAAGCTCCGTTTGAACTGTCTGACAGGTATTTAAAATATAAATGTCATGTACATGGCTACAACGATTGTGTCAATCATGATCGATCAACTTGATGAGGTGTTTTATTTCAAGGCCCACAAGAGTTACCACTGAAACATCTAAAAGCCTGTCAGTTGTAATTTTTTTTTTATATTATTTTCTCTGAACTATGGATGCTCATAGGAAAATCTATTGGATGTACAGATATAAATTTCTACACATACTAATGAAAACCAATAATGAACAAAACAAGTGCCTACAGTTATTTATGTTATTATCGACACTAACAAAACAACTCAGCAACCAATATATTTCAGTTATTGGTTTTAAAAGGACTATAGATTGTTTTCTGCTTGGGTGGAAGAACAGTGACATTGAAACTGGTGACTCATTACTTGGTGTGGAGGCTTCTGGGAAGGACGAAGTTAAATCAAACAACTTTAATCTACAACTAAATTGATCTTTATGATAGAATTTTGAGTCAAATCATAATAAAACAATTCTTCCTGTTTGTAATGATCTTGTACTTTCGGATCAGATATGATGGAGGTGGTATGGTGGTGTAATGGTTAATACGTTTGCCTCATACCAAGAAGGTCCTGGGTTTGATTGCTAGCCTTGGGTGTTTCTGTGTGGAGTTTGCATGTTCTCCACATGCTTGTGTAGGTTTCCTCTGGGTACTCTGGTGTCCTCCCACAATCCGAAAACATGCACAGTAGGTTTAGTGGCTGTTCCAAGTCGCTTTTTGGTGTGAGTAGGAGTATGAATGTGAGTGTTGGCCCTGCCATGGCCTGGTGGGCTGTCTAAGGTATTCCCTGCCCTCACCCAGAGTCGGCTGAGATGGGCATTAGCAACTCTAATTAGGATTAAGCCATTTAGAAAACAGGGCAGTGGTGGCTCTGTTGGTAAAGGTGCTGGATCACTGATCCTAGGGTTGGGGGTTCAAGCCCCACTCTCCACCGGTTTTCACTGTCCCCCCCAGTGCAGCTAACTGGGTCAAAGGCTGGCCATGGCTCTCACTGTCTATGGTGTGAAGTTCATGTAAAAGAACCATTGCTGACTTTTGACAAGAGAAGCTGCATAGCCGTCAGCGTGTTTCCACCCTGCGATAGCCTAGTGAGCTGTCCAGGGTGTACTCTGCCCTCTCCTGGAGTTGGCTGAGATGGGCGGCATCCTCCTTGCGACACTAGTTAGAATTAAGCGGTTCCAGAAAATAAACAGTTTCAAAAATGAATGAATGGATATTATGGCAAAAGACAGAAAACAAATACAGTGAGTATGAAAAGTATGTACACTCTTGTAAAACCTTCCCGCTCCTGTAACACAAATACTGAGAATGCGATAAACCACACTAGAGCCTCCTCCACCCCAATGTGAACCATGGCCTGCACAGCTATGAGAACAAACCTTAAATAACCCATCGCGTTCTACCACTCCACACCGTAAAAACCCAGTATTTCAACAGGGTGGTCAAATTTAAAATATCCACTGCTAACTCTTTAAATAGAAGTCTTAAGCTCGAGCTTTTAAAATGTTTTAGTAAAAGATAACACAGCACTGTGCTGTAATAGAAATTAACGAGCTTCTCTATGTTGTCACTAGATGGCAGTGTGTCTGGAGAAAATATTACAGTTAAAAAAATCTTTTGGTTGATGTTTTAGAGTTGATGGAGTATTGACCCTGAGCTGCCTAACGCTAATGTAGGAAACATATAGTGAGCAATTTAAACAGATTGTTACCATGCATTCATTCATTCACTTATTTTCTGAACTGCTTCAGGTTGGGGGAGGATGGTGCCCATCTGCGCTGACTCTGAGCGAGGGTGGGGTATACCCTGCACGACTCGCCAGGCCACTGCAGTGCAGGAAACCAATTTCCCTTAAAGTTGTGTAGTTTTTCTGTCATAAATCTCACTGTACTTATTATTTAAATCCTGATTCTTACAATGATATTCATTACACAAATCATTCATTAAACAAACCAGCTAAAAAATAAAAACAAAATCAAGTTGATCAATCTGGAGCTTAATTACTGCATTTGAATCAAATTATTCATTATTTTTTCATCAATGGCATCTCAGTTGTGTTACCAGGTCTCTGCTGTGGTTTCAATTTAAAATCTCAAATCCCCAACTTGTTATCTTATGATTGATTGACCATCTCTCTGATAATCTTGTCAACCCTCTCACAATGTAAATGAGAAATAACAAATATCTTTATATAAACAATAAACAACAACTGACTGTTGTGTGTTTCTTTGCTCTGTAATTGAACACTTTTGCAGTGTACATGTGTAATTCTTGTCTGGTGTGTTGCTTTTTTTTTATCCTGTCACGGATCCTCTGCTGTAGTTTTCTTCTTCCTCAAGGCATCTTTGTTCAGAGCTCCTCCAAGCTCACAGTAAGAACTGTTCTGAGATGACTTCTACATGCTCTCACAGTGCTTTTGTGCTGCCTTGCAATAAATTCACTGTTACCTTTTATTCTAGTCTTCAATTCCTTCTAATCCTCATGTTAGTTTCTACTGATAGATGCACTGATCTATTACTACTGCCCAATAGACATGTTACATACAGGGGTGTAGGCCGAGGTGAGCTCAAAGTTCCAGGGAGAATTATGTGGGCTATGAACGAGTGAAAACCCGACTGCTGTACAAAGGCACATCCTACACACTACTTTCTGTGTACCAGTACTATGGAAGGTTTAGTATTCAGATGTAGTCAATCTGGATTTAGCAACCCTGAAGCCCTGTGTCTTCTTCTTCTTTTCCTTTCAGCTACTCCCTTCAGGGGTCACCACAGTGAATCATCTGCCTCCATCTCACCCTATCCTTTGCATCTTCTTTTGCGCCAACGACCTTCATGTCTTCCTTCACCAAATCTATAAATCTTCTCTTTGGAGTTCCTCTAGGCTGTCTGCCTGGTAGTTCCAACCTCAGCATCCTACGACTAAGATACTCACTATCCCTCCTCTGTACATGTCCAAAACATCACAATCTAGCCTCTCTGACTTTGTCCCAAAACATCTTACATACGCTGTCCCTCTGATGGACTCATTCCTGATCCTATCCATCCTTGCTGCTCCCAAAGAGAACCTCAACATTTTCATCTCTGCTACCTCCAGCTCTGCCTCCTGTCTTTTCTCCAGGGCCACTGTTTCTAAACCATACAACATCGCTGGCCTCAACACCATCTTGTACACTTTTCCTTTCATTTCACAAGAAGAAGAAGAACAAGCCTTGTGTAGCCCCGAATCGCTGCTGACATCAGACACAATCATATTAAAGTGAAACAGGCAACAAGCAAAATGCTTTAAATATTTATTGAAATGCCGTACTTTCATTGCTAGGCAGTGGTGGCCTGGTGGTAAAAGGTGCAGTTTCGGGTTTGTCGACAATCTGCGAGTATGCGGGGGCGCGAGTGCAAAACCGCGAATGGTCAAGGGCGTACTGTATACTGTATAAATGAGACTAATTGATCCCCTCTACGCAGCCTACATGTAGACAGAGAGACATATAAAGGGTCCTTCCAAATGTAAAGTTGTAATCCTGCAGGTTTCTACCAGATTCGAACTGTTTGTTGTTGTAGGTTCACCACTGCTGCTCATCTGGTTTTCCTCCCAGTTAACTGAATGATGGTCCCATCACCTAGAATACTGTATGTTTTTATTTGCCTGTTCTTATTCTTCACAAACACCTGGAATGGAATTGGGGTTGTGGGGTTCTGACTTAAAAAGTGGGGCAATTCGTTACTGTACTTCCTCAGTAGGGCACCTGAGGTTCCCTGCCCAGGGCATCACTTCTTCCTGAAATGTGGGGAATCAAAACCCAGTAAATTAGGATATTTTATTAATTTTTATTATCTGTTAAAAAAAAGCATTAAATTTCCAGGGTAATGAAAGCTTAGCATAATACTAACCACATGCATTGATCCTCACCCCTCAAAAATGATCATGTTGAAGTGATAGTAATAAGATTTTGTTATAGAACCAGGAATCCACAATAAAATTAAAAAAATAATCAAATAGTTGCACCTTTAAAATCCTTCTCCATGTGCACTTTCTCATTAAAGGAAGTGAAGGATGATGCCCTCATAGAGAACATTCAATGCTCCCATCCTTGTCACTGGGGAAGTTTCCTTTCAGTGAAAACCTTTTATATTTATAGTTTAAATATCAAAACTGAAATTCATGTTAATTTTATTCTTTTATTTGTCAATTAATTTAGTCCACTTAACTACAGCAACAATAATACCAGTCAGTCCTCCATCTGATCCTCCACCTGTGAAGTGAGTACAGAGTGTTGATGATGTGTTGCAGTAATAAATCAATTTCACTCTGTAAATCTGGAGTTTATTTGGACCTTTTGGTGCTTCCAGCACTAAATCTTTCTCCAAGCTGCTGTGCTGAATCGTGCAGGTGTAGTTGTGTTTCTGCAGATGCTCAGCTGGGATTTTACTTCTCTTCTGGAAACTTCCATCCTGGTTGGGTAACGTCTCCTTGACATGCACGTCCTTATAACACGCGTTCTCCGTCCTTCTGTCAGGTGATATTCACTGATTTGGGGGAAAAACCTGTAGCTAAACACACCAGTTCCAGAAAAGACGAGTAATTCTGGAACAGTGATGTCTCAGGACGAACTGCAGAGACACAAAAAAACATTTTACCTCTGTCAGATTCATTTGTTTATAAAATAAATGATACGTGTGTGTGTGTGTGTGTGTGTGTGTGTGTGTGTGTGTGTGTGTGTGTGTGTGTGTGTGTGCGCGCACACACATTACAAGCAATTTTGTAGCTCTTCCAGTGCTTCGCCTGATCTCCTGTAGAATACCATTTCTTTATAAAGCTCCCAGGTTCAGGTTTAACTGCAGTCTAGGTTCCATTGTTCAGATCTAGACTGAAGAAATCTTCTCCGTCGTAATCGTACAGAGCGACTCCTTTAGTGGTGTTCTGATCATCATGCTCACAACCACACATCAACTGCAGGGTGTGAATTCCCACACACACACACACACACACACACACACACACACACACACACACACACACACACACACACACAGGTGAATGCAGATGAACTCTTCAAATCCTCAGTGTTTTACGTAAAATTATTTTACGCTGTGTTGAGTTTCTCTGTGCCATGTTTTTTCATCTCTGTGTGTAAATGTGAAAAAAAACTCATTTTAATCTGAAGGAATTTTGAGATTAAAATCTCCCGAGCAGATATTTGATGTGAGAGACTGTGGATTGGTACAAGGATTGAGAGACATAGATGGATATATTTTAATGACCAAAGCACACCACAAATGCATTTACAGTACGTATTCCCAAATCTTCTTTTGGTTCAACGTGACTGTTTTATTCTACACAGTATATTAAAATATATTTAGGGCAGAGGTGTCCAATTGTGTTCCTGAAGCGGTAATAATACTTACTTAATAATAACTAATAATAATTCTCAAACTCAGAAGGAATTACTCTGTGTGGGGGCCTTGTAATTAATTCCCCCTGGGCAGTAGTAGCCTGGTGGAAGGGTTACTGACCTAAAGGTCCATGATTCGAGCCCCTTTTTCACTAGGTTGTCATCGCTGTCCCCAAAATTCAAGGCCAGCCATTTCTCTCCCTGTCTGTGGTGAGAGGCATGTAAAAGAACCACTGCTGTTGCTTGTAAAGAGGAGGCCATTGGGTTGTCGTCAGCATGTTTCTGCCCTGTGATGGATGGCAAGGGGTCTAGGGGTACTCTGCCCTTGCCCAGAGTCGGATGAAACCCCAACCTTGGGATCAGTGATTCAGCACCTTACCAGCAGTGCCCTATGAGAAACTTTATCTTTCTTAGTTTCATTCCCCAAAAAGCCTATGGATTGACTAGTGCTCACTAAGTGATAGTGGAGCATCTGTCATCCCTTTCTCCAGTAAGAGCTTCACTGATGAGATCTTATGGAATTCTGGTCATGAATGGATTTGAACTGGCAATCTTCAAGTTGATGTTACATACCTTGGTGATGAGCCACTCTGGAGCAACTTTACCTTATTAAGACTTTGGCTACAACCTTAATCATCCACACCTCATCATATGATTATGGTCTTATGAAGGTCGTGATCAGTTAAAAGAAGTGCCATATATTTTGTTTGGATATAAAACCTGCAGGAAGGTACAAACTGGATTCCAAAAAAGTTGGGACACTATGTGAATAAAAACTGAATGCAATCATGGGGAAGTGCCAAATTTCAATATTTTATTCCAAATAGAACATAGATGACGGATCAAAAGTTTAAATTGAGAAAATGTATCATTTTAAAGGAAAAATATGTTGATTTTAAATTTCATGGCATCAACAAATCTCAAAAAAGTTGGGACAAGGCCATTTTCACCACTGTGAGGCATCCCCTTTTCTTCTTACAACAGTCTCCAAACATCTTCGGACCGAGGAAGAAATTTTCTCAAGTTTATAAATAGGAATGCTGTCCCATTCTTGTCTAATACAGGCCTCGAACTGTTCAACTGTCTTGGGCCTTCTTTGTTACACCTTCCTCTTTATGATGCGCCTAATGTTCACTTACGCTTAACGCTTAACTCTCTTCATGCCAGGAGGCATATAAGGCTTGGACATCAATCTGCCACTGGTGTTGGTCTGCAGCTGCGTGGCGTACTTCACCCAAAGAGCTCCAGCCAGCAACGGTCTGCTTTACTTCCGCCATCCTTCTCCAGGTGGTTTTGGGTGGGCTCCCTTCCTGCGTCCTTCCGGGGTCCAATCCATAGCAACTGCGCAGTTGTCCTTCGGGTCTTTCCTGAGAATGTGGCCCATCCAGTTCCATCTCTTTCTTCTGATTACTTCGCTCATTTTCTTGGTTTCTGCCATTTCCAGGATTGTCTTGTCGGATGTGTGTTGCTGCCAGCGAACCTTGAATATCCTTCTCAGACACTTGGCTTGGAATGCATCCAGCTTTTCCTCCTCCCCTTTGGTCAGCTTCCAAGTCTCACAGCAGTATAAAAGCACTGACAACACAAGGCTTCTGTGCAGGGAGGTTTTCGTCTTCTTACTGATATTTCCAGTTTCCCAGATTTTGCTCAGCTGCTTGTACTGGGCATTGGCCAGGGCTATCCTTCTCTTGACGTCAGCTCCTCTACCTCTGTCTTTGGCTACCCTGGCTCCAAGATAAGTGAAGCTCACCACTTCTTCTACTTGGCTTTGGCTTTGAAATTATTTAGCACTTCATCTCCGCTTTTTATTTACACAGTCGCAGAAATTTACATTGATGAACTATAAAGTAGACCAAATGAATTCAGTACACACAACTCAGCCACTAAAACAAGTGGGTACTCGGCGTGTACCGGTGTGTAACCACCACTACAGCACTGGTTGTACCTCTTCTCCTGAGAATTGTCACCAAATGGACAAGAACCATTTGTTCTTGTAATCAACTCCTTGCATCTACGCTGCGTCCTGTCTAGCCAACTGTTCTTTAATCTTTATCGCTCAGGGCTCACACCTGGAGCAGGACTGGTCTCACACCCTGGGCAAGACTGGTCTCACACTTTGGGCAGGACAATGGTTTTATAATTTTATGACCCCATCCATGAATACCATAAGCCACCTAGACTTGTATAAATACTCTGTTTACCTCTGTAAGCTTTGGTGAGCTTGTGAATAAAGAAGGTGACCCTTTATTGCAAGCCACCGCAGAGCGCTCTGGGTGACACAGACTAACTGATTCGCGAGACGACTAGACCTCTCTCAGAACCGGCCAGAAAAAGAACTAGACAACGACGTGAAATCCCAACAGTTTACTAGACAACGAAGTTAAATCCTAACAATTCCCTCTGACTCTCAACTTTACCGCAGACTTGCTGTTCACTTTCATGGCTTTGCACTTGTGGCCATTCATCTTCAGTCCGACTTGGCAGGTGTTTTCCTCCAGTCTGGCTCTCTTTTGCTGTAGGTGATTCATGGAGGATGACAGAAGTACGGACTAGTCGGTGAAGTTGAGGTCTTCCAGCACAGTTGAGAAGTTCCACTCTATGCCATCTGTGGTCTTCTTCATGGCCCAGTCTAGCCAGAACTAGCCAGAATAGAAACCCTGACGTGCAGCATCCCTGTTTTACTCCAGTGTTAACAGGGAACCGGTTTGTTGTCTGCCCCTCATCTATGACCGAGCATTGGAAGGCCTTGTACAACGTTTGAACCATTCTGATGAACCATGATGTTGTAATTAATACTGCATGTGGTCTGGCGTTATCATGTTGAAAAATGCAAGGTCTTCTCTGAAAAAGACGACGTCTGGATGGGAGCATGTTGTTCTAGAACCTGAATGTACCTTTCTGCATTGACGGCGCCTTTCCAGATGTGCAAGCTACCCATACCACAGGCACTCATGCAACTCCATACCATCACAGATGCAGGCTTCTAAACCGAGCGCTTATAACAACTTGGGTTGTCCTTGTCCTCTTTAGCCCGGATGACATGGCGTCCCAGTTTTCCATAAAGAACTTCAAATCGTGGTTCGTCTGACCACACAACAGTTTTCCACTTTGCCACACTCCATTTTAAATGACCCCTGGCCCAGAGAAAACGCCTGCGCTTCTGAGTACTGTTTAGAAATGGCTTCTTCTTTATACTGTACAACTTTAGCTGGCAATGGCGGATGGCACGGTGGATTGTGTTCACTAACAATGGTTTCTGGAAGTATTGCTGAGCCCATTCTGTGATCTCCCTTACAGTAGCATTCCTGTTTGTGGTGCAGTGCCGTTTAAGGGCCCGAATATTACAGGCATCCAGTATGGTTTTTTGGCCTTGAACCTTACGCACATAGATTTTTCCAGATTTTCTGAATCTTTTAAGGATGTTATGCACTTCCAGCTGTTTATTATAAGTGCAATTGACTTTTCCAGCCTCCTATTGCTACCTGTGCCAACTTTTTTGAGATCTGTTGACACCATGAAATTTAAAATCAACATATTTTTTTTCTTAAAACGATACATTTTCTTAGTTTAAACTTTTGATCCTGTCATCTAGATTCTATTCATAATAAAATATTGAAATTTGGCACTTCCACATCATTGCATTCGGTTTTAATTCACAATTTGTATAGAGTGTCAACTTTTTTGGAATCCAGTTTGTATATAAAGTTTCACATCTTAAAATATAGACAAATAAAATGTCATCCGTCAAGCATAATTTGAATAATGTAATATATGCGAGTGACACGGAGCTTATTTTAACATAAATGACCATATAAAGCACTATACAGGTCAATTTTACCCTGTGAATTACTAGTGGGGGGACCAAGATGGAAAAAAAAACTTTTTTTTAGCTGGAAGTGACGTCAACAGCGCAATTAAATAAACAGTAAGTGACATTTTAGATGATTAAAAAACAAGGTCAGAAGTACAATTTGAAGAAAAAAACAAAAACAAAAACGAAATACACAAGTATTTTCAAAGTAAAATGTAGATCTCCCTGCATGCTAAAAGGCATTTTTTTCTTTAACTGGTTCCTTTATTCTATTCAAGGTGCTGCTCCTATCAATTGTCGTCCTTTGACTATTTGTGAAGGAATTCTGTCGGAACAGCAAAGGGGTTAAGTTTGGGCTTAGTGTCAACTGTTCATCATGGAGGTCACACTGAGAGCAGGTGAAGTCGGGTTGAGGCGGTCTTCGCAGACGTCTTGGAAGGAAATGTTTTCAGAGTATGGACTGTGTCAATTTTATGTCATTGGTCAACTCGGCTTTTCTGCCGATTCAGTTCAGATCAGTTGATTTAGGAAAACAAAAAGAAATGTTTTCTACAATTTTTGCACTTGTGGTTTGTGTAGCCGTGTTTTGCATGCTACAAGTTTCCTGGTGACACTGCTTGGTGCCGGCCAAAACCATGTTATCTTACACTGGTGTTTGCTGCATGGGATCAATGACCAGCCCATCACAGTTCAATAGAGAAAAAAACAATGAGTTCATGGCACTACCAGGAACGGAACAGTCATTTATGAAGGCAATATGTCACTGCATGTGCCTGACTAACAGAGTAGTGTGACAGCACTTTACTGTACCTGACAAGGGGCAAGGACTAATGTTACCTGAAATAACCGCTGATCACTTTAAAGAACTAGTAATAGAAATTCACCCTTTAAACAAAATGACTTCTGTTAGGATTTTTCTTTCCTGGGTCCACCTGGATCTGCGCTGTCACTCAGAGCTCTTGGGCGATCCCAATCAAAAGACTCAGACACACCAAAAATGCTCTGGTGCTCTTTATTCAGATCGCCTCTGTGTGCATGAGGGACAGACATATTTCTTCTTAGTTGTCTGTTGATATGACAAAGACCACCTTGTCATGTGTTCATTCCTTGTCTTGATTTGTGGACCCTCTGATGGCAGATGAGTCCTAGCTTGGAGTGGCATACATGACCACACACATCACAGGATAGTCCTGATGTAACTGCCTCGTGCGTTCTAGTTTTATGCTGTTGGCATTTTTCTTGAGCAGACTGGATACGCTCGTCTTCAAATCGCCTGATGCCCTTGTGACTGATGGATCTCCAGTTCTTACAATCCTCTGCTAGCTAGTCTCAGTGGCTGTCATCTATGCAGCACTTCTTCAGGCTGGCCTTGAGTGTATATACTGCTTGTATTGACCACCATGCCTACGTTGACCAATTTCCAGCTGTCCAAAGAAGATTAACTTTGTCAGTCTGTTGTCAGACATATGGACTAGGTGTCCTGCCCATCTGAGTTGTGATTTTATCAGCAAGGCTTCTATGCCAGGCATTCCTGCCCTATGCAGAACTCCAGTATTTAAAACTTAGTCCTCAAAATTTTGCGGCTGCAGCTGAGATGAAAATGATCTAGTTTCCTTATATGGCATCTGTAGGTGGTGCATGTTTCATGGGCATAGAGGAGTGTGGGTATGATGGCTACTCTGTATACCTGTAGTTTGGTCTGGACTTTTATACCCCTCTTATCCCACAGCTTTCCTCTGAGACACCCAAAAGCACTACTTGCTTTGGCAACGTGATTGTTCACTCCACCATTCAGGGAGACTGATTGAGACAGGATGCTTCCCAGATAAGTGAATCTGTCAACCACATTTCACCTTGTGTCTTCAATGGTGATGGTAGGCTGATACATCACTTCAGTCTTCTTGAGGCTGATAGTAAGGCCAAATCTTTTACATGCTGAAGAGAAATTGTTCATTGTCAGCTGGAGGTCTTCTTCTGAGTGGGCAAGTAATGCGCAGTCATCAGGAAAAAGGATCACACCAGATCTTCAACCAGCTTGGTGGAGGCCTTTAGTCTTCTGAGGGTAAATAGTTTGCCATCTGTCCAAAACTGTATGTACACCCCTCTGTCCATGTTTTGGAAGGCATCCAGTAGCATAGCTACAAACAGTACACTGAACAGTGTTGGAGCCATGATACTGCCTTGTTTCACGCCATTTGTAGCCTGGAATTGATTTAATGTGTTGCCATCTGACAGTACCTTAGCCATCATGCCATTGTGGAATTGCATTATCGTCTTGATGAATCGCTCTGGGCATCCCAGCTTGGCAAGGACTTTCCACAAGCCCTCTCTGCTGACTGTATCAAAAGCTTTGGTGATGTCAACAAAAGCCATGTGCAAATCCACATTCTGCTCCCTGCATTTCTTTTGGATCGGCCTTGCTGCAAATATCTTATTTGCTGTTCCTTGGCCACTATGGAAGCCACACTGAGGAATGCTTTAGTGATATGGATAAAGCGATTCAAAATAATTCTTGATAGTACCTTGCCTGCTATGACTAATAGAAATATACTCCGGTGGTTGTCACACTTGGAGCGAGAGCCTCCTTTGTACAAACTGACGATTGATGCATCCTTGAATTCTTGAGGTATCCTTTCTTCTTACCACATGATCTGGAAAAGTTTGGTCAGATGGTGAACACGGTGGTGACCTCCGAACTTGTAGATCTCTGCTGATATGGCATCTGATCCAGGTGTCTTGCCATTTGTTGACAAGGCTTTGATGGCTTTCTGTGTCTCGTCAAGTGATGGTATGTCAGCAAGAGCTGCCACACTGGGCTTCTGTACAATCTCCTCAATGGTGTCCGGATCAATGGTTGACTGCCAATTTAGCAAGGTGCTGAAGTGGTCTGCCCACCTCTCCTTAATGAGGTTTGTATCAGTCAGGAGTGTCGTTTCATCAGCAGTTAACAGTGGTGCTGTTCAATTTTGAATTGGACCATATATGGCTTTAATTGCATTGTAGAAGCTCTTGGTGTCATTCCTGTGTGCTCATGCTTGCATTTCTGCAGCTTTTCTTTTCCACCAGTTGTCACACATCTCTCCAAGTCTGTTTTGTACCTTGCACCTTACCTTTCTGTATTTAGCTATTTCATCCACATTAAGTGTGCAGCATGCTTTTGAGTTCAGCATCTCCTGAATTGCCACATCATTCTCAGAAAAGAAGTCCTGGTGATGTCTTTTGGCCATGCCAAGGGTTGCCTTTGCTGTTTAGTGAACAGTTTTCGTGAAAGTGTTCCACTCTTCCTCTACATCCTTAGATGGGGATTTGAGGATACCAACTGACTCATCCATATTTCTGCCAAGATTTCCCTAATGTCAACAATCTTCAGTTTGCTTATATTTAGCTTTTTTTGCTGGCTTAGCCATTTGTACATGCTTGGGTGCAGCTATCTGGGGCACTAGTTTGGACCGGAGCACTTTGATCAGTCCAGCAGTCAGCTCTTCTCATTACTCGTGTTTTTTTACATCCTTTATGTTCTACTGCCTTACTATGATGTACTCAATCATGTGCCACTGTTTTGACCCTGAGTGCATCCAGGTTGTTCTTTATTTGTCAGCTTACCTAAACAGTGTGTTTGTAATGTTGAGTTGGTGTTCAGACATTTAGTTAAGAGCCTCAGGCTATTGCTATTCATGTTGCCTGTACCATGGCGCGGTCACAAAAAACATGCCAAATATTGCCAACAACCATCCCACTTTGTGAATGCTACTCCAGCAAACCAATGAGCTCTGTGAGCATCATATAAGGTGGAGTACCAAACTGTTCAGTGGAAAAACCCCCACAGCATAGCATAGGAACTGATCCTACCTACAGCAGACATGGTTTCTGTCATACTGGATGACGTCACTGCTGTGAAAATAAGTACAGGTCCCAGTTCAGCATTGAGCAGACGCTGGGAGTTCAATGACGGATTTCCTTTTGGCTTTTTCCCCTTTTCAGGGATCACCACAGCGAATGATTCACACATTTGATTTGACAGAGGTTTTACATCAGATGCCTTTCCTGACACAACCCTTTAGCAAGGGACAGAAACACAATGATGGCTATGCAGCCTACTCTTGTCGAAAGTCAGCAATGGTTCTTTTATATGCCTCACATCATAGACAGTGAGAGACATGGCCAGCCTTTGATAACCCAGTTAGCTGCACTAAGGCTACAGTGACAACCTTGTGGAGAGTTGGACTCGAACCCCCAACCTTAGGATCAGCGATCCAGCACCTTCTACCACCAAGCCACCACTGAATCGTGCTTTAAAGCCTGCTTCGAAAAGCTGTGCACTGCGAAACGTGCTCATTGCAGCCATTAATCTGGACTTAATCATTTTGATAAAAAAAATTATACAAATTGTTTTCATTTTTGTTTTGTAGGTTAAACTGTTTTATATATTGTGCTCTTGAGTTAATGTTGCTGATCAATTTGAATTTATTATTATTTGTCTGTCTTCCTTTCGGCTTTTTCCCTTTTACTCAGGAGTCGCCACAGCGAATCATCTGATTCGCCATAGGTTTTTACGTCGAATGCCCTTCCTGTCACAACCCTTTTTAACAAGGGACAGAAACACGCTGACGGCTTTGCAGCCTACTCTTGTCGAAAGTCAGCAATGGTTCTTTTTACATGCCTCACACCATAGACAGTGAGAGACATGGCCGGCCTTTGATAACCCAGTTAGCTGCACTTGGGGGGGATTTATTATTATTTATTTATTTATTTTTATTTATTTTTTTTAGTATTGAATGGTTCAAATTGTTGGATACTTCTTTATTTCAAGCAAATTGATGCACTTTAAATCTTTTTGTTTAAAGACTAAAAATTGTTCATAAAGTTATTCTTTGTTGGAAGTTGGTCTATATTTCTTCCTTTTTTTGTAATCCATAATGATAATAAGGATACAGTGTGATGCAGAGGATGACTTATAACCATTTTATAGACAAATCACATTATTTATCGTGGGGGGAAATGTTATCCTCTTGGGGGGGGGGGTGCAGACATAATTAAGAAGCACTGCCTTAGTCCCTAGTCCACAAAGTTGCTCCCTTCTTTTCTTTTCTTTTCTTTTATTGTTTATTAATTTATACTATTTATGTATCTATTTATTTATTTACTTATAGAATATATATGTATATGTGTGTATGTTTATATTTGTATCTATTTTTGCACCCCCTACTGATGGTACCTCAAGAGCCTGTAACAGTGAATTTCTCCATTGTGAGATTAATAAAGCTGTATCTTATCTCTTATCTTATCTTAGTGTAATGTTTTCTTGCCCAAATATATTGAAAAAACATGGTTGCACTTATAAATTGACATAACTGTAAAAGTTGATTCTTACCTTCAGTGTCACTAAAGTCTTTCATGACGGCAACGAGTTTTCCTGTTGAGCTGCTACACGCTGTGTCTCGCTATTCCAGAACTTCTGCTCATCAGCTTCCACCTTCTTTCCAAACTGTCCATTTGGAATCATCTGGCTGATGTTGCTGTCGTAATACGCAAACTGTTCTCCATCCAGCAGAACAACAGCAGTGGAGTTTACTCCTGACGTGACCGTGTAGATGTACTGCAGAGTGTGTCTGTCTGCAAAAGGGGAAACGGTTTATTAAGTCATCACATCTATGCAGCGCATAAATAATTCAAAAGAAGCGTATTAATTCATATCTAATCTTCTTCCCTTTTGGCTTTTTCCCTTTCTCAGGGGTCGCCACAGCGAATCATCTGATTCGCCATCGGTTTTTACGTTGGATGCCCTTCCTGTCACAACCCTTTAGCAAGGGACAGAAACACACCGGCGGCTTTGCAGCTCCTCTTTATGAAGGTCAGCAATGGTTCTTTTACTTGAACCTCTCACCATAGACATTGAGAGACATGGCCCGCCTTTGATAACCCAGTTAGCTGCACTGGGGGGGACAGTGACAACCTTGTGGGGACTCGAACCCCCAACCTTCGGATCAGCGATCCTACGCCCTATCCTCTAGACCACCACTGCTCCGTTAATTCATATCTAATATAGACTTAATTTGATCGAATTAATTAGACCAATTGTTTTCTGTCCCTTTTGCAATATAACTCAGTGAGTGAGAGATGTCCAGTGCGTGTGCGGCAGGGTTAAGAGATGCATCCCGTTATCACAGAGAAACGAGCGGGCAGCGACACATCCACTCACCAAACCAAAATAAACAAGGAAATGCGCTTCTTTTCAGTGGAATGGCTGTCGGAGTGTGTGTGTGCGAATTGGTTCAGGAAGAACTCTTCCCGTAGCCAAAGCAGGACTCTCACATAAAACATACCAGACTTCTCATGAACAAGATTTTAGTCTTTTTCATTTTCAGTGTCCCAAATCACTTATATTAAAAGTAAACGAATGAAAACTGCTGCTGTAATTTGATTCTTTTAAGAAGCAATAGATCCTGCTCTGGTCTAAGGTTTTGAACAGGTGTGGTTCCAGTGTGAGGTCACAGTGCTGTATGCCCAAACACATCAGTGTGGTTTTCAGATCACTGAGGTGAGAATGATCACGGTGGAACAGTGCTTGTTGGTTCTATTCCCAGATGGTAAACCGGGTTGTGAGTGGTTCGAATAATAAAAGTCTTAAAATGCTTGTTCAGAAAATCGAATATTAGCTCAAACCAATAAAATCAAATTAAGATCATATACGGTATCAAACTTACACCAAAGAGACGATTCAACCAAAGAGACGATTCATGGATGTGGTGAAGGAGGACATGAAGGTCGTTGGTGTAAGAGAAGAAGATGCAACGGATAGGGTGAGATGGAGGCAGATGATTCGCTGTGGCGACCCCTGAAGGGACAAACCGAAAGGAAAAGAAGAAGAAGACGGTATCAAACTTACCTGCTAACGACAGAGGAGCGAACACTAGAGAAACAGCACGAGGTGCCTCGTCATCCTCCTCAATCCGAGTCAAAAACGGTCTCCACACGGACACTCCACAGCCTGGTTTCGCACTGAACAGCGACAGGCGTTCCGGGCGCAAGTCACAGCGAGACTAACAGCGAGACAGTCGCTCGGCCAAGGCACTGAAGTGGGCGGGTTTTAGACCGTGCAGATGTCGCTGGTGGAGTGAAAAACGTTTCACACCCATTTTGATTTCCTTCGGACTTTTTAACAGTCACGAATCAGGGGATCAGTACCGTATCAGGTTTTTTTTTTTTTTAAATCAACAGGCAGCGTTTGCTAACCTTTTGTTTTAGAAACAAATTTACAAACACCAGAGAAATTACACTTCATTTCATATACCTGTAAACAGCCATTATTCCAACACATCATTTGCTATCAGGACTCAACAATAATGAAACCGCAAAAGCTGAACTGTAAAGGGATGGAAAAGGAGAAAACAGTTTAATTGGCTGTTATTCAGATGAAAGTTGGCAAATTAGACGATGAGTTGGTTTCAGGTTAGTTGTGTTATGATTAGGTGTCAGATTCGAAATTTTTACTCAGACCTTTAACAAGAGCTATGGATCAGGATAACAGTGCAAAATAAAGTTATTTAATCAGGAATCTACTGAAAAGAGAAAAGAAGCACAAAGATAGGTAACCAATGGCTGATTTAGACTGGCCTAGGTCACGTGACAGAAGAGGCTCGTTCTCCCACAGACCTCAGTGCAGTACAGTGAGGAGAGACGCAGCGCTTTCCGATAGGACAGTACAGTACTTTATTATCCCGGGGGAAATTTTGGTTACGTCGTAAAACACGTAGTTCGCAACAAAACACCAAAACATAACGTACATTTCGACAAGTACTAAAAACAAACACAAATAAATAAATGTTGTACAAATAAATATTGTCCAAATAAATTTTGTCCAAAGAGCACTAAAAGATCGCAGTAATAATAATGAGTAATAAGCTTAGGCGAAGAAGTGAAACATCATTTGTATAAAGAATCATGGTGAGAGGTTGGCAGACAAGTGATAAGAATAATTAAGTATCATTAAAACAAACGAATACCAGCTGGTACAAAAGAGTGATGGAACTTTTGTTCTGGCTATCGGCATGCGCAGACGGCAAACTCAACAAAACGGCGCTTTCCGATGCGACTCTGTTCTGGGTCTGACGGGGCTCACTTTGCAAAGAGAAATCTATTAGTTCTGGCTCTGATCAGATGGGATATTTTGTTGATTAATTTCAGGTGTTTGTACATTTTCATCAGGAAACGTTCTCCTCACGTGTGCACAAGACCTGAGCCTCAAGAATAACTTTTATTTTCATACCGAATTCCGATCAAGAATACCGTGAAAGCGACACTAATCTCGTTTTGAATTTGGATTCTTAGTATCTGTCCTTTACTGGAGAAAATTACATGTTGATCAGAACTTTTCTGTGATTAAAAGCTAGAAGGGCGTTTCATGCCACGGAAACCTCCGTTTCTGCCAGAACTCAACTGGACTTCATGATCTCTTCCTTGTCGGATGTTTTCTTTCTGTGGATCATGATGCGTGAGGAGCAAACACAAACACACTCACGTCCCAGAGGAAGAGGAGTACAAATCAAACCCAGCCACAAAACCAAGGCCATGTTCAAACAGGACTGAGCCTCTGTGACGCCAACTCCTTCCGTCTGGTAACTTCGTGAGCGATGACGACTCAAACCTCCGACCAATAGAATGAGTCGTTGGGCGAGTTGTTCAACACTCGGGAGTAAAACGCCTGGGTTCGGGTTGAACTGAAAATATAGTGATAGTATATTACAATAAAGTGACATTTTAGTGAAAGTATTTATTTCTGTCCTCTCACGCTAAGGAAGACAGACAGAATCGTAGTTTTGTTTTTACCGGAAATTTCCGTATTCTGTATAAAATAAAATTCTATTGGCTGAAGGCCTTCGTGACATATATTATATAAAACTGTTTCACTTTTAAAAAAAAAAAAATAAAGTAAAACAAACAAAAAAAATTGATAAACGATCTCACAAGGCAAAATAGGTGCAGAAACGCTTCTTTTTCTTTTCTTTGGGCTTTTTCCCTTTTTCAGGGGTCGCCACAGCCAATCATCTGATTCGCACATTTGATTTGGCAGAGGTTTTTATGTCGGATGCCCTTCCTGTCACAACCCTTTAGCAAGGGACAGAAACACGCTGACGACTTTGCAGTTACTCTTTACGAAAGTCAGCAATGGTTCTTTTACATGAACCTCTCACCATAGACAGTGAGAGACATGGCCCACCTTTGATAACCCAGTTAGCTGCTTGCTGCTAAAATAAGTGCGTATATGGCCCGCATTTATTCCCGACTACAGAAATAAACAAATGTGGTAATAAAATAAAGTCTAAGTCTGTTGGGTTTTTCCACCTGAGCCTCGTGGCTCATCAGGCCGGTGCTTATCCCCAGTTTCCAAAGCGTGAAGTGACCAGGAGTTCAACTCCCCTGGATGGGACGCTAGTCCATCACAGGTTACCTTCCCAGTATATTTTACCGGTACCCATTTATACTACTGGGTGAACAGAAGCACACTTGTGGTTGAGACCTTGACCAGGGGTCTTAGCACAGTGAGAGTCTCAGTGGGATTTGAACTCACAACCTCCCGATCGTGAGCACAGCACCCTAACCACTACGCCACCGGCCCCACTAATAAAATAAAACTAATATGGAACTGTTGGTGTTCAGTTGGTGTTCAGTGTGAGAGATCTGGTACAGAGCTCTAAGAGATATCAGTTCCACACAGATTTAGTCTCACGAGAGACTTTCTCCATTTACTTATTATTCAACATGTACAGTATATGTTTTCTCCCCTAAAATTTCAACTTTATTTATTTGTCTTCCCAAAACTCTGTCATAAACTGCAATTAAGTACATACACACACACACACACAGATATATATATAATATAAATATATAAACAGACAGATCGATGGGGCAGTGGTGGCTTGGTGGTACAGGGTGCTGGATTGCTGATCCTTAGGTTGGGGGTTCGAGTCCCACTCTCCACAAGGTTGTCACTGTACCCCCAGTGCAGCTCACTGGGTTATCAAAGGCCAGCCATGTCTCTCACTGTCTATGGTGAGAGGTTTATGTAAAAGGGTTGTGTCAGGAAGGGCATCTGACGTAAAAACCTATGCCAAATCAAACCTGTAAATCAGATGATTCACTATGGCGACCCCTGAAAAAGGTAAAAAGCTGAAAGGAAAAGAAGACAGATATGACAATAAGCCATTCACATTTAAACCTGGGGAACCAGAGAACCCAGAGGAACCCGCACGAGCAGAACATGCAACATCCACACAGAAACCCTCTTGCCAATTCAGGGACTCAAACCCAGGACCTTTGTTTCCAAGAGATATTTTCTGTCAGGCAGACAATCGCAACACCAGAATGAAACCTTTGCCTATAATATCTTTTTACACTAGACGAATATGTAAGTAAAACATATAACTCTACAGTTTTATGATTCATTATGTTAATAATTTTATTATTATTATTATTATTATTATTATTATTATTGTCATCATCATCATCATCATCTCATCAACATCATTACTATTATAGTAAGAATAATATTCATTCATTCATTTTCTGAACCGCTTAATCCTAATTAGGGTCACAGGGAGGCTGGCGCCCATCCCAGATGACTCCGGGCAAGGGCGAAGAACACTCTTGACAGCTCACTAGGCCATCATAGGGTGGAAACACCTGACATCTATACAGCTACTCTTGACGGAAGTCGGAAATGGACAGTGAGACATGGATAATGGATTTTTGTCAGGAATTATATTGATGAAAAAGATCATAATAACAGTGATATCATTATGATTATTATTATTATTATTATTATTGATATTAATAAAATAAACGTTTGCTGAAAAGTAATAATGTCCATTATCCACTTTATGAAATTAGGGCTGTGTGATACAATTAAACCCTTCTATCCAAATAGAAGTGCTTCAATTATAGATAATGTTATCACAGTATCGCATGCGTATGTAAACCCAATAAATAAATCTATTTTTATTTCAAACAAATCAGGTATAAATATTTCCACTACATCTGGACACATACATAGTCAGCATGGTAAACATTCATTCATTCATTTTCTAAGCCTCTTAATCCTAATTACATTGGTGGGGAGCCAGGCGCCCATCTCAACCGACTCGGGGCGGGGTACATCCTGGACAGCTCTCCCGGCCACTACAGGGCCAACAATCACACAACCATAAGCACTCACCTCACACGTAGGGGAGATCTGGAACAGCCAATTAACCTACTGTGCATGTTTTTGGACCGTGGGAGAAAGCTGCAGTACCCGAAGGAAACCCACACAAGCATGGGGAGTACATATAAACTCCAAAGTTGGGAATCGAACCTAGGATCTTGTTACTGTGAGGTGGAAGTGCTGACCACTATGCCACCGAGAGTAAACATATTCCTATATTTGTTATTAAGACAAACAGTTCGTGTAATACTGCATCAATCACCTTCATAAATAAAACCCTCCCGAGTTTCACAAACACGAAGGTACAATTCCTGCTGAATGTTTCTGTTCTCTATTATGTTAAATATATAAATATGGCTAATTGATTCCATCCACGCAACGTACATGCAGACAGAAAGTCGTGTAAAGCAGTGGTTCCCAACCACCGGTCCGCAGACCGGTACCGGTCCGTGGCTCAATTGGTACCGATTCGCAGAAGAAATAATTCATTATTTCCGTTTTATTTATTATCCGAGTCTGAACGATATTTAATTTTGAAAAAGTTTTTTTATTTTGAAAAATGACCAGATTCTCTCGATTATATGTCGGTTATTTGAGCGCTAAAATGTAACCCACAAGGGGACGGCTCATGAACAGAGGCAAGTTGGACATGTTTCAAACAATAGCGGGGATTTTGGGTGAGACTGAGCCTTCATTCTCCCAGCTGGTTCACCATCACCTGTGTTTTTTTAAAGAAAAGTTCAAGCTCTACTTCCCAACCAACTTTATTTCAGTTTTTGAAAAATAACATTCATGGAGTGATTATTATTAATAATAATAAACCCCTGATCCGTGGTAAATTTGCCAAGTGTTGACCGGTCCTTGGTGATAAAAAATTGGGGACCACTGGTGTAAAGGGTCCTTCCAAATGTAAAGTTGTAATCCTGCAGGTTTCTACCACATTTGAGCTGTTTGCTGTTGTAGGTTCACCGCTGCCGCTCATCTGGTTTTCCTTCCAATTAATTGATTGAAGGTCCCATCACCCAGAATACTGTTTGCTTTTATTTGTCTGTTCTTCTTGTTCACAAGCACCTGGAATGCAATGGGGGTTGTGGGGGTCTGACTTAAAAAACTGGGGCACTTCGTTGCTGTACTGCCTCAGTAGGGCACCTGAGGTTCCCTGCTCAGGGCATCACTTCTTCCTGATCTATGGGGAAATCAAAAACTAGTAAATATTTCAATTATATTTATTGTCTGTTTTTTTTAAAAAAAAAATGCATTACATTTCCAGGGTAATGAAAGCTTAGCATAATACTAAACACATGCATTGAACCTCACCCCTCAAAAATGATCATGTTGAAGTGATAGTAATAAGATTTTATGTTACAGAACCAGGAATCCATAATAAAATCAAAAACAATGAAATGGTTCTGTATTTAAAATGATCCTCCATGTACACTTTCAAAACTGAAATTCCTGTTTATTCTTTTATTTGTCAATTAATTCATTCCACTTCATGTTTTTTCTCACCTTATCTTCCAGAAGACACAACAACCAACAGCAACAACAATAGTAGCTACAGCTACACTAGCAATAATAAAAGTCAGTCCTCCATCTGATCCTCTTCCTGATCCTCCACCTGTAAAGTGAGTACAGAGTGTTGATTATGTGCTGCAGTAATAGATCACTTTCACTTTATAAATCTGGAGTTTTAGAGGAAAGGGTTTTTCCGACCTCCCAGTTTCACAGGCAGCACTAACTCCTCCCCAAAGCTGCTTTGCTGAATCACGCAGGTGTAGTTGTGTTTCTGCAGATTCTCAGCTGGAAATTTGACAATACTTCTCTTCTGGAAACATCCATCCTGGTTGTGTAACATCTCCTTGATATGCAAGTCCTTATACACGTCCGCTCCGTCCTTCTTCCAGGTGATATTCAGTGATTTCAGAAAGAAAACTGGAGCGAAACACACTAGTTCTAGAGATGAGTGATTCTTGAATACTGAAGCCTTAGGACAAACTGCAGAGACACAAAAAGACATTTTACCTCGGTCAGATTTATTTGTTTACAAAATAAATGATACGCACGTGTGTGTGTGTGTGTGAGATGGCATGTCAACCGGCCCCATGATGATGAGGTGGCACCTTGCATGCTCCAGAGGAATTGGAAATCAATTTAATGCATTAGTATATTTACTAAGATGTGTGTTTGCTGTATAGATTTATTTACTGTAATATAATATAAAAGGTTTACCTTTTCTTTCCAGAGTCTCCCTGCCATAAACCACAACCTTATGCAACCAGTCAATACAGTTATTCTTCAGGTAGCTCTTCCAGTGCTTCACCTGATCTGCTGTAGGATGCCATTTCTTTATAAAGCTCCCAGGTTCAGGTTTAACTGCAGTCCAGGTTCCATTGTTCAGATCTAGACTGAAGAAATCTTCTCCGTCATAATCGTACAGAGCGAATCCTTTAGTGGTGTTCAGATCATCATGCTCACAACCACAAATCAACTGCAGGGTGTGAATTCCTACACACACACACACACACACACACACACACACACACACGTGAGTGCAGATGAACTCTTCAAATCCTCAGTGTTTTACGTAAAATTATTTTATGCTGTGTTGAGTTTCTCTGTGCCATGTTTTTTCAGCTCTGTGCGTAAATGTGAAAAAAAACTCATTTTAATCTGCAGGAATTTTAAGATTAAAATCTCCTGAACAGATATTTTCTGTGAGAGACTACGGTTTGGTACAAAGAGACACATGGATAGATTTTAATGACCTAAGCAAGCCACAAATGCATTTACTGCATTCCCAAATCTACTTTTGGTTCCACATGACTGTTTTATTCTACTCAGTATATTAAAATAACTTTAGGGTAGAGGTGTCCAATTGTGTTCCTGAAGCGGTACAACTAATAATAATTCTCAGACTCAGAAGGAATTACTCTGTGTGGGGGTCTTGTAAATAATTCCCCATGGGCAGTAGTGGCCTGGTGAAAGGATGCAGGGTTACTGACCTAAAGGTCAAGGGTTCGAGCCTGATATTTTATTTGTTTATATTTTAAGATGTGAAACTTTATATACAAACTGGATTCCAAAAAAGTTGGTACAGTATACAAATTGTGAATAAAAACTGAATGCAAATATGGGGAAGTGCCAAATTTCAATACAGTCGGCCCCCAACTTACGAAGACCCCTGTGTATAAAATCCCTGGTTTATGAAAAACATTTCCGTCCCTGAGATACGAAACAACCCCCTCTTACGAAAAGAAATTCACGGGAGTTGCTCTCTCATTGGCTGTCTCTCAACATCCCGCCCTGCAGGCCTCCCAGATAGAGACAGAAGGAAGCTTCGCTCTTTAGTTTAGCTTTTTAAAGTTGTTTAATTCAGTAAATGTTTAATAAATGTGGGCGCATTTGAGCTTATCTGGAATTCCGATCCCTCAAGGAATCAAATTAAAGTTGAGTTTGTCAAGCAGGGAATACGCTTTGAATTCCACGTCTTGTGGGCGTTGCCCGCAGCTCACGCAAGAGAAAGAGAGAAATTTTAAAAAGGTACTTTATTTTAACACACACACACACACAAAAAAAACAGACACTAGTTCGTAAAGCATAAACAGAAAAGGTACATTAAATGAATTAATGTCAAAAATAAAGCCATTACACACAAAAATAAATAAATGGAAAAATACAAAGTGAAATAAATAAATAACAAAAAACACCAACAGATTTAACCCCCTCGATTTCAACAGAAAAAGTATTTCCATAATCAGAGTCAGTTCCTTGAACCCAATATTGTTGAAAACAGCAGCTTCGCCTCCTTCACAGAACACAAACCATCATTTACACACCACACTTTCTCAAAGGACTCCAAATCTTTCATCAAAATATAATAATTGAAATCAATCATCAACCTGCTCTTTATCATTTTGATTAAAATTGTTTTAATATCACAGTTCAGTGAAACCTCTATTTTTCTCCTCCTGCTCAGGTAGACGGCCATTTTTGATTGGCCCTGGAGGAAGTTCAGAAGTTGACACTTGGCCTTCATTTTTTGTTGGTATCTAAAACCCTGAATAAAAATGTGTTTTGTAAAAACCACGCCAAAAGTACAGAATAGCCTCGACAACCACAAACAGGGACTGCAGCCTGCTGCAGTCCAGGAAACAATGAAACACTGTCTCTATAAGGGAACAGAATGGACACCTTTCATCAACACTCGGATTTAAAATGTTCACAAAACTATTAACTGCAACAGCACTATGTAAAATTCTCCACTGTAAGTCTTCAACCCTTTTTGTCAACAGTGGTTTGTACAGCGCTCTCCATGAGGGGTCCACTTCTGGTTTCAAACCCAGATGGACCCTCCGTGGTGTGTCAGTCCGACCCCTTAGTTTCTCTTTATTTAGTAGTTTTACCATCAGTCTTTACATTGTTTTACCTGAGGTGTTACACAATTTTATAGGCCCTGACACACCATGTTCTAAAAACTAACCAGAGCAGTCCTTAAAATCCGGGGCGAGGCCGTCAACGGGAAAGGGGTCCGTGTCTCCGGGGGATAAAACGCTGTCAGTTCCGGAGACGATGCTGGAGTGTTCGTCTAGGGAGAGCTGGTCCTTCCATAGCCTCAGCATGCTTTCCGGTCTTCTCACCAAAGACACCCCAAAAGCGGCAGAGAGAGCAGCGGCGTCCTCTAGCTGCGGACCACACAGGTCAAGCACGTGACCCAGTGTGGCGACATGTGCCGCCGCAAACTTCTCTGCGACGAATGGCCCCGCAGACCATCGTGCGTTAAAGCGAGTTACACAGTTCCTTTAAAGTCCAGAAGCTTGAGCTATGTGCCTGTGTTCTGTTCTTTTCAAAAAGTCCCCAGATTTTAAAAAGGCTTTGATAAAACTCTGGAAATACTTTTAGGTCATATTTGCTTAAATCCATTAAAAAGAGAGAGTCCTGCAGTCCTGGCTCCCAGCACCGGGCCAGAACTGCTTGCTCTGTGGGCCTCCACACCAAGTCTCTCGGTCTGGTCAGCCGTCTCTGGATGAACTGGAGCCTGAAAGTTGCTCCTCTGCTGGCCAGATGTATAAGACCACGTCCCCCTTTCTCTTTGGGGAGGAAGAGGACACTCTGCGGGACCCAATGCAGCTTGTCCCAGAAACAACTGACGATCTCAGCCTGGACTTTCGCGAGAAGGGTCGAAGGGGGTCCACGCAGGAGAGGCGGTGCCACAGCATGGAAGCCACCAGATTATTAATAATTACAACACAACATTTAAAAGATATTTTTGGTAAAATCCCTTTCCACTTTTTGAGCCTACCTTGCACTTTCTCTAGAACGTTTTCCTAATTTTTATTTACATTATTTTCATCACCAAGGTAGATTCCCAGGTACTTGATCCCACCCTTTTTCCAGGTGAGATCGCCCGGCAGGACGAGACCTCGCCGTTCGTCCCCCACCCACAGAGCTTCACTTTTTCCCCCAGTTTACCTTGGCTGATGAAATGGCACTAAAATCTTCAACAGTTTTGGTTAAAAAATTAACGTCTCTCTGGTTATTGGCAGCAATGATAAGATCGTCTGCATATGCGGACAATTTAAAAGTCAAAACGCAGTCCGGGATATTAAAACCAGAGAGACCCGTTCTGAGTCGGTGCAGGAGAGGCTCTATTGCAAAGGAGTACAGCATGTCCAACAGGGGGCAACCCTGCCCGATACCCCTCTGCACTTTAAAAGGAGCGGTCAGACCACCGTTGATTTTTAATATACTCTCAATGTCTCCATACAGGGTCTGAATCCAGGCAATGAGACCAGAGCTGAACCAAAAAACCTTCTAGCGCATGCCATAGGTATGCGTGCTCAACCTGATCAAATGCCTTTTCTTGGTCTAGCAAAATGAGACCAAGTCTCATTCCCAAATAATTGGAGAGGTCCCGAATTAAAAAGACATTGTCTGTTATCAGTCTGCCCAGTATACAGTAGGTCTGGTCTACATGAACGATCTGCTCCATCACTTTCCTCAAACTGTTCGCCAGGACTTTGTAGTCGGTGCAGAGGAGGGAGACTGGTCGCCAGTTTTTCAGTTCTTGCGGATCCCCCTTCTTTGGCAGGAGGGTGAGGACTGCTCTCCTGCAACTCAGTGGGAGCTGGCCTTTCAGCAGACTGTCCCTGAGAACGGCCAGCATGTCCTCACCGATCATCGCCCAGAAGGCTTTATAGAAGTCGGCCGGCAGGCCGTCTATACCAGGGGCTTTCTCTGGTTTGAGGCTCTGCAGTGCCACCAGCAATTCGTTCGGGGAGATATCAGCTTCCGGATGCCTGTTGGTATCTGCGGACACCTGTGGCAGACCAGTGAGGAAACACTCCAACAAGTCCGGTTTCTCAGAATATTCACACTGATATAGTTCATCATAGAAACTTGCTGCATACCGGCGTACGTCTGCAGTGTCCTGGATTAGCCATCCATCTCCAGAACGCAGACAGTGTATCAGCCAGCCTCCTCTGCCCGTTTTTCCTTTCCAGCCCAAAGAAAAAGTGAGAGGGAGCATCCATCAGAGCAACATTTTGAAACCTACTGCGTACCACAGTGCCCCTGGTGGGTATGCCTATCAAGCCAGCTAACATGTGTTTTTTGGCTTTGAAGACTTCAAAATGTCTTATTTCTTCTGTAGAGTCTGCCAGAGTTTGCAGCTCCACCATTTCCCTCTCCAAATCCTTAATTGTTCTGATCAAGTTCCTGGAGACATTGCGAGTATACTGCAGGCACAGAGATTTGATTTTGTTCTTCCCGACGTCCCACCACTGTTGCAAAGAACTAATGCCACTCTTTGTTTGTCGAAAACTCTCCCAAAAACATTAAAAGCTTTCTTAAAACTGTGGTCAGATAAGAGTGCTGTGTTGAAGTGCCAGTACACACTTCCACATCTGATGTTATTGATTAGAACACAGCACTCGACCAGACAATGGTCCGAGACGCCCACTGGCAAAATAGAGCAGTTTTTAAAAACATTAAAATGGTGTTTAAAACAGTAGAACCTGTTGAGCCTGGCCATGGACAGTAGTCCATCCCTTGAGTGGAGCCAGGTGTACTGTCGGCTGTTGCCATAAAAATTTCTCCAGACGTCTAAAAGTCCGTGTGTCTTGACAAGTTTTATTAACGTCCTTTGCGAGGCAGTGTGTGGCTCGGGGTGGTTCCGATCTAAAATATGATTTTTAGTACAGTTAAAATCCCCCCCTATAAACAGGTACTCATCCTGACCACACCTCTGGATCAGACATCATCCAGTGAACTTAAAAACAGGAGTCTCTCTGTGCCCGCAGTGGGAGCGTAAACGTTTAAAAACAGAACCTTGATTTTTTTTTTTCCAGCTCTGCTGTAACTTTTAAAATATGGCCCGCCATCACATCTTCGGTGTGTACAGAAACCGGGTTAAAATCTCAGGAGAATAAAATCCCAACTCCCCCACTATTGGCACTTTTGTGACAAAAAACACCTGTCCATTCCATTCCCTCCTCCAGTCACCTTCATTGTCGGCAGTGCTGTGTGTCTCCAAAACAAAAACAACATTTAGTTTCTTTACATCAATCAAACTAAAAATCGAGGCTCTTTTTTACGTCCTCTCTCGCTCCATTTATATTGAGCGTGGCTGTTAAGATTGAACCCCAAAATATTTCGTTTCCATTTTGTACAATGTTTTTCCTGATATCCCTAACATGATGCAATAAAAACGCCAGCGAAGGCGGTTCATGATGAAGAGGACTCCCCAGCTGGGAATCATTCGTTTGCTTTCAAAGTGGACACAGACACAGCCTACCGTGCTAATTCTGGGACTAATAATATCTTGGTTGATTGTGGAGCGACAGCTCACATCATAAAGGACAAATCTATGTTCACGTCGTTCAACAACACTTTCAAGCCAAATGAACACTTCATCGAACTTGCGGATGGACAGCGTTCAAACGGAATAGCCCAGGGTAGAGGGAATGCGACTGTTACTTTGTGATTCTACAGGACAGCGTGTGGAGGCTACACTACAGGGGGCCTTGTATATCCCATCAGTTCCACACAATATTTTCTCTGTGAGAGCTGCGACAGAGAAGGGCATGACAATTGTGTTTGGACCGAGAAGTTCGCACATGACTACGGCAGACGGTACAAGATTCAACATTGTAAAGAAAGGCAGACTATTTCTTTGACTGTGATGAGAAAGACTCTGTAAATTGTGTTTGAGCCTGTGATATGTATACATGGCACAGGGTGCCAGGAGACTGTAATCAGAACGATGTTGGGAAAGTTGAGAAAGTTGTGTCAGGCATGAAGATTACTGATAGAGACAGGTTTAAGTGTGAGACATGTACAGAAGCAAAGCAAACTTGCCGAAGAACAGAGAAAGCTGTAGCAAATCTGATTGGCCATTACACTTAGTGTACACTGATGTAGCAGGTCCGATAAAACCTCTCGCTGTAGGAGTTAAGTCTGCTATCACCTTCACTGATTTTGTTTACTTTTTGAAAGCAAAAAGTGATGCCACTAAAGCTTTGAAAAAGTTTCTAGCAGATTCTGCTCTCTGTGGTAGTGTTGACTCTAAGGAGTGACGATGGTACAGAGTTTACTTGTAAAGCGTTTCAGGATATCTTAATCGGAAACAAGATTTCTCCTGAGAAAACTGCCCCCTATTCCCCGCATCAGAATGGTGTAGCTGAACGAGGTTGGCGTACTTTGTTTGAAATGGCTAGGTGTATGTTAGTGGAGTCAAAATTGCCAAAAGAGTTGTGTACATATGCAGTAATGACTTGTGTCTACATTAGGAATAGATATTACAGCCAGCAAAGTGGTCAGACACCTTGCTACTTGTTCACTGGGAAACAACCAAATGTTAGCAACATGCATATTTTCGGTTCAGAGTGCTTTGTGTATGACAACATGCCGAAACAGAAATAAGATCCTCGTAGCAAAAAGGGTATTTTTGTAAGGTATGACAAGGTTAGCCCAGCATACTGTGTGTATTTTCCCCGAGACAAAGACAGTTAAGAGATGTCGACATGCCGAATTCTTGGACGACAGACTTACGACTATCTTGAAGCCCGACCCACCAACAGACAGTGATGACGAATCAATAGTAGGTGACAAGGTTCATGATGGCACAGGTAGTGACGTTCATCATGACGTACCCGACACCAAGATAAAAGGTGATGGTAACGACGAGGACGATGACAGAAGACAGTAGACCTCGTAGAAAGCTTAAACTGCCTAAACGCTTTGATGACTGTGATGAACGACAATAACATTGACACTGTGAATGAAAATGTTGACTATTGTTGTAGGGTAGTGTTAGGGATACTTAATTCCTATGAGGAAGCTATGTCCGCCCCAGATGCAAAGAAGTGGAAAGAAGCTATGTAGAATGAAATAGAATCTTTGATAGACAATGATACATTTTATGTAACCACTTTACCAGAGGGTAGAGAAGCAGTCGGGGGACGCTGGGTGTATGCGCTTAAGGATAATCCGAACGGTTCAGTTGGACACAAGGCAAGATATGTATCGAAAGGCTATTGTCAGAGAGAAGGTATAGATCATCATGAGACATTTGCACCAACAGCTCGTATGACTTCAGTTCGGACTATTATGCAGTTAGCTGTTGAGTATGGTTTATTTGTATATCAAATGGATGTTATGACAGCTTATCTGAATGCTCCTATTGATTGTGAGTTGTACGTGGAACAGCCAGAGGGTTTTCAGAGTGAAAATTTTGTTTGGCGTTTGAAAAAGTCACTTTATGGGCTTAAACCCATCTACTCTGTCCTCAGATACATTTACACTTTAATATAGGCCAGTCTACAAAGTCGTTCCCTTCTTTTCTTTTATTGTTTATTAATTTATACTATTTATGTATCTATTTATTTATTTATCTACTTATATAATATATATGTATGTGTGTATGTTTGTATTTGTATCTATTTTTGCACACCCTACTGATGATACCTCAAGAGCCTGTAACAGTGAATTTCTCCATTGTGAGATTAATAAAGCTGTATCTTATCTTATCTTAAACAGAGTGGACGCAATTGGAATAATGTCTTGCATGACCATCTTCTTCAGGAAGGTTTTACGCAGTCCTTAGCGGACCCAGGTGTGTTCACAAAAGATGTTGAAGGCAACATACTCATTGTACTTGTTTGGGATGATGACTTAATCATTGCAGCAAAGATGTTCTGTTTAGTGCAAAAAGTAGTAAAAAAAATAATAATAATAATCAGAATTTGGGTGAACTATCATGGTTCCTAGGTATTCAATTTTCTTTTGAAAATGGTGAAATTAAGATGAACCAATCTCATTATTTGAGGAAATTGTTGATCAAATATGAACATGATGCAGAGGAGGAAGGTGGACATACTGTGTGTTCAGGAGACTAGGTGGAAAGGCAGCAAGGCTAGAAGCTTAGGAGAAGGGTTTAAGCTGTTTTTTCATGGTGTGGATCGATCGGAAGAGAAATGGAGTCGGAGTCATCTTGAAGGAGGACTACATTTTGTGCAGGCGATGTAATTTGAAGGAAATCAGTGACTGCAAAGTAGTAGTGGGTGAGAGTGTTGCCAAACAGCATAGGATGGTGGTGTGCAGGATGATGCTGACGGTGAGGTGAAGAAAACAAAGGTAGAGCAGAAGACAAAGTGGTGGGAGCTGAAAAAGGAAGAGGGTCGGGTTGTCTTCAAGGGAGGAGTTGAAACAGGCTTTGGGTGGTCAGGAAGTGCTTCCAGATGACTGGACAACTACAGCTAATGTGATCAGGGAGAAAGGTAGGCGAATACTTGGTGTGTCATCTGGAAGGAAAGTAGATAAGGAGACTTGGTGGTGGAATGAGGAAGTGCAGGAGTGTGTACAAAGGAAGAGGTTAGCTAAGAAGAAGTGGGACATTGAGAGAACCGAAGAGTGTAAACAGGAAGGACACAGCGTAAACAGGTAGACACAGCGTAAGGCAAAGGTAGCGGTGTCAAAGGCCAAACAGCGCGTATGATGACTTGTATGCTTGGGTGGAAAGTAAAGAGGGAGAAAATGATTTATACAGGTTGACATAGCAGAAAAAGAGATGGGAAGGACGTGCAGCAAGTTAGACTTATAAAGGACAGAGGGAAATGTATTGACTGATGACAGAAGTGTGCTGGGAAGATGCAAAGAGTACTTTGAACAGCTGATGAATGAGGAAAATGAGAGATTAAAAAAAAAAAAGTAGAAGAGGTGACTGTTGAGGAGCAGGGAGTAGCAAAGATTAGTAAGGGTGAAGTGAGGAGGGCATTGAAAAGGATGAAGAGTGGAAAGGCAGTTGGTCCTGATGACATACCAGTGGTGGTATGGAAGTGCCTAGGAGAGGTAGCAGTAGATTTTCTGACAAGAATATTCAACAAGGTCTTAGACAGTGAGCAGATGCCAGAGGAATGGAGGAGAAGTGTGCTGGTGCCCATTTTTAAGAACAAGGGACACGTGCAGAGTTGTGGCAACTACAGAGGGATAAAGTTGATGAGCCATAATCCAAAGCCAAGTTATGGGAAAGAATAGTGGAAGCTAGAGTAAGGGCAGAGGTCAGCATTTGTGAACAACAGTTTGGTTTCATGCAAAGAAAGAGCACCACAGATGCAGTGTTTGCCTTGAGGACCTTAATGGAGAAAGTACAGAGAAGGTCAAAGGAGCTGCATTGTGCCTTTGTGGATCTGGAGAAAACATATGACAGGGTGCCGAGAGAAGAACTGTGGTATTGCATGAGGAAGTCTGGAGTGGCAAAGAAGTATGTTAGAGTGGTGCAGGACATGTATGAGAGATGTAAGACAGTGGTGAGGTGTGCTGTTGGTGTGACAGTAGAGTTCAAGGTGGAGGTGGGACTGCATCAAGGGTCAGCTCTCAGCCCCTTCTTGTTTGCTATGGTTATGGACAGGCTGACAGATGAGGTTAGGCAAGAATCTCCATGGACTATGATGTTTGCAGATGACATCGTGATCTGTAGTGAGAGCGGAGAACAAGTGCGGGAAAATCTAGAGAGGTGGAGGTATGCCCTGGAAAGGAGGGGAATGAAGGTTAGCCTCAGTAAGACAGAATACATGTGCATGAATGACAAAACCCAAGAGGAACGGTGAGGCTACAGGGAGCAGAGATAAGGAAGGTGGAGGATTTTAAGTACTTAGGCTCAACAATCCAGAGCAATGGAGAGTGTGGAAAAGAGGTGAAGAACGTGTGCAGGCAGGTTGGAATGGTTGGAGAAAAGTGTCCAGAGTGATGTGTGATAGGAGGGTATCGGCAAGAATGAAAGGAAAAGTGTACAAGACGGTGTTGAGGCCAATGATGTTGTATGGTTTAGAAACAGTGGCCCTGGGGAAAAGACAGGAGGCAGACCTGGAGGTAGCAGAGATGAAAATGTTGAGGTTCTCTTTGGGAGTAACGAGGATGGATAGGATTAGGAATGAGCACATCAGAGGGACAGCACATGTAAGACGTTTTGGAGACAAAGTCAGAGAGGCTAGATTGAGATGGTTTGGACATGTACAGAGGAGGGATAGTGAGTTTATTGGTAATAGGATGCTGAGACTGGAACTACCAGGCAGAAGGCCTCGAGGAAGACCAAAGAGACGATTCATGGATGTGGTGAAGGAGGACATGAAGGTCGTTGGTGTAAGACCAGAAGATGCAAAGGATAGGGTGAGATGGAGGCAGATGATTTGCTGTGGCGACCCCTGAAGGGAAAAGCCGAAAGGAAAAGAAGTTGATCAAATAATGGAAGACTGTAAGCCTAGAGGTGCCCCTTGTGATTTGAAATTAGTGTTCTAAGAACATGGAGAAATTGTTGATGTTAGAAAGTACAGATAAATGGTTGTAAGTCTTGTGTACACGATGACATGTATTAGACCAGATCTTTGTTGGATTATTACAAAATTATCCCAATATCTTTCTAAGCCAACAAGTGAGCACCATATTGCTGTGAAACATGTATTTCGATACATCAAAGGGACACTAGAACATGGATTGTGTTTCAGAGCGTCAACTAATGCGCTGAAGCTAGTTGGCTATGTGGATGCAGATTGGGGATCTAGTGAGGACAGAAAGAGTACCACAGGATATTGCTTCAGTCTTGGTGATTGTGAGACTGTGGCCATATCATGGAGAAGTCAACAACAACAGACTGTGGCACTTTCGTCGTGTGAAGTGGAGTACATGGCTCTTTCCTCAGCTACACAGGATGGACTCTTCTTGCTACAGTTACTCAGTGACCTTGACAACAAGACAAGCTTTCAGTGGATCACGATTCATGGTGATAATCAAGGTGCTCTAGCTCGTTGTAAAAATCCAGTTCATCACAAGAGAACAAAACACATTGACGTGAAATACCATTTCATTAGAAGAGAAGTTGTCAATGGTAGAGTAAAGTTAATCTATGTTCCATCACAAAAAACATTGCTGATATGTTGACAAAACTGGCAAGCAAAACCAAATTGAAATTGTTTGCAGTCAATCTCATGGGTTAACATAATACTCATGATACTGTATTTTGATTTATGCCATGTTATACTTATGCTAAGGAATTTTTTTTTTTTTAATATTTTATTGTTCAAGTGGGGGTGTTAAGATGGAAACGAAATATTTTGGGGTTCAATTTTGTACAATGTTTTTGCTGATATCCCTAACATGCAACGCAATAAAAAAGGGGACAGAGGGGATGAGCCCTACTTCCTCATCTCTCTCTCTCCAGCAGAGAAGCATGGCTTTGGTGTTTTTAATGGCTTGACCATTTACGCTCAAAGTTGAACTAGTTTAACAGTCTCTATGTTGAAAATAAAAGCGGGGAGAGACGGAACTGTGAGAGGTAAAAACAGATCGAGTAAAAAAGAAACAGATGAAAGAAAGAACATTAGTCCTTCTCAGCGAGTTGTTTTTTTTTACACTTTGAAACCAGTTTCCTCAATGTGCTGGGAAGATGGAAAGAGTACTTTAAAGAGCTGATGAATGAGGAAAATGAGAGAGAAAAAAGAGTAGAAGGGGTGACCGTTGAGGAGCAGGAAGTAGCAAAGATTAGTAAGGGAGAAGTGAGGAAGGCATTGAAGAGGATGAAGAGTGGAAAGGCAGTTGGCCCTGATGACATACCAGTTGAGGTATGGAAGTGTCTAGGGGAGGCAGCAGTAGATTTTCTGACAAGAATATTCAACAAGGTCTTAGAAAGTGAGCAGATGCCAAAGGAATGGAGGAGAAGTGTGCTTGTGCCCATTTTTAAGAACAAGGGAGATGTACAGAGTTGTGGCAACTACAGAGGGATAAAGTTGATGAGCCATACAATGAAGCTATGGGAAAGAATAGTGGAAGCAAGACTAAGGGCAAAGGTCAGCATTTGTGAACAACAGTTTGGTTTCATGCCAAGAAAGAGCACCACAGATGCAGTGTTCGCTTTGAGGATGTTAATAGAGAAGTACAGAGAAGGTCAGAAGGAGCTGCATTGTGCCTTTGTGGATCTGGAGAAAGCATATGACAGGGTGGCGAGAGAAGAACTGTGGTATTGTATGAGGAAGTCTGGAGTGACAGAGAAGTATGTTAGAGTGGTGCAGGACATGTATGAGAGATGTAAGACAGTGGTGAGGTGTGCTGTCGGTGTGACAGAAGAGTTCAAGGTGGAGGTGGGACTGCATCAAGGGTCAGCTCTCAGCCCCTTCTTGTTTGCTATGGTGATGGACAGGCTAACAGGACGAGGTTAGACAAGTATGTTCATGGACTATGATGTTTGCAGATGACATCGTGATCTGTAGTGAGAGCAGAGAACAAGTGGAGGAAAATCTAGAGAGGTGGAGGTATGCCCTGGAAAGGAGGGGAATGAAGGTTAGTCTCAGTAAGGCGGAATACATGTGTGTGAACGACAAGGACCCAAGAGGAACTTTGAGGTTACAGGGGGCAGAGATAAAGAAGGTGGAGGATTTTAAGTACTTAGGTTCAACAATCCAGAGCAATGGAGAGTGTGGAAAAGAGGTGAAGAAGCGCGTGCAGGCAGGTTGGAATGGATGGAGAAAAGTGTCCGGTGTGATGTGTGATAGGAGAGTATCGGCAAGAATGAAGGGAAAAGTGTACAAGATGGTGATGAGGCCAGCAATGTTGTATGGTTTAGAGACAGTGGCCCTGGGGAAAAGACAGGAGTCAGAGTTAGAGGTAGCAGAGATGAAAATGTTGAGGTTCTCTTTGGGAGTAACGAGGATGGATAGTATCAGAAACGAATACATCAGAGGGACAGCACATGTTAGATGTTTTGGAGACAAAGTCAGAGAGGCTAGATTGAGATGGTTTGGACATGTAAAGAGGAGGGATAGTGAGTATATTGGTAGTAGGATGCTGAGGTTGGAACTACCAGGCAAAAGGCCCAGAGGAAGACCAAAGAGAAGATTTATGGATGTGGTGAAGGCGGACATGAAGGTCGTTGGAGTAAGAGTAGAAGATGCAGAGGATAGGGAGAGATGGAGGCAGATCATTTGCTGTGGCGACCCCTGAAGGGAACAGCCGAAAGGAAAAGAAGAAGAAGAAACCAGTTTCCTCAATCTATAAATCTCCTGTTTGGTGAAGCCGGGCTGTCCGGGCTCGCCTCGCTTTTTTTTTTTTTTTTTTAATGGAGACGGACAGAGTCGATAAATCGTCTGAGGTCCGGAAAAAAGTTTTCGGCTTTAATTCTTGCCCCTTGATTGTCATGTAAAGATTTTTGGATTTTTCCACTGTGTATGCCGTGTCTGTGTCCATTTCTTTTTCTGTGTTCTCGTCGCTCTCAGACAAGCCCTGGGACAGACAGGTTTCCCCCCCTTTTTTTTTTAAATGCTTTTATCTGCGTTCGTGAACTTTCTTTTACCTACAGTTTTTAACTCGTCAACTATTAATTCTTCGTCCTCCTCACCCAATTCCTCCAGAACTGACTCTGCCACCCGAGCTGCGATCTGCCCCACGCTTTCCTTCTGTGTCCCCAACTCCATCTGATCAACACCATGTGAATGTTCTACACACCCATTACCCTCCACCTGTGAATTATTTACCTGTGCGACCACCGTGGTGTCTGTGCTGGCCTGCACACCGTCCGTCTGTCTCCAGTCTGTGAGAAACCATTTTCCTGGTCTCCGATACGGTTGTTGTTGCTGTCTCGTGCAAATTGGAAGGGCTTCCCAACAGTTTGGTTTTCGGTTTCCCCGGCGCCGGCGCGGGCTCGTGCGCGGCCGCCGCGGCCAGTCCCGCTCCCTGCTCGGTCGGAGCACGGAAGGCGGCAGCCGACCGCTTTGCTTCATCTCCCTCCGGACATGAGCAGATGTCCTTCCATGCCGCACCTGAAACACTTCCTGTTCCGCGACGTGATGTGAATGATATAGTCAAAATTATCAACTTTAAATTCCAAAGCCAAGTTCAGCTCCTCGGGGCTTTTAAGAATCATCATCGTTCGCCGTCTGAAGGAAACGTCATGTTTCAGGTGCGGGGACTTACAATGTAATGAGATCATTCAAATCGGTGACAAAATCTGGCCGTATCGGGACAACTCCCGCTCCAGAAGATCATTACGTACAAACGGCGGCACGTTTGAAATAGTAACGCGTTTGGCGGGATTAACCAGCGAGAGAACGGGAGTGAAACTTCCCTGAAGCACAACCTCGCTCTCTACAACTCCGTTCACTTTCTCCACGCTGTCCAAAAACATCACCACTGCGCTGTTCATCCTGGACGCGGATCTCACGCTTTCAAACCCGACGAGTTCCCCGACAGCCAGGACACAGTCCTCCACCGCACAACCGACTGTCGGGACCATTTTGATGCCGTGCCGGCGAATCAGCTTGTCCAGCCCGGAGCCAGCCGACATTTTCCCGTGCTCACCTCCACCTGTGTTGCCACCCACACCCACCACAGAAAAACTAAAGAGGAACAATAAACAAAATAGAAAAAGGCGCTCCCAGCACACTCACACCCCCAGCATACACCGAGAGAAAGAAAGAGAATAATGCTTTAGTTTTTAGTTTAGTTTTTTTTTAAGTTGTTTTAATTCAGTAAATGGTCAAGCAGGGAATGCGCTTTGAATTCACGTCTTGTGGGCGTGGCCCGCAGTGCGCGCGCAACAGAGACCGAGAGAGACAGAGAGGAATAACGCTTTAGTTTTTAATTCAGATTTTAAGTTGTTTAATTCAGTAAATGTTTAATAAATGTGGGCGCATTTGAGCTTATCTAGAATTCCGATCCCTGAAGGAATCAAATTAAAGTTGAGTTTGTCAAGCAGGGAATGCGCTTTGAATTCCACGTCTTGTGGGCGTGGCCCGCAGTGCGCGCGAGAGAGCGATAGATGGAGAGAGATGTGTGTGTGTGTTAATAAAAATGTTTAGTAATGATTTAATTAATAAATGTTAATAAAATGTTTAAATGGTTTAATAAAAAAAATAATTTACTTTAACACATTTCATACAAAATTGGTGTACGTTTATCATTTTTAAAGGGTTTATGAGATTTATCCAGTCCAAAGACTCCAGTTTAAGGGAAATCATTTTGCACTCATTTAAAGGGAAAAATACGTTACATGGTGTCAACAAATCTCAAAAAAGTTGGGACAAGGCTATTTTCATCACTGTGAGGCATCCCCTCTTCATCTTATAACAGTCTCCAAACATCTGGGGACCGAGGAGAAAAGTTTCTCAAGTTTTGAAATAGGAATGCTATCCCATTCTTGTCTAATACAGGCCTCAATCTGTTCAACTGTCTTGGGCCTTCTTTGTTACACCTTCCTCTTTATGATGCGCCTAATGTTCACTTAGGCTTAACACTGAATTTTCTCTTTGCCAGGCGGCACATAAGGACATCAATCTGCCACTGTTGTCGGTCTGCAGCTGCGTGGCGTACTTCGCCCAAAGAGCTCCAGCCAGCAACGGTCTGCTTTACTTTCGCCATACTTCTCCAGGTGGTTTTGGGCGGCCTCTCTTCCTGCGTCCTTCCGGGGTCCACTCCACAGCAACTGTCTGTGGTCCACGTTTAACAGGCATAGAGGAATGTGGGTATGATGACTACTCTGTATACCTGTAGTTTGGTCTGGACATTTAGACCCCTCTTATCCCACAGCTTTCCTCTGAGGCGCCCTAAAGCACTACTTGCTTTGGCAATGTTATTGCTCACGTCATCATCCAGGAAGACTGACTTAGAAAGGATGCTTCCCAGATAAGTGAATCTGTTAACCACATTTTGCCTTGTCTTTGATGGTGATGTTGGGCTTGACATAGACTTTCTGAGAAGCTGGCTGATACATCACTGACATCTTCTTGAGGCTGATAGTAAGCTCAAATATTTTACATGCTGAAGAGAAGTTCATTATCAGCTGGAAGTCTTATTCTGAGTGGGAACGTAATGCGCAGTCATCAGGAAAAAGGATCTCACCAGATCTTCAACCAGCTTGGTGGAGGCCTTGAGTCTTCTGAGGGAAAATAGCTTGCCATCTGTCCAAAACTGCATGTACACCCCTCTGTCCATGTTTTAGAAGGCATCCGGTAGCATAGCTGCAAACAGTACACTGAACAATGTTGGAGCCATGATACAGCCTTGCTTCACGCCATTTGTAGCCTGGAATTGATTTAATGTGTTGCCATCTGACAGTACCTTAGCCATCATGCCATTGTGGAATTGCGTTATCGTCTTTATGAATCGCTCTGGACATCCCAGCTTGGCAAGGACTTTCCACAAGCCCTCTCTGCTGACTATCAAAAGCTTTGGTGATGTCAACAAAAGCCATGTGCAAATCCACATTCTGCTCCCTGCATTTCTCTTGGATCGGCCTTGCTGCAAATATCTTATCTGCTGTTCCTTGGCCGCTATGGAAGCCACACTGAGGAATGCTTCAGTGATGTGGATAAAGCGATTCAAAATAATTCTTGCTAGTACCTTGCCTGCTATGACTAATAGAGATATACTCCGGTGGTCGTCACACTTGGAGCGAGAGCCTTTCCATTTGTACAAACTGATGATTGATGCATCCTTGAATTCTTGAGGTATCCTTTCCTCTTCCCACATGATCTGGAAAAGTTTGGCCAGATGGTGAACGAGATGGTGACCTCTGAATTTGTAGATCTCTGCTGACATGGCATCTGAACTCGGTGCCTAGCCATTTGTTGACAAGGCTTTGATGGCTTTCGTGTCTCGTCGAGTGATGGTATGTCAGCAATAGCTGCCACAATGGGCTTCTGTAAAATCTCCTCAATGGCGTCCAGATCAATGGTTGACTGCCAATTTAGCAAGGTAATTGAGTGCTCTGCCCACCTCTCCTTGATGAGGTTTGTATCAGTTGGTAATGTGGTTTCATCAGCAGTTAACAGTGGTGCTGTTCCATTTTGAATTGGCCCATATATGGCTTTCATTGCATTGTAGAAGCTCTTGGTGTCATTCTGGTGTGCTCATGCTTGCATTTCTGCAGCTTTTCTTTTTCACCAGTTGTTGCACATCTCTCCAAGTCTGTTTTGTACCTTTTTCCTTACCTTTGTGTACAGACGCTCCTCAACTTATGATTTTGTTTGGTTCCGGACGGCCGAACGCAAGTTGAAAATGAACCTAAGTTGTTACTGTAGGTTCCAGTGACGTATGACATTCATACTGTACTGTCTGTCTTCCTTTCGGCTTTTTCCCCTTTTACTCAGGAGTCGCCACAGCGAATCATCTGATTCGCACGTTTTGCTTTGGCAGAGGCTTTTACGTCGGATGCCCTTCCTGTCACAACCCTTTTAGCAAGGGACAGAAACATGCTGACGGCTTTGCAGCCTACTCTTTACGAAAGTCAGCAATGGTTCTTTTACATGCCTCTCACCATAGACAGTGAGAGACATGGCCCGCCTTTGATAACCCAGTTAGCCGCCATAAATACCATTACCGTATCTCATAAAGCACTCCTAAATCAATTATTATTAACATAACATTGTTAAATAATATAAAATATATCAAATAATTTCAACATTAATTTCAAATAAATTAAATTCAAGCAAAATAATTTCAAATAGATACATTTTAATCAAATTCAGGGTCAGCTCTCAGCCCCTTCTTGTTTGCTATGGTGATGGACAGGCTGACAGACGAGGTTAGACAAGATTCCCCATGGACTATGATGTTTGCAGATGACATTGTGATCTGTAGTGAGAGCAGAGAACAAGTGCAGGAAAATCTAGAGAGGTGGAGGTATGCCCTGGAAAGGAGGGGAATGAAGATTAGCCTCAGTAAGACAGAATACATGTGCATGAACGACAAGGACCAAAGAGGAACGGTGAGATTACAGGGAGCAGAGATAAGAAAGGTGGAGGATTTTAAGTACTTAGGGTCAACAATCCAGAGCAATGGAGAGTGTGGAAAAGAGGTCAAGAAGCGTGTGCAGGCAGGTTGGAATGGTTGGAGAAAAGTGTCCGGTGTGATGTGTGATAGGAGGGTATCGGCAAGAATGAAAGGAAAAGTGTACAAGACGGTGTTGAGGCCAACGATGTTGTATGGGTTAGAAACAGTGGCCCTGGGGAAAAGACAGGAGGCAGAGTTGGAGGTAGCAGAGATAAAAATGTTGAGGTTCTCTTTGGGAGTAACGAGGATGGATAGGATTAGGAATGAGCACATTAGAGGGACAGCACATGTAAGACGTTTTGGAGACAAAGTCAGAGAGGCTAGATTGAGATGGTTTGGACATGTACAGAGGAGGGATAGTGAGTATATTGGTAATAGGATGCTGAGGCTGGAACTACCAGGCAAAAGGCCTAGAGGAAGACCAAAGAGACGATTCATGGATGTGGTGAAGGAGGACATGAAGGTCGTTGGTGTAAGAGAAGAAGATGCAAAGGATAGGGTGAGATGGAGGCAGATGATTCGCTGTGGCGACCCCTGAAGGGAAAAGCCGAAAGGAAAAGAAGAAGACATTTTAATCAAATTCACCCATCAAATATCAAATACAGTATCAAATATAACCTGTAACGTTCTCGAAAATGCGATCGATCTTTGTAAATGGTTCCAATGGTTGACGGATGTTCACATTACATGAAGCTGAGCCGGGTCACATTACATGAAGCTTAAAACAGCCAATCAACGCTTACAATATGTGAGGCGTTCAACACCGAAAGTAGTTTACTTGTTTGTGCTTGAGACAAAGCACGAGTTATACGGACTTCCAGTCTTTCAAGTGAGCAAGGGCGCCATTGAATACTTGTTTAGTACTCAGCCTGCACTGATGTGAATCGCCAGCAGAGCTGAGAGTTCTCTTTCTTTTCTGAATTTGGGTTTTCATTCATTTTACAACTCTCAGTCTTTCTATACGGATGAACATAAGTCGGGGAGCGTCGGTATTTAGCTCTTTCATCCACATTAAGTGTGCAGCATGCTTTGGGTTCAGCTCCTGAATTTTCACATCATTCTCAGCAAACCAGTCCTGGTGATGTTCTTTGGCCCAAATTTAGTCTCTGCTATTTGGTGAACAGTTTTCTTGAAAGTGTTCCACTCTTGCTCTACATCCTTAGATGTGGATTTGAGAATACCAGTTGACTCATCCATATTTCTGCCAAGAGTTGCGCTGCCAGGGGGGGCGTGTGTGACCCCAGGGAACATGAGGGTTTTTTTGCTGACTAGAATAAAGTGTAATTTTACATCCACTACAGTAGGTGGCAGTGGCTCTCTCACTGTCAGAGTGTGCACAGAGAGAATTATCTCAAATGGAAAAATATGACATGAAGTTCAGAGACCCAACATGAAAAAATTAACAGAGATGAAAAGAGAGACGGAAACAGAAAGAGAGAAACGAAAGTCTCCCAAAAGCTAAGTTGAGAAGGTATGATGAAGCTGATGTAGCACTCGGCTTCACTGTGACTACGATGAGAAACGAGGAAAGACTGCTGTATTTACTGTGTCTGAAAACATTGGCAGCGGACAGCATGAAGCCAAATAAATGAAGGCATCAGTGAAAGACATCATACCCCGATCAAGTTGAGAAGCCGCTTGAGTTTTTTCAGCGAAAACATGCCAAATATTGCCAACACCATCCCACCTTGTGAATGCTACTCCAGCAAACCAGTGAGCTCTGTTAGCATCATATAAGGTGGAGTACCAAACTGCAGCAAACCCATAAAAAAAAAACCCATAGCATAGCAGAGGAACTAATCCTACCTGCAGCAGACGTGGTCTCTGTCATACTGGATGACGTCACTGCCGTGACAATAAGTACAGGTCCCAGTTCAGCATTGGCAGAAGTTGAGAGTTCATTGAGAGATTTTCTTTTGACTTTTTTAGGGGTCACCATAGCAAATGACTCGTACATTTGATTTGGCAGAGGTTTTTACATTGGATGCCCTTCCTGACACAACCCTTTAGCAAGGGACAGAAACACACTGTTGACCATGCAGCTACTCTTTACGAAAGTCAGCAATGGTTCTTTTACATGCCTCACACCATAGACAGTGAGAGACATGGCCAGCCTTTGATAACCCAGTTAGCTGCACTGGGGGGGACAGTGACAAATTTGTGGAGAGTGGGATTCGAACCCCTGACCTGAGGATCAGTGATCCAGCACCCTATACAACTAGGCCACCACAGTATCGTGCTTTAAACCCTGCTTTGACAAGCTGTGCACTGTGAAACGTGCTCATTGCAGCCATTAATCTGGACTTAATCATTTTGACAAAAAAATAATACAAATTGTTTCATTCATTTTTGTTTTGTAGGTTAAAGTGTTTTATATATTGTGCTCCTGAGTTAATGTTGCTGATCAATTTGAATTTATTATTATTTATTGATTTTATTTAATTTTATTTTTCAGTATTGAATGGTTCAAATTGTTGGTAAAAATGTTTACAGTTTAAATAAGGATACTTCTTTATTTCAAGCCAATTGATGCACTTTAAATCTTTTTGTTTAAAGACTAAAAATTTTTAATTAGGTTATTCTTTGTTGGAAATTGGTCTATATTTCTTCCTTTTTTGTATTCCATAATGATAATAAGGATACAGTACATTGTTATGCAGAGGATGACTTATAACCTTTTTATAGACAAATCACACTATTTGTAGTGGGGGGAAATGTTTTCCTCTTCCGGTGTGTGTGTGTGGGGGTGCAGACATAATTAAGAAGCACTGCCTTAGTGTAATGTGTTCTTGCCCAAATATATTGAAAAAATATGGGGTGCACTTATAAATTGACATAACTGTAAAAGTTGATTCTTACCTTCAGTGTCACTAAAGTCTTTCATTATGGCAACAAGTTTTTCTTGTTGAGCTGCTACACGCTGTGTCTCGCTATTCCAGAACTTCTGCTCCTCAGCCTTAACCTTCTTTCCAAACTGTCCATTTGGAATCATCTGGCTGATGTTGCTGTCGTAATACGCAAACTGTTCTCCATCCAGCAGAACAACAGCAGTGGAGTTTACTCCTGACGTGACTGTGTAGATGTACTGCAGAGTGTGTCTGTCTGCAAAAGGGGAAACGGTTTATTAAGTCATCACATCTATGCAGCGCATAAATAATTCAAAAGGAACGTACTAATTCATATCTAATATTAGACCTAATTTAATCTAATTAAATAGACCAATAATGTTGTTTTCTGTACTGTTAATGTAACTCAGTGAGTGAGAGGTGTCCAGTGCCAAACGATACAGTGCGGCGGGGTGAAGAGTCGCAGCGACACATCCACTCACCAAACCAAAATAAAAAAAAAAGAAATGCGCTTCTTCTTCCGTACACCATCCAACTTCAACTTGCTGAAGACTCTGACAGCTTTGGGGTCATGCTATTTACAGTGCACAACCCTTTAGCAAGGGACAAAAACACAATGACAGCTTTACAGCTACTCTTTTAGGAAAGTCAGAAATGGTCTTTTTACATGAATCTCTCACCATAGACAGTGAAAGACATGGCCTACCTTTGATAACCCAGTTAGCTGCACAGGGGGGGACAGTGACAACCTAATGGAGAGTGTGACTCGAACCCCCAACCTTAGGATCAGCAATCCAGCGCCCTATACCACTAGACCCCCACTCACCCGTTCTTTAATGATGGAATGGGTGTCGGAGTTCATCAGTTCATTTTCTGTATCAGCTTAATCCTAATTTGGGTCACACCGAGGCTAGTGCCCATATTAGCCAACTCCGGGCGAGGGCAGAGTACACCCTGGACAGCTCGCCAGGCCATCGCAGGGTGGAAACACGCCGACAGCTTTGCAGCTACTCTTTACGAAAGTCAGCAATGGTTCTTTTACATGCCTCACACCATAGACAGTGAGAGACATGGCCGGCCTTTGATAACCCAGTTAGCTGTACTGGGGGGGGGGGGGTTTAGTGACAACCTTGCGGAGAGTGGGACTCGAACCCGCAACCTTTGGATCAGCGATCCAGTGCCCTATACCACTAGGCCATCACTGCCCTGGGTGTTGGAGTGTGTATGTAAATTGACTTCCCGTATCCAAAGCAGGACTCTCGCATAAACTAGACTTCTCATGAACAACAAGATTTTTGTCTTTCTCATTTTAAGTGGGCCAAATCACTTATCATAAAATTAAAGGAATGAAAATGGCTGCTGTAATTTGATTCTTTTACGAAGCCGGTTTTGAACAGGTGTGGTTCCTGTGTGTGGCCTCCGCCCATGCGCAAGACACATCAGTGCGGTTTTCAGATCATTGCGTAAACCGAGGTGCTGGAGAAGTTCGAATAATAGAAGTCTTAAAATGCTTGTTCAGAAAATTGATTAGCGAAAATAAAATTCAAGTTAAGATCATATAAGTCAGTAAACTTTATTCAAGAGATGTATACAAGGAACAAGTACAAATCTTAATGAATATTAATATAAAAATAAGTACAATATACACTCTTAGGATTCTGCTGAAAGATAATAAATATCTGTAATTGCAGCAGAACCCTTAAGAAAACAAACAAAAAGTATGAAAAAAAGAGAAATAAATCTATGAATAAGTGACATTAAGACACCAGAACACCACTGAACATCACTGTGTGAGGAGCGGAAGGATGTGAATTATAATTTAATACAGTGTGTATATATATATATATATATATATCGTATATTTCAACATTAAGTAGAAAAATCAGTCAGTGACAGTGACGATGTGTTAGATGAAGTATCACGGGATCAAACTTACCTGCTAACGGCACAGGAGCGAAAACTAGAGACACAAACAGCACGAGATGCTTCGCCATCCTTCTCACTCCGAATCACACCCGGGTCTGAGTAGGGACTCGACTCTGGCACGCCGCAGCCAATGAACAGCGAGAAGCCTTCCACAGAGGATCGCGAGGGACGAACCGCGAGAACACGGCACCGAAGTGGGCGGGGTTTCAGACCGTGCGCGCACACGCCGCCGGTGGAGCGGAAAACTTTTTTGCTAACCTTTTGTTTTAGAAACAAATTTACATACAGCCAGAGTAATTACACTGAATATTTATCAACCTGTAAACAGCCATGAGTGACACATCTCCGTTTGCTATCAGGACTTAGCAAGAATGAAACCGTAAAAAGCAGAAGTGGCTCGTTCTCCTACAGACCTCAGTGCAGTCCAGTGAGGAGAGACGCTGCGCTTTCCAATGCGCCTCTGTTCTGGGTCGGACGGGGCTCACTTTGGAAAGTTTGTTGATTAATTTCAACATCAGGAAACTCTCTCCTCACACGCGCACAACACCTCAGCGCGCGTCAGACTGATTTTATACATTATTATTATTATTATTATTATTATTATTATTATTATTATTATTATTATAGTTGTTGTTGTTGTTATTTTATATTTTTGGTAATATTTTTAAACCATGCCATTAAAAAGAGCAAAATTAAAAGTAGAAACTTCATTTGTTGTTGTTGTTGTTGTTGTTGTTGTTTATGGGGTGCATGTCACCTCTGTTTACAGTGAACATCTGGAAGATTCGATTGTTGAGTTTAACTTTAGCATCCAAACCTTTGTAAGACCGCAAGTTAAGCTTACTCTTCACCTTTATTAGATCATCAGTTATTTAATTCATAAACAGCAAATAGCAACAAATCCTGGAGCCGCAATAAAAGAAAGAATAAACACTGCAGGCAAATTTTTTCATGAGATTTCTAAAGGTCGTATTATAGGCTTTTACAGACACTGTTTACCATTGTGAGAATTCATTACCAGAATAATAACAATAATAATAATATTAATAATAATATTAATAATACTATTAAAATAATATTATTATTAATAATAATAATAATAATAATTATTATTATTATTACAATCATTATCACTATTCTTCTTCTTCTTCTTTCTCTTATTATTATTATTATTATTATTTTATTTTATCACTGTTGAAATTGCACCTTTAACAACTTTGTACTAAAGATGTTTTTCAATATCATTTTACCAACATTATATTTATTGTAATAATTATAAGGCGGTTTTCCTAATCATGCTGAATCTTAGAAAAAATCGAATTATTCATTTTAAATTGTACATTTTTGCCAAAATGACTTTCATTTCCACATCGAATTCCAATAAAGAATCCCTGAAAGAGACACTAAAACAACTTGTGATGAACTGTGAGGAATGAAAATCTCATTTTGAATTTGGATTCTTGGTATCTGTCCTTTACTGGTGAAAATTACATGTTGATCAGAACCTTTCTGCGATTAAAAGCTAAAAGGGTGTCTCATGCCATGGAAACCTCCGTTTCTGCCAGAACTCAACTGGACTTCATCATTTTTTCCTTGTCGGATGTTTTCTTTCTCTGGATCATGATGCGTGAAGAGCAAACACTCACCTCCCAGAGGAAGAGGAGTACAAATCAAACTCAGCCACAATATCAAGGCCATGTTCAAACAGGACTGAGCTTCATACACTGCGATGGGGCCACACAATGACGTAGAAGAAAAACGCAGAAGAAAAGTTTTTCTTGTATGTCATTGGGTCCACAGCACATTTCAATAAAACACCAACTCCTTCCAACGAGTAACCATGTGATCGATGACGATTCAAACCTCCCAACCAATAGAATGAGTTGTTTAAAACTTTGGTACAAACATTAACACTGAACGAGAACTGCATATTTAGCGAAATAAGCAGTTTAAACATATTAAATACACATAACCATTAGAAGAGTGTAAGTGCACCTAGTGCTTTTATGCGCATACAGTAGGCCCTCGACATTCGCGGGGGTTTGGTTCCAAGCTCTCCCGCGAATCGAGATAATCTGTGAGTTCTGTACCCGGAAGTAAAACTCATGTATCACGTCACATGCGCGAATGAGCAGCCGGAAGTAAAATACAGTACTATGTATCTATTACATGCACTAAAATATGCTTCTTAAACACATTCTATAGACAGTCTTACTCATTAATACAGTATTAATGTAATAAAATATAGTAATAATTAAAAGAAAACTTTTCAATTTTTACTCTTATTTTTATTGATGATAAAATACAAACATTGTCTGTCTGTCTTCCTTTCAGCTTTTAAATATAAACATTATACAGCATATACTGTTGTAAAGCACTCGTTTTAAAGTCTTTTTCAATTATTATTCCAGTACAGTACTTAAGTTAATGTTTGTTGAGATTTTATGTTCTGTAGCATGTTTAACAAACAATACCAAAAGGATAAACTTTACAACCCTTCATGTCCTTTTACATTGAACTTGGAGTGCCATCTCCAAGATGGTGCTGCCTAGAGGGCAACGTCGTGGAGTTCTCAGAGTCAAATTGTTTCTTTGTTCATTTTAATTTGTTTTATTTGTTTGTTCATGTTTTGCACTATGCTCGTCTATGACTGGTCGACCCCACAACAGCTACGAGCAGCTTCAGCTTTGGGCAACTTCAGCACACAACAACTTCTATCGTGAGCTGCTATGGGAGCTCAGTGCTAACCACACCCAGGCTAGCAATAAGTCCAGGTGGAGTTCTCAGAGGCTTGGTTAGCACTTCCGGCCATACTGCTTGAAAATGTTCAGTCCCTGCGAAACAAGATGGACGAGCTTCATGCTCAGATTGCAGCACAGAGGGCTCGACAGGACTGTGTTTCTGTGAAACATGGCACAAGGCGATTGCACCAGCCGGCGACACGGCCTTCATCCCCTACAATCCCAAGCGCTGGAGTTGTCATTCGACCCCTTCCCACGTGGGCTTCGTGTCAGCTGGGGTGCGGCTTGCATTGAGCTGCCTACCATAGCATATTAGCTCTGCTAGCTGCAGCCCGGCTAACCATCCCAGTTGAGCGTTGCTAGTTCTACACATCCAAAGATACTCCGATCTTATAGCTGTAGTAGAGTCGACCGGTCATAGATGAGCATAGTGCAAGACATGAACAAACAAAACAACAAATAAAACAAATTAAAACGAACAAAGAAACATTTTGACTCTGAGAACTCTGCGACGTCGTCCTCTGGGAAGCTCCATCTTGGAGACGTCACTCCAACTTCAATGTAAAAGGACATGAAGAGTACTGTAATAAAGTTTATCCTTTTGGTATCGTTTGTTAAACATGCTACAGAACATAAAATCTCACGCATAAACATGAACTTAGGTACTGTACTGGAATAATAATTGAAAAAGATTTTAATGCAACAGTTCAGAAAAAACTGCCGTTTCTCAGAAGAAAGTCTTATTTCTTCAGAAGAGACATCCAGCGTTTTCTATCGCTTAGCCAGAGAAGACACATAGCGTTTGAGTGGTATCAGAGCTTAACTGCTAATTAAAACACACACAAAAAAAAGAGGCTCATTGACAACTTGTGCGCGAATGAGGAAAAAGAGGCGAGACATCGGCTCAACCAATCAGGAGAAAGGAGGACAGCCATTGGCTGAATTTGAATCACGTGCCGGTTGCTCGGCAGTCAGCGAATACTCAAACCGTGGGTGCAAAACCGAGAATAGTCAAGGGCACACTGTATTGTGAAGCCTTAACTATTAATGCATGCATATTAAATTTTTAAGGCGGGATTAAAGGTAGAGCATCCTCCGCGCATGCGCAGAACTGTATCATGCACGACTAGTCGTCATCAGACCAGCGACCCTATGAGCAGTAGATTGATATATTTATATAGAAGAATATTAACACACATATATATATATATATATATATACACACATATATATATACTGTATATGCCACCATATCAATGCCCATAGGCCTGCAGGGCACGTGCCGCACATATAACACTTCCAGTGACACTGACGGCTCAGGAAAGTGGTCAAAAGGCCCAGAGGAAGACCAAAGAGAAGATTTATGGATGTGGTGAAGGCGGACATGAAGGTCGTTGGAGTAAGAGTAGAAGATGCAGAGGATAGGGAGAGATGGAGGCAGATCATTTGCTGTGGCGACCCCTGAAGGGAACAGCCGAAAGGAAAAGAAGAAGAAGAATAAAGTGTAGTTAGGGGGCAGTGGTGGTCTAGTGGTATAGGGTGCTGGATCGCTGATTGAAAGGTTGTCTGTCTTCCTTTCAGCTTTTTTCCCTCTTACACGGGAGTCGCCACAGCGAATCATCTGATTCGCACATTTGATTTGGCAGAGGTTTTTACGTCGGATGCCCTTCCTGTCACAACCCTTTTAGCAAGGGACAGAAACATACTGACGACTTTGCAGCTACTCTTTACGAAAGTCAGCAATGGTTCTTTTACATGCCTCTCACCATAGACAGTGAGAGACTCCCAAGTAAAAGGGAAAAAGCCGAAAGGAAGACAGACAGAGTAAAGTGTAGTTGTACATCCACTACAGTAGGTGGCAGTGGGTCCCTCACTGTCAGAGTGTACCCAGAGAGAATTAGCTCAATGATGAAATATGAAGTGAAGTTAACAATAATCTCTTTCTTTTCTTTTAAGCTTTTTCCCTTTCTCATGGGTCACCACAGCAAATCATCTGATTCACATGTTTGATTTGGCATAGGTTTTTTTTTTTTTTTTTACATTGGATGCCCTTCCTGACGCAACCTTTTAGTAAGATACAGAAACACGCTGACTGCTATGCAGCTACTATTTATGAAAGTCAGCAACGTTTCTTTTACATTAACCTCACACCATAGACAATAAGAGACACGGCGGCCTTTGATAACTTAGTTAGCTGCACTGGGGGGACAGTGACAACTTTGTGAAGAGCGAGACTCGAAACCCCCAACCTTAGGATCAGCAATTCAGTGCCCTTAACCACAAGACCATCACTGCCCCATGAAGTGAAGTTAATAAAAATATAATATGATAATATATATAAACCCACCATGAAATCTTTTTAACAGGGACCAATCATGGAGTTCGTAATGGATCCCAATACTGTGTGTGTATGTGTGTGGTGGTGATGGGGATTTAATAACACATTACCAAAATTAAATTATACAAAGTAGATGTGCTACCAATTTTCAAGAAGCTATTAATAATTAATTGGGGAAAATAAGATTTAAAAATATTTTAACTAACACTAATAACCCCAGAATTACTAAAACGTTAGGTCCAAGAAAGGAACCCACACACTGACATGATGGACAAAAGAAACAGATGGCCCAGCTGGCCCAGACGGGATCACCCCTGCTGTTCTTAAGTACTGCGCAGCTCAACTGGCCCCAATATTCACTACCATCTTTAATACGTCCCTCCGCCACTGTACAGTTCCACTGTGTTTCAAGGTTTCATCCATAATCCCTGTCCCAAAATCATCAAAGATCTCATGTCTCAACGACTACAGACCAATCGCCCTAACATCCGTGGTCATGAAGTTGTTTGAACGCATCATCCTCAATCATCTGAAGGCATCCACTACCCCCCTGCTCAACCCTCATCAATTTGCTTACTGTGCCAACAGGTCTGTTGAGGATGCCGTCAACCTGGCCCTCTACCACATCTTACAGCACCTTGAGTCTCCTAACAGCTATGCCCGTATCCTTTTCATTGATTTCAGTTCTGCTTTTAACACAATAAACCTGTTCAACCTCTTCAATAAACTGACGGACATGAACATTAACCCCTGTCTACGCCATTGGTTATGGCGCTTCCTATAAAAAAGGCAACAAAGGGTTAAGATGGGTAACCTCTCATCTCGATCTCTGACCCTTAGCACAGGTGTCCCCCAGGGTTGCGTCCTCTCACCATGGCTTTTTTCTCTGTACACAAACCATATGACTTCCAATCACAGTTCAGTTTCCATTTTTAAGTATGCAGACGACACTACTATCATTGGACTCATAACTATGGATAATGAACACCAGTACCGCCAACAAGTAGCCCAAGCTGTCTCCTGGTGCCAAGAAAACAATCTCCAGCTCAACCCATCCAAAACACAGGAACTAATAATTGACTTCAGGCACACAGCCTCGCTCAAAACTCCCATTCACATCTCTAATGAACCCATAGCCATAACTGACTCTTTTAAATTTCTCGGCACTCACATTAATAATACACTAAAATGGAACACTGACACAGACTACATTCACAAAAAAGTTCACCAAAGACGGTTTTTCCTGAGACAGCTCAAGAAATTCAGAGTGAAAACAAATCTCCTCCTCCGTTTCTACTCCGCCATCATTGAGAGCACTCTCACCTCATCCATAACAGTTTGGTATGGCAGCCTAGACAGCAACTCACAGAAAAAACTACATCGCATTGTCAATAAATCATCCAGGATCATTGGCTCCCCCCCTTCCATCAGTCCAATCAATTTATCATAAACGCTCAATCTTAAGAGCACAAAAAAAATCACCTCTGATCCCTCTCACCCTGCCCAGCATTTGTTTCAACCGCTGCCCTCTAGGAGGCGATATCGATCTCTACCCACCAAACATCCTGTTTCAAGAACAGTTTTTTTCCCTACAGTCATAAGGACTCTGAACTCTTTGCACTGAATGTACATTACAGGCTTGTCTGTCTTTTTGTTGTCTGTTATTACTGTAGTTGTTATGGATATGTTTGTAATCATTTGTTTTCATGTGTGCTGTCTTTGTTGTATGATGTGCTGTTAATGTCCTTTGTAACTTTTGTCATAGCTGAGTGCTGTACCGACAGCAAATTCCACCAACTTGGTTGTGTGGTTATTAATAAATAAATGAATGAAAATGAATGAATGAAAAGCTCAGAGATCAAAACATCAGTTTCACATTTAGACTTTTGCTCTTATAGAGTCATTCATTCATTTTCTGAAGCGCTTAATCCTAATAAGGGTCACAGGGAGGCTGGCACCCATCTCAGCCAACTCTGGGTGAGGGTGGAGTCCATCCTGAATAGCTCACTAGGCCATCACAGCTCTTACAGAGTCACGTGGGACATTTAAATGAAATTTCAATTAAATTTATTCTTGCATCACTTGACAATCTTCAGATGTTGATCTTGGATCAGTGATTAAACAGGCAATGCCCTGATCTTCCTGTAGATTCCCTGTGGGCCACGGATTCAACAAACCCTGTCGATCGTTATGTGCGAGTGAAGCAATGAACCAGTTTTGAACCACTTCATACACGCCATTGAAAATTGAAGTTGAAACTCCATTGAAACTCCATTGAAGTTCCTTCAAAGTTGTTTTGCAGTGACATCTAGTGGTGAAATATGAGACAGCAGAACAATGTCCGAATAATCATGTGATGAGTGGAACTGAAGTTTGGTGTGAATGATGAGTCATTCAGTTTCTGAACCGGTACAGCCTCGTTAGTTGGAGAGATGACCTTATTAATCTCTTGAGTGAAATTTGGTTGTCATAGCAGCAAGACAAACAGAGAAGGTGCAGTTTAAATAAATAAAAACTACATTTCATAGATACAGTAAAATATTTATAGCCCTGCGATGGCCTGCCGTGTTGTCCAGAGTGTGCCCCGCACTCGTCAAGAGTTAGCTGAGATAGGTGCAAGATTAGTTGTAGAGGTCCATAACAAATTTCAAGATTATAGACGTGAATACCAATCAGTCAGTTGTTTATTCATCATCTGAACCGCGTAGTCCTAATTAGGGTTGGTGGGAGGCTGGCGCCATCTCAGCCAACTCCGGGCAAAAGCGTGGTACACCTTGGACAACTCGCCAGGCCATCGTAGTGCCACCAACCAGGAAGGGTGGAAGCATGCACATGTTTCCTCCCTGTTATGGAATGCAACCACTGGCCTCTTGTCGAACTGCTGCGCATGCATATTTATCATACTAGGAAGGATCCGCTTTCTCCTATCCAGATAAACTCACAGGTGATCACAGCACCTAGCACTGCCCATGACTGGTTGGTGATCGCTGTGAAGGACAGGGAAGCGAGAGTGTGCCATCATTTCCTCCATTCTTTGAGATTTCCTCAATCACTAGGCTTTAAACATTTCCCCCTGACTCTTCACATTCTTGAGTACAAATGGTGGAAAGAATATCTGATGATTAGCTGAAGATCTGAGACTGAACCTTAGAAGAATCCTCGCTCCAGTGTTCTCTGGATTCTTTCCACACATTTCTTATTTTTCTTGTTCTGCCCTGCCTAATACCTGCAGAGTTTTTACTCTGCCCAAAGAAACCAGAGAATAAATAATTCAATAAGGAAGGAAGGAAAATTCTGGCATGGGATTTTTGGACAGCTGCCAGCTTAAAATTTTTGTGCAATATTTTGGCATGGTTTTCAGATTTCATGGGCCAATTTGATGTCCACTAACTCAGAAAGGTTCCTGGATTTCCTGGTTCTGTTGCTACGCCTCTGCAGCAGCTGTGTGTCCACAATCACTTTTCGGCTTAAATAATAACAGAACAATAATGTAAATCTAAAAACGAACTTTTTAAATCTTGTAAGAAACCCCAACATTATCTTCGACGGTTGTGTTGGCAAGTTATTTATAAAAAATAGCATAAAATATTAATTGTGTAAAATGACTACCACAAAGTAATGACTATTATTTCCTCTGGTCTCATGTATATCAAATCACGCCACTCAAAACTGACTTCACAGGCAGAAAAGAATAGCAAAACTGACCTGACAAGTGTCTGTAAATTCCTTCACATTTGAATTGTTTCACTTCTTCTTCCTGATGTTAAAGTACGAAACTTGCCCATCCAGTTTTCAACAGTATTTATCACATGTCCAGTAAGCGGAACTTCTCCTGTGCACATGTCCTGTATTTATTGAACCAACCAGAGCTCCATGTAACAAAAGGAATTCTGGATGAAGAAGAGCTTTAATGTTGTTCGAATTTCAGACACTGAAGAGAGTTAAATACCAAAGAGTAAGTTCGACCCATGGAAAATCAGTCAGAGGAAATGTTCTGCCCTATTCTGATCTGTGACTGCATGTGTCAGTATCTGTATTGTCCCCTTTAGTTCTCAGTAACCCAGTGATGGCAGTTTCTTAAGGTGACGCAGTGGATCAAAGTCTTTTCATTGTTTATATATATATATGTATGTATGCATGTGTCTTCTTTTCCTTTTGGCTGTTCCCTTCAGGGGTTGCCACAGCAAATCATCTGCCTCCATCTCACCCTGTCCTTTGCATCTTTTTCCCTTACGCCAACAACCTTCATGTCTTCCTTCACCACATCCATATATCTTTTCTTTGGTCTTCCTCTAGGCCTTCTGCCTGGTAGTTCCAACCTCAGCATCCTACTGCCAATATACTCACTATCCCTCCTCTGTACATGTCCAAACCAGCTCAAGCTAGCCTCTCTGACTTTGTCTCGAAAACATCTGTCCCTCTGATGTACTCATTTCTCATCCTATCCATCCTCGTTACTCCCAGAGAGAACCTCAACATTTTCATCTCTGCTACTTCCAGCTCTGCCTCGTGTCTTTTCCCCAGGGCCACTGTTTCTAAACCATACAACATCGCTGGCCTCATCACCATCTTGTACACTTTTCCTTTCATTCTTGCCGATACCCTCCTATCACACATCATACCGGACACTTTTCTCCAACCATTCCAACCTGCCTGCACATGCTTCTTCACCTCTTTTCCACACTCTTCATAACGTTGGATTTTTGAGCCTAAGTACTTAAAATCCTCCACCTTCTTTATCTCTGCTCCCTGTAACCTCACCGTGCCTCTTGGGTCCTTCTCATTCACACAGATGTATTCTGACTTACTGAAGCTAACTTTCATTCCTTTCCTTTCCAGGGCATACCTCCACCGCTCTAGATTTTCCTGCACTTGTTCTCTACTCTTACTACGGATCACAATGTCATCTGCAAACATCATAGTCCATGGAGATTCTTGTCTAACCTCGTCTGTCAGCCTGGCCATCACCATAGCAAACAAGAACAGGCTGAGAGCTGACCCTTGATGCAGTCCCACCTCCACCTTGAATTCTTTGGTCATGCCGACAGCACACCTCACCACTGTCTTACATCTCTCATACATGTCCTGCACCAGTCTAACATACTTCTCTGCCACTCCAGACTTCCTCAAGCAATACCACAAGTTCTTCTCTTGGGACCCTGTCATATGCTTTCTCCAGATCCACAAAGGCACAATGCAGCTCCCTCTGACCCTCTCTGTACTACTCTATTAACATCCTCAAAGCAAACATTGGATCTGCGGTGCTCTTTCGTGGAATGAAACCAAACTGTTGTTCAATGATGCTGACCTCTGCCCTCAGTCTAGCTTCCACTATTTTTTCCCATAACTTCATCATATGGCTAATCAACTTTATCCCTCTGTAACTGCCACAACTCTGCACGTCTCCCTTGTTCTTAAAAATGGGCACCATCACACTCCTCTTCTATTCCTCCGGCATCCTCTCACTCTATAAGACCTTGTTGAATGTTCTTGTCAGAAAATCTACTGCTACCTCTGCTAGACACTTCCATACCTCCACCGGTATGTCATCAGGACCAACTGCCTTTCCACTCCTCATCCTCTTCAATGCCCTCCTCACTTCACCCTTACAAATCTTTGCTACTTCCTGGTCCTCAATGGTCACCTCTTCTACTCTTTTTTCTCTCTCATTTTCCTCATTCATCAGCTCTTCAAAGTACTCTTTCCATCTTCCCAGCACACTTCTGTCATCAGTCAATACATTTCCCTCTCTGTCCTTAATCACTATAACTTGCTGCACGTCCTTCCCATCTCTATCTCTCCTTTCTTTGCCAACCTGTATAAATCATTTTCTCCCTCCTTACTGTCCAACCTATCATACAAGTCATCATACGCCCTCTGTTTGGCCTTTGACACCACTACCATTGCCTTACGCTGTGTCTATGTACTCCTGTTTACCCTCTTTGGTCCTCTCAATGTCCCACTTCTTCTTAGCTAATCTCTTCTTTTGTACACACTTCTGCACTTCCTCATTCCACCACCAAGTCTCCTTATTTACTTTCCTTACAGAGGACACACCAAGTACTCCCCTACCTGTCTCCCTGATCACATTTCCTGTGGTTGTCCAGTCATCTGGAAGCATTTCCTGACCTTTGTCTTCTTCACCTTCCCCACCATCAGCACTGTCCTATGCTGTCTGGCAACACTCTCACCCACTACTACTTTGCAGTCACTGACTTCCTTCAAATTGCATCGTCTACGCAAGATGTAGTCTACCTGTGTGCTCCTACCTCCGGTTTTATAAGTCACCCTGAACTCCTGTCTCTTCTGGAAGAAAGTATTCACCACAGCCATTTCCATCCTTTGTGCAAAATCATTCAACATCTGTCCTTCTGCGTTCCTGTCCTTGATACCAAACCTGCCCATCAGTTCCTCGTCACCTCTGTTGCCTGCACCAACATGTCCACTGAAGCGTTTCCTGTCATAGTTCCAACATTCAAACTCTCAGTCCTAGACTCATGCTTTTCCTCTTCTCTCTCCGCCTACGGACACACCTCCCGCCTCTTCTTCGACCAACAGTAGTCCAATTTCCACCAGCACCCAGTTGTTTAACAGCACTGATGGTGGTCGTTGTTAACCCGGGCCCCGACCGGTATGGAGGTAATATTTGTGATTTGCTTATGAAGTCTGTCATTGGTTTTACGTCGGATGCTCTTACTGACACAACCCTCTGCATTTATCTGGGCTTGGGACTGGCGTGACGGAGAGACACTGGCTTGTGCCCCCCCCACGCCTTCTCTTTATTTTCTTCTAAAGCTCATGTACAAAATCAGTCCATTCACAGACTTTTCCAGAAAACTTCTTTATGAATGACTGTGTTTGTATTCTACACTAAATCATGTTCAGAAACAGAAAAGGAGTAAAACTCACCTTTCACCTTTTGTGAAAAATGTAATATTGAATATATCGTCATTTCCCTCCCTGCATCTCCTTTCCTACTGAATGTAAATTATTAAAATATCTGCCAATGTCAGTACAAGGAATTTAAATAGCAACGTCTTTATGGGTGTGCCAAATCCAGGTGTGGTGTGCACTGTAAACACTCAGGTGAATAATCTCCAGTACAATGCCCTGTCAGTGTTTTTACACCTGAGCCTTCAGGCTCAGAGCTCACCTCAGTTCCCATAGCATGGAGTGACTCGGAGTTCAACTCCTCCTGGTACTCAATTATACTGCTTGGTGGACAAAGGCACAGTTGTGGTTACATTACCCAGAGGTCTTAGCACAGTGTGGGTCTAACAGTGAATCATCCTCACGACCTCTCGATCATAAGCCTGCAACCTAACCACAACTCCACTGGCCCCTCAAGCACAATACTCGGTGTTTGGTTCTACCTTTTTTATTCTGTGTAAACTGAGTATTAAGAAAGACATAATTGCATTGCATTTAAAAAAAAAAAAAAGAAAGAAAAAAAGAAAACAGACACGTGATCAAGAATTTCTCCTGCAAAAATTTATGAGTTTTATAATGATTGTAAAGACAATACAGGATTGGTTCGTTCAGAGGAAACTCTACATGCAGTTCACGCAGGATAAGCTGGAGTGTGCTGATCAGCAGAAGTGTGGAAAGATAGAAAGTGTTTAACTGTACAGGGTCTTTGATATTTATACATGTGCCTCTGTTTACAAAAAGCATAACAGAACAGAAATCAAAGAAAATAAATAGTACGTACCCAATTTTACAGTTCACACACGAAGAGAGTCATTTCTTTTGTTTGACGCTTCAATCTAGTACAAAATACATAAAAACAGTAAGCTAATACCATTAGCCCAATAGCTCAACAAGTTTTGTTAATACTTCTGAATCCTATATTTAAAAAAATAAAATAAAAATCTTTTTCTTCTTTTACTTTCGGCTGCTCCCTTCAGGGGTCGCCACAGCAAATCATCCGCTTCCACCTCACCCTGTCCTCTGCATCTTCTTTTCTGACTCCAACGACCTTCATGTCTTCCTTCACCACATCCATAAATCTCTTCTTCGGTCTTCCTCGAGGCCTTCTCCCTGGTAGTTCCAACCTCAGCATCCTACTGCCAATGTACCCACTATCCCTCCTCTGTACATGTCCAAACCATCTCAATCCAGCCTCTCTGACTTTGTCTCCAAAACATCTTACGTGGGCTGTCCCTCTGATATACTCATTTCTGATCCTATCCATCCTCGTTACTCCCAGGGAGAACCTCAACATTTTCATCTCCGCTACCTCCAGCTCTGCCTCCTGCCTTTTCCTCAGCGCCACTGTTTCTAAGCCATACAACATCGCTGGCCTCACCACCATCTTGTACACTTTTCCCTTCATTCTTGCTGACACTCTCCTATCGCACATCACACCGGATACTTTTCTCCAACCATTCCAGCCTGCCTGCACACGCTTCTTCACCTCTTTTCCACACTCTCCATTGCTCTGGATTGTTGAGCCTAAGTACTTAAAATCCTCCACCTTTGTTATCTCTGCTCCCTGTAACATCACCGTTCCTCCTGGGTCCTTCTCATTCACACACATGTATTCTGATTTTCTGAGGCTAACCTTCATTCCTCTCCTTTCCAGGGCATACCTCCACCTCTCTAGATTTTCCTGCACTTGTTCTCTGCTCTCACTACAGATCACGATGTCATCTGCAAACATCATAGTCCATGCAGATTCTTGTCTCACCTCGTCTGTCAGCCTGTCCATCACCATAGCAAACAAGAAGGGGCTCAGAGCTGACCCTTGATGCAGTCCCACCTCCACCTTGAATTCGTCGGTCACACCGACAGCACACCTCACCACTGTCTTACATCTCTCATACATGTCCTGCACCACTCTAACATACTTCTCTGCCACTCCAGACTTCCTCATGCAATACCACAGTTCTTCTCTTGGCACCCTGTCATATGTTTTTTCCATATCCACAAAGGCACAATGTAGCTCCCTCTGACCTTCTCTGTACTTTTCTATTAACATCCTCAAGGCAAACATTGCATCTGTGGTGCTCTTTCTTGGCATGAAACCAAACTGTTGTTCACAAATGCTGACCTCTGCCCTTAGTCTAGCTTCCACTATTCTTTCCCATAACTTCATCGTATGGCTCATCAACTTTATCCCTCTGTAGTTGCTGCAACTCTGCACGTCTCCCTTGTTCTTAAAAATGGCCACCAGCACACTTCTCCTCCACTCCTCCGGCATCTGCTCACTCTCTAGTACCTTGTTGAATGTTCTTGTCAGAAAATCTACTGCTACCTCTCCTAGACACTTCCATACCTCCACAGGTATATCATCAGGACCAACTGCCTTTCCATTCTTCATCCTCTTCAATGCCCTTCTCACTTCACCCTTACTGATCTTTGCTACATCCTGCTCCTCAATGGTCACCTCTTCTACTCTTTTTTCTCTCTCATTTTCCTCATTGATCAGCTCTTCAAAGTACTCTATCCATCTTCCCAGCACACTTCTGTCATTAGTCAATACAGTTCCCTCTCTGTCCTTTATCAATCTAACTTGCTGCACGTCCTTCCCATCTCTATTTCTCTGCTGTGCCAACCTGTATAGATCATTTTCTCCCTCTTTACTATCCAACCTATCATACAAGTCATCATCGCCCTCTGTTTGGCCTTAGCCACTGCTACTTTCGCCTTACGCTGTGTCTCCCTGTACTCCTGTTTACTCTCTTCGGTCCTCTCAATGTCCCACTTCTTCTTGGCTAACCTCTTCCTTTGTACACACTCCTGCACTTCCTCATTCCACCACCAAGTCTCCTTATCTACTTTCCTTCCAGAGGACACACCAAGTACTCTCCTACCTGTGTCCCTGATCACATTTGCTGTGGTTGTCCAGTCATTTGGAAGCACTTCCTGGCCACCCAAAGCCTGTTTCAACTCCTCCTTGAAGACAACACGACACTCTTCCTTTTTCAGCTTCCACCACTTTGTCTTCTGCTCTGCTTTTGCCTTTTTCACCTTTCTCACCATCAGAGTCATCCTGCACACCACCATCCTATGCTGTTTGGCAACACTCTCACCCACTACTACTTTGCAGTCACTGACTTCCTTCAAATTACATCGCTTACACAAGATGTAGTCTACCTGTGTGCTCCTACCTCCGCTTTTATAAGTCACCCTATGCTCCTGTTTCTTCTCAAAGAAAGTATTCACCACAGCCATTTCCATCCTTTTTGCAAAATCTATCAACATCTGTCCTTCTGCGTTCCTGTCCTGGATACCAAACCTGCCCATCACTTCCTCGTCCCCTCTGTTGCCTGCACCAACATGTCCATTGAAGTCTGCACCAATGACCACTCTTTCACCTCTGGTGGTACTCTGCATCACTTCATCTAAGTCACTCCAGAATCTCTCCTTCTCTTCTAGCTCACATCCTGCCTGTGGGGCATAAGCACTAACAACATTGAGCATTACACCTTCAATTTCTAACTTGAGACTCATCACTCTGTCTGACACTCTTTTCACTGTTAGAACATTCCTGACAAACTCCTCCTTCAAGATGACTCCGACTCCATTTCTCTTCCCATCCACACCGTGATAAAATAGCTTAAACCCTGCTCCTAAGCTTTTAGCTTTGCTACCTTTCCACCTGGTCTCCTGAACACACAGTATGTCCACCTTCCTCCTCTGCATCATGTCAACCAGCTCTCTACCTTTTCTGTGCATAGTTCCAACATTCAAAGTCCCCACTCTCAGTCCTAGACTCATGCCTTTCCTCTTCTCTCTCTGCCTGCGGACACGCCTCCCACCTCTCCTTCTTCGACGTCTTCGACCAACAGTAGTCCAATTTCCATCAGCACCCTGTTGATTGACAGCACTTAAAAAAAAGATAAACACTTGTGGTGTTCACTGATGCAAATATGCATACAGGTATGTGAAAATACAAGTCAAATGAATGCCCTGTAGTACATCTTAAAAGTACTGTACTTTTGATTTCCAAAACAAACAGAATTTAAATACATAATTATGAGAATGTTTATATTCTGTTCCTGCGTGTGTCCCAATTTACATAAACACTTACTGAAGTAAATGTGGAGTTAATGGACCTGATGGAGAGCTTGAATTATGAGCAATAGTGAGTTTTATCAGGTCTGTGTTGGATGCAGGACGGTGATGCCGAGTTCACTTCTGTTTTTATTCACACTTTCTGTTCCTTCATCAACAGGTGTGTTAACAGGTGTGAACTCCCACAAGGCCAGTGCTTCTCACGTAGTGGGGGTGCGGAGTGATGTCGGGAGGGCACACACAGGTATGACCCTAGGGAACACTCTTTTTTACCATACTGTACTAGAATTAAGTGTATTTGTGCATGCTCTACAGTAGGTGGCAATGATGCTCTCACTGTGTTCCCAGTGATATAGGGAAAAAGTAGTGAGCAAAGGATATGAAGTGGGCGTCACAAAATAATTGAGAAGCACTGCATAAGGTGTTCTTGAAGTGTGGAGGAATACATGCGGAGGAATACGAGGCTAATCAGCCCGGAAAAGCCATTTCCCCGGCTGAGTTAGTAAATCAAAATTTTGCTCATTGGATGAGGCAGATTTTTGGTGGGAACAAAGCTTGTCTCATGGAAAATTGGTTGTAAAAGACACTAGTAAGTCAAGGTACCATTGCATATTTAAGTTGTGTTACTGGTGTATCAAAAATAGGTTTTTAATAACAAAATAATTTCAATTTAAATGTTAAATTTTTAAGGAATCAGGCTTAAATTAATGTTTAAAAAATCTAATTGCATAACTTTTAACTTAGAAATGAACTGCTCTCCACTGCCCTATATTAACTCCAAATGCTCTTAAAAGAAAATTGAATCATTTTTTGTTGATTGAGTGGATCTTTACACTTAATGAGTAAAGTGTCCTCAGGTCACTGATGTACAGTACATGACGAGTGAAGGTTAGTACTTCTGGTCTGATCCCATAGAAGAACTAGTTTTGCACAAACTACTGAAACTGTTAATGCTGGATATGATCGAAAAGAGTGACAGTGGGGGTAAGGTGGTGGATTACTGGTCCTAGGGTCGGGGGTTCATACCCCTCTGTCAATGGTTGTGTCTTGCTGTGCCCCAGTGTAGCTAACTGGATTATCAAAGGTCAACCATGTCTCTAATTGTCTGTGGTGAGAGGCTGTAAAAGAACCATTGGCGATACGACTGTCAATGATGTTACGTCACAATGACCTTTGACCCCGCTGAAAAAAAGCCAACATTTCCATGCGCTGAACCTTCTTCGTGAGCAAGGAATGTCATACAGAAGAAAAGGAAATGTGGACTTATACATAACCTACCGACAGCACGCGATGTTTAAAAGTTAATAATAAGGTATGGTGGATTTTTTTAACGCTGTCAATTTTGGGTACAGGTATCCTTTAAATTCATAAATATTTCAGTTTCTGCTCAATTTATTTCTATAGATTTTATTTTTAAGCTGATTTCATGAGGGGGGGGCAATCAGCATGTCTTCCATATTTTCTCCCCTGATTAGTCATATCTAACTCCTTCCTTCCCCCAACAAGTGTTGCCTCCATAACAAATATGACTACCACCATCCAGGGAGAGGCGTAAGCATGCATGCATGCTCTTTGTCCTGTGGGAGCTCGACCATTCAACTTCTTTAGACTCCAGGTTGTGGATGGTATTAATCTGCATGGGAACTCTCATTCTCCTGGTTGATAGTCACACACCATGTCAATGCACCATTCAGGAGTCAGTTATACCTTTATAAACAATAACCCATCACGAAAATGAAAACCATTTTAGACAGTTTTTTTTCGATGAAAAATGGGTTCCATTGTATAGTTCTCCATGGACTTTTATGATAAGTCAATAAAACTATTGAACGTTTTTTTCAGTCAGGGACAGCACATGTTAGATGTTTTGGAGACAAAGTCAGAGAGGCTAGATTGAGATGGTTTGGACATGTACAGAGGAGGGATAGTGAGTATATTGGTAGTAGGATGCTGAGGTTGGAACTACCAGGCAGAAGGCCCAGAGGAAGACCAAAGAGAAGATTTATGGATGTGGTGAAGGCGGACATGAAGGTCGTTGGAGTAAGAGTAGAAGATACAGAGGATAGGGAGAGATGGAGGCAGATCATTTGCTGTGGCAACCCCTGAAGGGAACAGCCAAAAGGAAAAGAAAAAGAAGAAGAGACTCTCTCTGGAGTACCTCTACACTGTTCACGCTCCAGGAGGACATTTCCCAGAGTGCACTGTTGTTAGTCTGGTGGATGGACATGTTCTTTGACAGCAACATCAAGAAGACGACCCCAAAGACGAACTGGATAAAGAAGATTAATGCAGTTGATGTACAGTTCTGGGATAAAGAGAAACAGCGTACAATGGATCAGTAAGAGAACCTCAAGGTTCTGTTAAATAAAGCATTGATAGGCTTTAGTCACTTTACAGCTGTGCACCACAAATGCTTTCTTCTCAAAATTCATTTATTTTCTGAACCACTTATTCCTAATTAGAGTAATGGGGAGACTGGCGCCTATATCAGCTCTCTCTGGGTGAGGGCAGTTTAAACCCTGGACAGCTTTCCAGGCCATTGCAGGGCATAAACATGCTAATGGAAACACAATAGCCTCCTCTTTGCAAACAACAGCAATGGTTCTTTTACAGCCTCTCACCACAGATAATGAGAGACATGGCCTTTGATATCCCAGGTAGCTGCACTAGGGGGACAGGAGTGACAACCCAGTTATAGTGCTTAAACCTCTAACCTTCTGATCAGTAATCCAGTACCCTACCACCAGCCCACTACTGCCCTGACTGGAGTTTGCGGTCTTGTTACGGGGCTCCTCCCAACATATTTAAACAACTTAACATTTGGCCTCACATTATCTTCAATCACTATGTAACAGGATGTAGAATTCAGTTGAATCAGTGACTGTATTTCAACCGCACCATTCTGTTAATGTGTGACTGTGTACAAACAACCTGTGTTTGATTCAAATGTCGAGCGCATTATTCAAAAGGTCTGGTCATGGCCTATATCCTAAATTGTAATGCTTTATAAATTCAAACATTTTTTAGAGCCCAAAGGCTTTTTCCCGACATACCTCCCAATCAGGATAAATTTGTCTGGTCTCATTCTCATTATAAACATGAGTTTTGGTAAAATGAGTCATATTTTCATGAAGATGAATTTTGAGTTGGCACTGGTGGTCTAATGGATAAGGCACAGGATCGCTGATCCTAAGGTTGGGGGTTCGAGTCCCCACAAGGTTGTCACTGCCCCCCCACTGCAGCTAAATGGGTTATCAAAGGTGGGCCATGTCTCTCACTGTCTATGGTGAGAGGCATGTAAAAGAACCATTGCTGACCTTCGTAAAGAGTAGCTGCAAAGCCGTCAGCGTGTTTCTGTCCCTTGCTAAAGGGTTGTGACAGGAAGGGCATCCGACGTAAAAACCTATGCCAAATCAAATGTGTGAATTAGATGATTCGCTGTGGCGACTCCCGAGGAACGGAAAAGGCCAAAAGGAAGGAAGGATTACCATAGAAAGGTTTAAAGTATTAGGTTTCAGATGAGGTATAACATAAATCTCTAGCACATGTAGAAGTTAAGCATCCGAACTCTAAATATGATCATGTCTGTAACCGTTGAACTGAGAAATCTGCCTGTAATGAATCAATGCAGCCAAATGCCTCATCATGTCATTAGTGAAGTGCATGAATGGATGAAGGAGATTCCCACTGTCCCTACCTACTATCTAATGAAACCACAGCCAATGCAGTAGGCTTGTCAGAATCAGTTGGGAAAGAAGACCCTGTTGAGCTGAACTCTAGTCTGGGACTGTGAAGAGACTTGAGGGGTGTAGAATAAGCGGGAGGCCCTGCTGCACCAGCTTTTATTACAAAATACAAGAAGCAATTGCACAATAACAGCAGCACATCACAGTAGAATGTACACTTTTATGGCTTCTGTTTTAACTCAATCAGGAATGGTAGCTGTGTGTAAAACTCATTTATGGCTCTTTATCAATTGAATTTTGGTCTGTAGTTTTTCTCTGAAGGAGCAGAGATGTTACATTTTTATAAACTAATTAAAACTTGATTAAAACTTTTAAATTTCCACTAAATTAGTTTTTTTTCCGTAGCTCGGAGCAATAAGATGCGACATCGAACTCATTTTACCAAAACTGGTCACATATGTGCTTCTATACCAACAGTTATATATTTCCTACAGATCTCATGTTACAGTTTGGGGGCTTAATATTTCTTGATTTCTTGACAATTTCTGCACTCTGGCTGAATTAACTGGGTTGGCTAGTCCTAGAAAATTTGTCAGTTGTTTGAAATGTAAACCATTTATAGGTTATTGGTTTAATTATTAAATCGATAACTCAGCATTTTCAAATTCAGGCCTGGAAATGAACTCCACCCTCAGTCTCATATCTTCTCAGCAGATGCTGCCTTGTCGATGGTTGAGAAACTTGTGCGCCTCAATGACCTCAAGAGCTATGCTAACGGGTAGGGTTTCCAGGAACCCTACCAGGGTTGGGCCTGGTAGGGTTTCCCATGTCAGACAGGTCTTCGGGGTAGAGACCAGACTAAAAGCATCCAACCAGCCCTCCAGGTTATAGGGGGTTGAGCGTATGGCTAACAACCAAACCTTGTAAAAATAGTATGTTATGGAAACAGCAACAAATGTAGCTCCAATCAATCGTGCTCACCTTCCGGAGCCTCAGAATGAAGCTAGTATGACTGCCAGTGGCCAAAGCCAAGAGGACACTACTGGCACGAAGACAGAAGTACTGAATATGAAACATAAAACCAAAGTGGGCATCTGGAACGTACGCACCATGTACGAGACGGGAAGACTGGCCCAAGTAACATCAGAAATGCGGCGATACGACCTGACACTTTTAGGTGTAAGTGAATGCAGATGGACAGACAGTGGAGAGATCAAGACTGCAAACAGAGAGACTGTGCTTTACTCAGGGCAGAGAGATGGTCAACATCGAGAAGGGGCTGCCCTGATCTTGAAGAAAGGGACTGAGTGATGCCTTCTGCATTGGAAACCAATCAGCAGTTGACTTATGGGTGCCAGATTGAAGGGTCAGCATATTAACTTCTCAATTAGCCAGTGCTACGCCCCGACCAATGACAGCACTGAGGAGGACAAGGACACCTTCTACAACTGGAAGCAGCTATATTGGATGTGCCATCACACAATTTGATGCTCATGATGGGCGACTTCAATGTCAAGGTAGGCAGAGACAACAAGCACTTCGAACGTGTCATTGGGAAGGAAGGCTGCGGGCTTATGAACGAAAATGGTCTCCGTCTGGTTGAGATATGTGCTAGCCACAACTTAGTTATAGGAGGCACCTTCTTTCAACATCAAGACATCCACAAGCTCACATGGAGCTCACCTAATGAACAAGATGTGAACCAAATCGACCATATTATTATAAATGGCACGTGGCGATGATCCCTCCTTGATGTCAAAATGAAATGCTGATATCAGCAGCGACCATTGTCTTGTTGCAGCGTCTCTTAGGCTGAAACTCAGAAGCGCTGGTAAGAAATCAGCTGGTATGCAGAAACCTGATGTCAGCCTCCTTAAGAATCCTAGACACAAGTACAACTTCATTCTCCAGCTGAAGAACAGGTTCGAGGTTTTTAGGGAAGAAGATGCTGAAACTGAGGATGGAACAGTTCAGGTCAACAAGCTGTGGGACGACGTGAAGACTGTCTACACAGGCACATGGAATAAAGTGCTAGGCCCCTGAAAGAAAACCCAGAGCAAGGACTGGATTAGTGAAGCAACCTATGAGGCTATCGCAATAAGGCGCAATCTGAAGTCACGACTACTCTGCGCTAAATCGGCAAGAATACAAGAAAACCTGAAAGCTCAATACCGAGAAGCCAACAAGGTTGTCAAGAAGATGGCCAGGAAAGGCAAGCGAGAACATGTAGAAGAGATGGCATCTCAAGCAGAAAAAGCAGTGATATTAGGGCCCCAAAGTGAGCTATACAAGATAACGAAGCAGGTATGTGGAAAGTTCTGTAACAACAGCAACGCACCTGTGAAGGACAAGCAAGGAAGACTTCTTACAACCAAGGGGGACCAAGAGAGGCGCTGGGCCGAACATTTCCATGAAGTCTTGAACCAACCTGACCCTACAACTACAGCTGATGTTCAATCTCTAGGTCTTGAGCTCAACATCCCGATTGACCAGCCTGACCTGCATGAGATCGAAGGAGTTATCAAAGCATTGAAGAATGGGAAGGCACCAGGGCCTGACTTACTATGCCTGGAATTCTTCAAGGCAGACCCAGCCTTATCAGCAAAGATCCTCTTCGATGTTTTTGAAGCCATATAGAACTGTGGCGATGTTCCAACAGACTGGAAGCGAGGGATAATCATCAAAATTCCTAAGAAAGGAACGCTCACTGACTGCAACAACTGGCGATTAATAACTCTACTCTTGGTACCAGGAAAATTCTTGGAAAAATCATCTACAATAGAATATGTAGTGCAGTAGACAGTCATCTTTGCCAAAACCAAGCTGGATTTCGTAAAGGGAGGCGCTGTGTGGACCACATATTTGCTCTGAGGAATATCATTGAGCAATGTGCCGAGTGGCAACGAGGGCTGTACATAAACTTCATTGACTTTATGAAGGCATTTGATAACGTACACAGAGACACCCTCTGGAAGATCCTAGAGGCTTATGGCGTCCCTGAAACTCTCAGGAACATCATCAAGAGCTATTACGACATCTTTTCTTGCTGTGTTGGTAGCAGCAACATTATGTTTGAGGTGAAAACGGGAGTACATCAGGGTTGTGTCCTATCAACCTTGCTTTACAACCTTGTGATTGATTGGGTCATGTGCCGCACAACCGGGGACAAGAAGAGAGGAATTAGGTGGACTTTGCTGACAACCCTTGAAGATCCTGATTACGCTGATTACTTAGCTCTCCTTGCTCATTCGCATAAGGCCCTCCAAGAGAAGATGGACAGGCTTACATCCTTTGCATCTCAGGTGGGATTAAGAGTCAACACAGAGAAAACTGAAGTACTGGCTCTGAACAGCCCCAACCCTAACCCCATTACTCTTGGAGAGGATGACGTTCGGTACATTGACAAATTTTCCTACCTGGGCAGTATTGTCACTAAAGAAGGAGGTGCAGATGAGGATATCAAGAGCAGATTGACCAAAGCTAGGACAGTCTTCTGGATGCTGAACAACGTGTGGAAATCCTCAAAATACAGTGTAGCAACAAAGCTGAAACTGTATAAGAGCTTTATCTTTACGGTGCTGAGTGCTGGCGGATGACTGATGCTGACGTAGACAAAGTAAATGTTAGCCATACAAAGAACCTACACAGAATCCTAAGAATTTTCTAGCCTTCAACAATCACAAACGATGTCCTCATGGAATGGTGTGACAGTGAGTATGTGTCAAGAACAATCAAGAAACGAAGATGGACCTGGGTCGGTCACGTGTTACGCCGGGAACCAGATTCTCTTCTTCATACTGCTCTACATTGGACGCCTGAGGGGAAACGACGTCGGCGCAGGCCGAAGGCAACATGGAGGCGTACAGTGGAAGCCGAAATGAAAACGGTTCGCAAATCGTGGGGACAAGTGAGACAGATGGCGGATGACCGCGATGAGTGGAGGAAGTTTCTTGCTGCCCTATGTGCCACCCAACATAACAGGCAGTAAGTAAGTAAGTAAGTACAGTCTCATATGGCACATTGGCTGCCATGACCACATGAAGATAATGGGGATTGCAAACATCCCAAAATATCAAAAGGTGCATATACGATCTTAATAGGAGTCTGATAAAGAAATCACAAACGGTGCTGTAGCGCAGCAATTCTGTTCACATCTTTATAGGAATAACATTCACAAGAAGTATCAGTCAAGATTGAGGCCTCATCATAGCACATGTTAAGGTGATAAATGACTCACTGGTAGCCTTCGACCACAGCTGTGTCTCCCAGCCTGTGTTACTTGAACTTAGTGCAGCCTTTGACACTTTTCATCATATGATTGTCTTTGGCAGATTACAGAAAGTTGTTGGAGTTAAGGGAACTGCCCTCTCCTGGTTTCAATCTTATTTAACTGACCATTATCAGTTTATTGATGTAAATGGTGATTTTTCTGTATGTTCTGTTGCGTTTGGTGTTCCGCAAGGTTCTGTCCTTGGCCCATTGCTTTTTTCTTGTTACATGCTCCCTTTGGGTAATATCATTCGTGGTCATGGTATTAGTCTTCATGGTTATGCAGATGATACACAATTATATACGGTAGGCCCTTGACCATTTGCGGTTTTGCACCTGCATACTCGTGTATTTCTAACAAACCCAAAAGTAACTTGCACGTGATTCAAATTTAGCCAGTGACTGGTAGCTTTTGTTTCTCCCTCCTGCTGATTGGTTAAGATGATGTGTACACCTCTTTTTCTCATTCGTACACAAGTTATCAATGTGCATTTTTAGTACGCTTTTAATCACCAGTTAAGCTCGATGATGCCACCCAAAATTCCCTGCATCTTCTCTAGCTTCTGGTAAGGAGCCTAAGCACCAGAATAAAGGTAATGACATTGCATGTCTCTTCTGAAGAAATAAAAAATTTTACTGAACAAACGACAGTTTCCTCTGAAGTTTTTAACAATATTTATAACAATACTTTAAAACCAAGAGTGATGGAAAATACCTTCAAACATGCCATTTAAGAATAAATGACTAACCTTTCATGGCGAAGTACGTATTTACTTGTTCAAGGTCCAAGGTCACACTGTGTGTGTGTGTGTGTGTGTGTATATATATATATATATATATATATATATATATATAAATATATATCTTCTTTTACTTTCAGCTTTTCCCTTCAGGGGTCACCACAGCGAATCATCTGCCTCCATCTCACCCTATCCTTTGCATCTTCTTCTCTTATACCAGCTACCTTCATGTCCTGCTTCACTAATATTAATATATATATATATATATATATATATATATATATATATATATATATATATATATATATATATATATATATATATATATATATATATATATAAATAAAAGGACAGGACAAAGACTTTCTATTGAAACTCCATTTATCACTACAGAGATGGAGTTTCAATAGAAAGTCTTTGTCCTGTCCTTTTATTTTTATTTGCTCTACCAAAAAGTATTGAGCACTCTCCTATGGAACGATCTACTCAGAAAATCATATAATATATATATATATATATATACTGGTCCTTGTCAAAAAATTAGCAACAGTATTGTGATAAAGTTCATTATTTTCTGTAATGTACTGATAAAAATTAAACTTTCATATATTTTAGATTCATTGCACACCAGCTGAAATACTTCAGGCAAGCCTTTGATAACATGATGTCTATAGTAGTTAGTTAGTTCACCTAAGCAACCAGCCATCCAATGAAAAGAAGGTCTTGAGTTTTCTCTCTTCTACATGTGTTTGTTTGTGGAAGGGAGTGGTGCCGCTCGCATGACATAGAAACAGAAAGAATTTCATGATGCCTAAAACCTCACAATACTAGTCCTTCTCAAAAAATTAGCATATTGTGACTTTGATAGCGGCCTTAAGCTCATCCACAGTGTTGGGTCTGGTGTCTCACAACTTTCTCTTCACAATATCCCACAGATTCTCTATGGGGTTCAGGTCAGGAGAGTTGGCAGGCCAATTGAGCACAGTAATACCATGGTCAGTAAACCATTTACCAGTGGTTTTGGCATTGTGAGCAGGTGCCAGGTCGTGCTGAAAAATGAAAATCTTCATCTCCATAAAGTTTTTTTTTAAAGGCTCCAAAATCTCCTGATAGCTAGCTGCATTGACCCTGCCCTTGATAAAACACAGTGGACCGACACCAGCAGCTGACATGGCACCCCAGACCATCACTGACAGTGGGTACTTGACACTGGACTTCAGGCATTTTGGCATTTCCTTCTCCCCAGTCTTCCTCCAGACTCTGGCACCATGATTTCCAAATGACATGCAAAATTTGCTTTCATCTGAAAAAAAGTGCTTTGGACCACTGAGCAACAGTCCAGTGCTGCTTCTCTGTAGCCCAGGTCAGGCGCTTCTGCTGCTGTTTCTGGTTCAAAAGTGGCTTGACCTGGGGAATGCAGCACCTGTAGCCCAGTCCACTGCTTCCACAGGTCCCCCAAGGTCTGGAATCGGCCCTTCTCCACAATGTTCCTCAGGGTCCGTTAACCTCTTCTGGTTGTGCAGCATTTTCTGCCACACTTTTTCCTTCCCACAGACGTCCCACTGAGGTGCCTTGATACAGCACTCTGGGAACAGCCTATTCACTCAGAGATTTCTTTCTGTGTCTTACCCTCTTGCTTGAGGGTGTCAATGATGGCCTTTTGGACAGCAGTCAGGTCGGCAGTCTTACCCGTGATTGCGGTTTTGAGTAATGAACCAGGCTGGGAGTTTTTAAAAGCCTGAGGAATCTTTTGCAGGTGTCATTGATTCAGATGATTAGGTTAATAGCTCATTTAGAGTACCTTTTCATGATATGCTAATTTTTTGAGATAGGAATTTTGGGTTTTCATGAGCTGTATGCCAAAATCAGCAGTATTAAAACAATAAAAGACCTGAAGTATTTCAGTTGGTGTGCAATGAATCTAAAATATATGAAACTTTAATTTTTATCAGTACATCACAGAAAATAATGAACTTTGTCACAATATGCTAATTTTTTTGAGAAGGACTAGTATTGTGAGGTTTTAGGCATCATGAAATTCTTTCTGTTTCTCTGTCATGCGAGCGGCACAACTCCCTTCCACAAACAAACACATGTAGAAGAGAGAAAACTCAAGACCTTCTTTTCATTGGATGGCTGGTTGCCTAGGTGAACTAACTAACTACTATAGACATCATGTTATCAAAGGCTTGCCATGTCTCGCACTGTCTATGGTGATAAGTTCATGTAAAAGAACCATTGCATAGCCGTCAGCGTGTTTCTACCCCTTGCTAAGGGTTATGTCAGGAAGAGCACCTGATGTAAAAACCTATGCTAAATCAAACATGGGAATCATAGATTCGCTGTGGTGACCCCTGAAAAAAGGAAACATCTGAAAGATTACATTATGAATCTGTCATCTTATATCTTACACTCTATGATGTGCACAGGATTTAAGAATCAAAGTCAGAAAAGAGCAGGATTTATTCACATCTTTATCCCTGTTGGCTGCAAAGCCCTCAGTGTGTTTCTGTCCCTTGCTAAAGGGTTGCGAGGCATGTAAAAGAACCATTGCTGACCTTCGTAAGGAGTAGCTGCAAAGCCGTGAGCGTGTTTCTGTCCCTTGCTAAAGGGTTGTGACAGGAAGGGCAGCCGACATAAAAACCTATGCCAAATCAAATGTGCGAATCAGATGATTCGCTGTGGTGACTCCCAAGAAAGGGAAAAAGCCGAAAGGAAGAAAGAAATCCCTGCAAGAATCTTATCTTACTTTCACCTCTGTGTGATAGTGAGGTTGGTTTAGTTTGTTGGATTGTTTAGCTTCTGTCACTTTACCTACAGTTGGCCTTTAAAACGTTTGGGCTACATAATTCACCTAATTTCTCTTCAGAAACAAAAAACAAACTAACAAAAAAAAACCAAAAACGTGGGCCCTATTTAGGTTTTCAAAAGGTTTCTTATGAGAGGTTTTTTTTTTAGTCGTCCTAAATAAACCAGTATTAGCTTCTACTCCATGCCACTAGGTTGCGGTAATGCACCAAGTAAGAATATAAGAAGAAGAAGAAGAACAACAACAACAACAACAACGCGAATTGAAGAGCGGAAAGTTTAGCTAATTTCTTGTTCTACACGTTCAACATGGCTTGGAGGTATATCCATAAACTTTTATTTTAGTAGTGATAATAGGTGTCATATATAGTATGTATACTGTAGTATAACGTTCAACTTTTATTTTAGTAGCGATAATAGGTGGCATATATAGTATGTAACTGTAGTATAACGTTCAACATGGCCTGGGGATATGTAGACTTTTATTTTTGTAATAATAGGTGTACCTACTGGTATAGCTAGTAAAGTGGGATAACGTTAGCTTGGCTTATAGCCTGCATAGGACTAACGTTAATATATTAATAAATTACATTTATATATATATATATAAATATATATATATATATATATATATATATATATATATACTTACATATATACATACATATACATATATATATATATACAATATATATATATGTATATTAACATATATATATTAACATATATATATGTTTTGCAGCATTTTTCTTAACTTTTTTTCGTATTTTCCTTTAATTTCCTTATTTTTAAAATTTTTTGATGAATATTTTTGAAAAACACGCACTGAAGCCACAGAAATTGAAGCACGAAGTAGCGAGGGGTCCCGGTATATAGACACTATATATATCTTCTTCTTTTCTTTTTGGCTTTTTCGGTTCTCAGAAGTCGCCACAGCGAATCATCTGATTCACACATTTGATTTGGCATAGGTTTTTTTTTTACATCGGATGCCCTTCCTGTCACAACCCTTTCGCAAGGGACAGAAACACGCTGACGGCTTTGCAGCTACTCTTTACGAAAGTCAGCAATGGTTCTTTTACATGCCTCTCACCATAGACAGTGACAGACATGGCCCGCCTTTGATAATCCAGTTAGCTGCACTGGGGGGACAGTGACAACCCTGTGGGGACTTGAACCCCCAACCTTAGGATCAGTGATCCTGTGCCCTATCCACTAGACCAGACACTATATATATATATATAAATAAATAATTAATATAATGGTGTAATATAGACTTCTAATCTGGCCCATAGGCCTACATCTTAGACTGACTTTCCTCTGTCAAATGCGGCTATTGATCGCCTGATGGTAGCCACTATATATGGTTGCTAATGTAAAAATAATCTTTGGGTAGGGTGTGTGTGTGTGGGTTGTAATTATACCCTGTTCGGGTACTTAATTGAAGTAAGTATGAAAATGGAAACAAATGCAAATGTTCATAACACAAGTGTGGGTGTGGTGATGGGTATGAGTGGGTGTTTCTTCTAATTGCAACTTCTTTATGAGTGTGAAGTATTTCAATTGGAATATTAATATATATTATTTTTGGCTAATATATAAGCCAAATATAATATTCATAAACTATAAAAACAGGTGCTAATATGTATCAGGATATGACTGGCTGTGGTGATGGTAGGAGTGGGTGTTGGGGCTAATTACATCCTTTTCAGGTATGTGAAGTGTTTCAATTAAAGCCTGGGAGTACTGATAGTAGCATTGGCTGTTGGTTTTAATCATGTCCTGTAAAAATAAAAAAATAGATGCTAATATTATGAAAAAGGTTGGAGGGAGTGTGGTAATGGAGTGGTGGGTGTTGATGCTAATTGCATCCTGTTCAGGTGTGTAAACATTGTAATGTATTTTAAATGAATATTAAACTATAGGAACTGGTACTACAGCTTGTAAGGGTAGCAGTGGGCCCAGTGATGCCAAGTAGAGGTGTTGATTCTAAGTGCATCCTGTTCAGTTATGTGAGTATTTTCGCAGAACACCAGAAACCCTGTTTCCAACTTCAGTAACATATTTTCTGCAAATATTTACCAATTCCAAACCTTAATATGGTACATAAAATATTTTTGTCAAAATGCCATTACAATGTACTTCTAGCAAGGAACTAACCTTCAGAATTATTTTTACAGATGCACAAACAGAAAAAAATGTTGCCAAGAGATTGGGTTGCAAGATTGTGTGGGTACGTAAATTGTTCAAAACCTGAAGAGAACATTTGGAATAAGAGAAAGGTTAAAAAGTTGTAACTTACATAAAAACTTGGCATAAAAAGTGGAAAAAACTAGTTCAATGAAATTATACAAGGTTTATCTAGATGAGAGAAAAACGCTAATTTTGCAGGTTTTATCTTTATAAATATGTTGGTATTTACCAGCCCCACATGGATTACTTGGGCAATGTCATCTTTTTGTTAGTATAATTTGGCTTATATTGCTATTACAAGATAATGCATGTTTGTTGAGCTCACACATGTCCAACACACATTGTTATATATTGTACTTGTAACTGTATTTCTCCCAGGCAGATCATGGAAAGTCACGTGTCCTGCACATATCTGTCACCAGCTTGCATGACTTTGGAGGAATGTTCACTCGCCTCTTCTAATCCTTCCACAATGACCAACAACCCCCCCCCCCATTTATACACTTACACCCTGATGGTGGGCTACAGGAACTATACCGTATCTGATGCTTCATTCCAAAATCAGATGCTTCACAAATGACTTAAAAATGGCGTGACACTACGCCGATATCCCTCGGCCATTGCTAAAATCTAAGGGAATTGGCAAAGATCAAAGGACATTTATACAAATTAACATTCCCCTGCACAGGTCCAGGACACGTGTCATGCCGCCCGCTTGCCTGCCCAGCCACCGCCAAAGCAACAACAATATCCCCAGCCATCAATGGATGACGGATAAAAATGAGTTCTGATAAAAAAAAAGGTCAAGTGCCAAAATGTTATCAAAAGTTTGGTGCCAGTGGATTTTACTTCCAAATTACATATAGTTTTGATATATTAAGAAATTTTATGTCAAAAGCAATATAGTCAATGACTTTTGTCACTTCTATTTGGTTGCTTGACATAAGACCAGATATTGGATATTTTAATTATGCTTAATGAATATATCACGTGGCTTGTCACATTTTTTTTTTGTTTGTTTTAAATTGAGCAAGTCAGCAGTAGCATCCCATGATAAAGATTTGCTGAAAATTTTATGTCACTACTTTTGTAGTTTGTGTTATTTCAAAAAATATAAATTTTAGGTTAATTGACTAAACTTTGATTTAACACTTTTTGCGACATTACAGTATCTCAGTCGGACAATGGTGGAATGCACCCTCCGGGTCGGGAATGAGGTCCTGCCCCAAGTGGAGGAGTTTAAGTATCTTGGGGTCATGTTTACGAGTGAGGGAAGGATGGAGCGAGAGATCGACAGACGGATCGCTGCAGCCTCTCATGTTAAGCAGTGCCTGTACCGGTCCGTCGTGGTGAAGAAGGAGCTGAGCCGCAAGGCGAAGCTCTCAATTTACCAGTCGATCTACGTTCCAACCCTCACCTATGGTCACGAGCTTTGGGTAATGACCGAAAGAATGAGATCACGGATACAAGCGGCTGAAATGAGCTTCCTTCGCCGGGTGGCGGGGTTCTCCCTTAGAGATAGGGTGAGAAGCTCCGCCATCCGGGGAGAGCTCGGAGTAGATCCGCTGCTCCTCCGCATTGAGAGGGGCCAGTTGAGGTGGCTCGGGCATCTGGTCAGAATGCCCCCCGGACGCCTCCCTGGTGTGGTGTTTCGGGCATGTCCAACCGGGAAGAGACCCCGGGGTCGACCTAGAACACGCTGGAGGGACAATGTCTCTCAGCTTGTCTGGGACCGCCTCGGTGTCCCCCTGGGAGAGTTGGAGGAAGTGGCTGGGGAGAGGGACATCTGGACCTCTTTGCTGAGGTTGCTGCCCCCGCGACCCGACCCTGGACTAAGCGGAAGATGATGATGATGATGATGCGACATTACATTTTAATTGCCATTTTCTTTAGTATTTCTCTTCTTTTATAGTACCTACTATTACACCCTTAAAAGTCCATAACTCCATTTGTACAGCACACATATAAATAATTTCATCACTGTTTAAAATCATGCAGCATAGTCGATCAGATAAACTGATTTGCTCAGATTTTAATGTTTGTGCGTAAAGCCTGTTTATGGTATGTCTCATCACACATTCAAACGACATTTCATGTGATGTGCGAGCTAATAAGGAACTATGTGCTTTACCAATATTTTATTGTTATGCTTATGGTTTTATGTTTATTGCAGATGCACTGGAAAAGATGCTTCAATGTTCAGAATATGACTCTGTCTCTTTGCCAAAATATAAAGCTTCCAAGTACCATGTATGTGGCTAGGTTTTTGAGCCACAGGACTTCAAAACCCTAGAGCATCCAAATTGGCTGAATGACAAATTAATTTTTAAGAATAAAGGATAGGAACATGCAATTAATAATGCACTTGATGCATGTGTGGTTTTTTCTTGTTATAGGTGATAAATGCTTTTCTGTTGTTGCTTAAAAATGAGAAAAACAAAAGAGACAGTGGACACGTGTTTGTCATGCCATCCTATATGGCTGTGCTGTGGGACAGAAAGCAATATGCTCACTGGATGTACAAAAAGGTTAAACGCAGGAAAATTCAAGCTTTGTAGAGAGGGTGACTCCTTATGGGGACATATGTAGTACTACAGGAATGGCCCAGAGTTTGCAAAATTCGTCACAGGATACAAATACTTCAGTGATTTTATTTTAATATCACAGAACTAATGTTATTCTTTATTCCATCTTCAGATGAATTTGGCATTTTTGTTGTGGCAATCTGAAATAAATTATAGGGACCAGCAGTACTTTATACAGTAGCTCCCTTTGGATTTCTATAAGCTTGAGATCCTTTGCAGAGCTTAGCTTTTTGAGCAAAAAAATAACAAAATTTATACTGAATGCACAAAAATAAATTAATTGCATAATTTTTACACAGTGGTTACGAGAGGAATTCCCTGTAGTGTCTTTGTAGAGGGTTTTTATATTGGGGCATATAAATATTGCATTTTTAATTATGGGTATTTTCTAAACTTGACCAGCTTTCCAAATATATGCAGCGATATCACCATGCTGCGTTTGTTTGGTTTATTATTGGGATTTATTGTAATACTATTATGTTGTCTTTTAGGTCAAACTTTCACGGATTGATTGGGTATTTTTGCCCATAAATGCACATGCAAGCCACTGGATCCTGTTAGCAGCTAACATCCCTTCCATGACAGTGACAGTACTTGATTCGATGCACAACACAAGGAGCACATATGTCAAGAAATGGAGGTGAATATGATTTGTACAGTTGTAAGATTATATGTGAAGAGCTTTTTTTTAATGTATTTTTTTAAGTTGCATCTGCCTTCCAAGTCTGCATCCACTGAAACATTTACTGGAGTGTATCCTCTGTAGAAATGCTCGGATCCTGTCGGTCTTCCTTTCGGCTTTTTCCCTTTTACTTGGGAGTCGCCACAGCGAATCATCTGATTCGCACGTTTGATTTGGCAGAGGTTTTTACGTCAGATGCCCTTCCTGTCACAGCCCTTTTTAGCAAGGGACAGAAACACACTGACGACTTTGCAGCCTACTCTTTATGAAAATCAGCAATGGTTCTTTTACATGCCTCTCACCATAGACAGTGACAGACATGGCCCGCCTTTGATAACCCAGTTAGCTGCACTGGGGGGGGGCAGTGACAACCTTGTGGAGAGTGGGACTCGAACCCCCAACCTTTGGATCAGCGATCCAGTGCCCTATACCACTAGACCACCACTGCCCCACAGAAATGCTCGGATCCTAACCAACTAAAATAATTTACCACTATATTCATTGATTGAAAAAAATAATATAATTGCTACTGTCACAGGTGAGCTGCATGGCATATGGAAGGACAACAGAAATTTAAGATCAGCGAAGTAAGAAGATGGCAACAGCTGTGGAGCATTTGTTTTACTGGTACATAAATAGATATGCAGTACATATGAGGGCCTCCCACAGGGGTCCACAATCCCCTATCCTTTAATTTTTGCTTCAGGAATCTGCCTTCTTGAAAAATTTCACAACACTTAATTTTTTGCTCCTTCACTCATGCATGATGACAATTGGCGATGGATTGCATGGCTGGTCTCGAAAGAATAACACACAGACTCCAGAGAGCATTTTGGTGGTTAAAATGTAATAATGAATATTGAAAAATACTGATAGTACTACTTCATGTTTTGTTACATTTCCATTTAAAAGAGAAATCCAAAATATGCTGTTGTTTTTATTTTTTTAAACAAAGAATCCGTATACTCTTATGTGAAAAATATGCCATCCTTAATTTTTTTGCCCAAATCCACCATACATTATCCTATTAAGTGTCCTCATATATGCATATGCACATGTATGCAGGTCCTGGAGGAGGTTTGCCAATAATCTCTTAACACTACATGTTTGGCCAGCAAGACTTTCGATTTGGCCATCCAAGGCATGTAATATAAGTCTGTTTGTCAGATCTTGTAGAGGCCAGAATTATTCAACAGCCACACATCATTTGGCACACTGTGATCACTATTCATACAAGTATAATAATTGTTATTGCTAAACATTGAAGTAAATTCAATTCTTCACGAAAATCTTGAACAAGTGGCACTTTAAGCTTTATGTTTCATGTATAGTGAAATTGCACAAGAATGTGAAAGCTATTTGATAAAATAATAATAACGTCAAATGTTTAATTTGCAAAAAAAATTTGAATTTATGGCACTTTCAGTTTTAATTTCATGGATAGCTAAATTACATAAGAAAGCAAAAGCTATTTGATCTAATAATATTAATTTTGTTTGTGTTTATTATTTTTTCAGAATGGCTATGCTCTTGCCAAGAACGTAGATCCTGCAAGATTAAACCACAGCCATGCATTGCGTATGTGAAAAGCAGTCATGGCAATGCTTCTGGAGGAAGCTAAAAACCATCAGTGCAAAGAACCAGGTGTGACATAGTTGGCTGCTGGGAGGCAATGAGCGGTGGGCCCAGTGTGATGTTTGTGGGCGTTGGTGTCACTTTATCTGTGCCAACATTAAGAGATCATGTAAAACAATGGAAAAGAGGGACTTTGTTTGTGTCATATGTTGTGCACAGTATGAGTAAGGGGCATGGAAAAATTCGGGGTCTTTTTTAATAAAAATGTTCATAATGTTCTATAATTATAATCATTATATAATTAATAATTATATATATTAATACTGTTATAGTGAACTGTTAATAAATTGTTATTAAAAATGTATTTTGTTGCCGAGATGTATATTATTTCATTAGTTCCAAACTTTGAAATGTGATATACAATAGGCACAACACCGGGGGTCGGGAACCTTTTTGACTATGAGAGCCAAAAAAAGACTTATTTTAAAATCTAATCCTCTGAGAGCCATATTTTTATTTTCAAGCCAAGAAAGAGCAGCACAGATGCAGTGTTTGCTTTGAGGATGTTAATAGAGAAGGATAGAGAAGGCCAGAGGGAGCTGCATTTTGCCTTTGTGGATCTGGAGAAAGCATATAGCAGGGTGCCAACAGAAGAACTGTGGTATTGTATGAGGAAGTCTGGAGTGGCAGAGAAGTATGTTAGAGTGGTGCAGGACATGTATGAGAGATGTAAGACAGTGGTGAAGTGTGCGCTTTGGCGTGACCAAAGAATTCAAGGTGGAGGTGGGACTGAATCAAGGACTCTGAAAATCAGCAATGGTTCTTTTACATGCCTCTCACCATAGACAGTGAGAGACATGGCCCGCCTTTGATAACCCAGTTAACCGCATTGGGGGAGGGGGGGGGGCAGTGACAACCTTGTGGAGAGTGGGACTCGAACCCCCAACCTTTGGATCAGCGCCCTATACCACTAGACCACCACTGCCCCCGACCTATTATTACTAAAATAAAAGTCAATAAATGTACACTCCAGGCCATGTTGAACGTGTTGAATAATCAATTTGCTGCGCGTTTTGAATGACGTCTGTGAGATGCAAGGGAGGTGATGAAGAATTCTTCTATTTATTTATTTATTTATTAAAACGGAAAAAGCCGAAAGGAAAACAAGAAGAAGAGGAAGAGATATTTGGTCACAGCGACATCTAGCGATTGATTGCTGTTTACAACGACATCTGGGGGTTGGGCAGGAAGGAAAGGAATGAGTTGATTGGAAGAAATTGAGCGGGGAAAATGTTGAGCGGAAAGGAGTCCACGAAGTTACGGATATCGGCGCTGTATTAAGACCACCGATTTTAATCATATTATCAGTCGGTTCATCAGGAGGTGAGTTGAAGGATATAATAAAGAATTATTCTACATAATAATATGCACGGGTGAAACGTAACTGTGTTTATAAATATACAGTAAATACAGAAACACCAACGTCTGATTTTGGTGCCGCACGGGTCGTCACTCCGTTCCGTGTAATTAGAAATTTGAAATTTAAAATGGGAGGGTCTCAAAAAGAAGTGTTTTTAGTACTGTATGCTTCCGAAAATGTTCTGTAATGCAGCCATGAAGCGCGCGGGGGGGCAGTGTCTTTCCCCCTTATGCCGGTCCCAAGCCCGGATAAATGCAGAGGGTTGCGACAGGAAGGGCATCTAGTTAAAACAAAATTCATACCGGATCGGTCGAGGCCCGGGTTAAGAACGACCGCCATCAGTGCTGTCAACCAACAGGGTGCTGATGGAAATTGGACTACTGTTGGTAGAAGACTTCGAACAAGGAGAGGCGGGAGGCGTGTCCGTAGGCAGAGAGAGGAGGAAAGGCGTGAACCGAGAACTGAGAGTAGGGACTTTGAATGTTGGAACTATGCAAGGAAAAGGCAGAGAGCTGGCTGACATGATGCAGAGGAGAAAGGTGGACATACTGTGTGTTCAGGAGATCAGGTGGAAAGGTAGCAAAGCTAGAAGCTTAGGAGCATACTTATTAAGTTTCAACATTTTGAAATCGGGAGAATTTTCACCAGAGACACCGCACCCCCTGCGCGGCCGGGCTGCGGCCCCAAGAATTGATGCATATTTTTTTAGAAAGGAACATTGCTCAATAAACAAGTTTTTTTTTTCATTTATTCTTGGATGTATACAGTTTTATGAATCAGCTGATAAAAAAGGTAACAACTGTTTAAAAATATTGTGACATATACTAATGCTGCTTGCTTAATAATGACACCAGATGTTTAGGTATGTTCCTGCACATACTTGTATGTTGCTTGCTTTCCAATTTTACAAAGTTCAGGACTTGGATGGATGATTTGTAACAAACAAAGTCTGAGTTCAATTTTGTAGCCAAGAGGGCACAAACAGTTTCATTGATCAATTCTGACCTGGCATCAGTGTGGATTTTCTTTACAATAGAAAATACCCTTTCACTGTCACAATTGCTGTTTGGTACAGTCAGCACTGCCTGCAACAGGTTTGTGAAAAGAGGAAAATCTCTTCACTCCCATCACAGTTGACATTGTCATCACTTGATGCCACCACTCATCACACCTCACCTTTTTCACTGCTTCGAATAAAAGGAAAGTCTTTTTGCCAATAAGCCTGATACTTGCAATCATATTTTCGTTTTTTTGCTGGGTTTACATCTGCCATTTTATTTTTGAACTGCACGGCACTGAATGATCACGTGACTTGAAGTCGCTAGCCTGTATCAGTGAACTGCCAACTCGTGTGTGCATAAACAAATGGAAGATAGAGACTGGCTATACATTTCTACGGTGTCTCCAAAGTGCAATATGCAGAAGATTAAGACGTAAAAATTCGACGGTGTGTTCAAAGTGACTTTTTTTTCGGGAGGTTGTCTGGAAATCAGGAGAAATTAATCTCCTGGCGGGAGATTGGATTTATGCTTTTAAATCGGGAGACTCCCGATTGAATCGGGAGACTTAATAACTGTGTAGGAGCAGGGTTTAAGCTGTTTTATAATGGTGTGGATGGGAAGAGAAATGGAGTAGGAGTCATCTTGAAGGAGGGGTTTGCCAGGAATGTTCTAGAAGTGAAAAGAGTGTCAGACAGAGTGATGAGTCTCAAGTTAGAAATTGAAGGTGTGATGCTCAATGTTGTTAGTGCTTATGCCCCACAGGCAGGATGTGAGCGAGAAGAGAAGGAGAGATTCTGGAGTGACTTAGATGAAGTGATGCAGTGGTCATTGGGGCAGACTTCAATGGACATGTTGGTGCAGGCAACAGAGGGGACGAGGAAGTGATGGGCAGGTTTGGTATCCAGGGCAGGAACACAGAAGGACAGATGCTGATCGATTTTGCAAAAAGGATGGAAATTGCTCTATTGAATACTTTCTTCAAGAAGAAATAGGAGTATAGGGTGACTTATGAAAGCGGAGGTAAGAGCACACAGGTAGACTACATCTTGTGTAGGCGATGTAATTTGAAGGAAGTCAGTGACTGCAAAGTAGTAGTGGGTGAGAGTGTTGCCAAACAGCATAGGATGGTGGTGTGCAGGATGACGCTGATGGTGAGAAAGGTGAAAAAGGCAAAGGCAGAGCAGAAGACAAAGTGGTGAAAGCTGAAAAAGGAAGAGTGTCGTGTTGTCTTCAAGGAGCGGTTGAAACAGGCTTTGGGTAGTCAGGAAGTGCTTCCAGGTGACTGGACAACCACAGCTAATGTGATCAGGGAGACCGGTAGGAGAGTACTTGGTGTGTCCTCTGGAAGGAAAGTAGATAAGGAAACTTGGTGGAATGAGGAAGTGCAGGGGTGTGTACAAAGGAAGAGGTTAGCTAAGAAGAAGTGGGACACAGAGAGGACCGACGAGAGTAAACAGGAGTACAGGGAGACACAGCATAAGGCGAAGGTAGCGGTGTCAAAGGCCAAACAGAGGGTGTATGATGACTTCTATGATACGTTGGACAGTAAGGAGGGAGAACATGATTTATACAGGTTGGCACAGCAGAGAAATAGAGATGGGAAAGACATGCAGCAAGTTAAGAGTGATAAAGGACAGACAGGGAAATGTATTGACTGATGACAGAAGTGTGCTGGGAAGATGGAAAGAGTACTTTGAAGAGCTGATGAATGAGGAAAATGAGAGAGAAAAAGAGTAGAAGGGGTGACCGTTGAGGACCAGGAAGTAGCAAAGATTAGTAAGGGAGAAGTGAGGAGGGCATTGAAGAGGATGAAGAATGGAAAGGCAGTTGGCCCTGATGACATACCAGTTGAGGTATGGAAGTGTCTAGGGGAGGTAGCAGTAGATTTTCTGACAAGAATATTCAACAAGGTCTTAGAAAGTGAGCAGATGCCGGAGGAATGGAGGAGAAGTGTGCTTGTGCCCATTTTTAAGAACAAGGGAGATGTACAGAGTTGTGGCAATTACAGAGGGATAAAGTTGATGAGCCATACAATGAAGTTATGGGAAAGAATAGTGGAAGCTAGACTAAAGGCAGAGGTCAGCATTTGTGAACAACAATTTGGTTTCATGCCAAGAAAGAGCACCACAGATGCAGTGTTTGTTTTGAGGATGTTAATAGAGAAGTACAGAGAAGGTCAGAAGGAGCTGCATTGTGCCTTTGTGAATCTGGAGAAAGCATATGACAGGGTGCCGAGAGAAGAACTGTGGTATTGTATGAGGAAGTCTAGAGTGGCAGAGAAGTATGTTAGAGTGGTGCAGGACATGTATGAGAGATGTAAGACAGTGGTGCGGTGTGCTGTCGGTGTGACAGAAGAGTTCAAGGTGGAGGTGGGACTGCATCAAGGGTCAGCTCTCAGCACCTTCTTGTTTGCTATGGTGATTGACAGGCTGACAGACGAGGTTAGACAAGAATCTCCATGGACTATGATGTTTGCAGATGACATCGTGATCTGTAGTGAGAGCAGAGAACAAGTGGAGGAAAATCTGGAGAGGTGGAGGTATGCCCTGGAAAGGAGGGGAATGAAGGTTAGTCTCAGGAAGACAGAATACATGTGTGTGAACGACAAGGACCCAAGAGGAACAGTGAGGTTACAGGGAGCAGAGATAAAGAAGGTGGAGGATTTTAAGTACTTAGGCTCAACAATCCAGAGCAATGGAGAGAGTGGAAAAGAGGTGAAGAAGCGCGTGCAGGCAGGTTGGAATGGATGGAGAAAAGTGTCCGGTGTGATGTGTGATAGGAGAATATTGGCAAGAATGAAGTGAAAAGTGTACAAGACGGTGATGAGGCCAGTGATGTTGTATGGTTTAGAGACAGTGGCCCTGGGGAAAAGACAGGAGTCAGAGCTGGAGGTAGCAGAGATGAAAATGTTGAGGTTCTCTTTGGGAGTAACAAGGATGGATAGGATCAGAAATGAGTACATCAGAGGGACAGCACATGTTAGATGTTTTGGAGACAAAGTCAGAGAGGCTAGATTGAGATGGTTTGGACATGTACAGAGGAGGGATAGTGAGTATATTGGTAGTAGGATGCTGAGGTTGGAACTACCAGGCAGAAGGCCCAGAGGAAGACCAAAGAGAAGATTTATGGATGTGGTGAAAGAAGACATGAAGGTCGTCGGAGTCAGAAAAGAAGATGCGGAGGACAGGGTGAGGTGGAGGCGGATGATTTGCTGTGGCGATCCCTGAAGGGAGCAGCCGAAAGTAGAAGAAGAAGAAGACTGTGTGTCAGTGAATGTGAAAGTAAGAAACTCGATGCCATGTGATTGAGAGAATAAATTATTTGAGGAATAAAAACACAGTGAGGATATCAATATAAACCTCTAATATATAAACACTCGGAATTGGGAGGAGATCCAAGAGTTTGATTTCACACACCAATGTTGGAGTGAAATAAACGTGTTTCCTGCTGGAATCTGGAGAAGTAAACATGATCACCAATTCTGAGTGTGTCTGGAAAACAGGACTTAAATATGAACAGTGAGTTACTTTTACCTTCAGCACCAATAATTAAATAAATCAAGCCCGTCTCATTGAAACACATCTGGATCTCTCAACACTCACAAGTTACCACAGCAACTAAACTGGGGTTGAAGGGGTTTAATAGCAGTGAATATCTGACTGATCTGATCTAAGAACAGTTTAGAGAAATCATCCAGTGAGAGAACAGTAGAAACGTCTGTGGAATGTGGAGCAGATGAGCAGCAGAGCTTTGAGTCTGTGAAGTCTACAGGCTTTAAGCCCAGTGCAGCCAGTTCTCTGTGACCGGGACTCCTGCTATCAGTGGAATTCCTGAGGTTCGAGGCGCCTCCTGTTTGAGTAAGTGTTCAGACTGGAGCTGGATTCAAACGATGGAATTATTGGTGTTTCATGATGAACACATTTATTAACAGCACTGAGACAGCAATTAATTATTCCTGATATTTCTCTTGGATTCTAGAATGATGGAGGGAAAGAGATCAGAATCATCAGAACCCAGCATTGTGTCCATGAAGAGTGATGATTCCATGATTCGTCCAATTTATTTCGGATCCAGTTGTGATGATGTGAGGTGAGTATAGTGAGTTGATTTACAGCAGTGATTCACCTGATCAAACTCACTGGTGTCATGATGAAGCTCTTCATGATGTTTATCAGGTGTTGAAGCAGCAAAACACTAAACTGTGCAGTGCTGCAGCTCTCGGACTGGCGGTGAGGAAACTGCTTTAAGAGTTCAGTTCAGTCTGCAGTCCCTGAGCTGGAGGGTCTGTGGTGATCCACAGCAACATCTCCACCTGGAACAGTCTGATAGGATCAGTGAAGAAATCCTGAAATCAGTGGATTGTGTTGAGAGGATGGTGTTAAATATCCATCTGTATTTATCAGTGTGTGTTATGCAGATATGAAAATATCATCCATATTCTGGTTTTATTTATTCACAGAGCAGAAAGGAAGAAATCAAACATCAGCGCCAATCAACTGGACTCCATATTCAAGGTGTGTGTGTGGTGGGGTGCGTGTGTGTAACTGTGAGACTTGTGTGTGAGGATGTCAGTTTTTATTTAAAGATAATGATCATATACAGATTTAGTGATATGCAGGTGCATTGTGGGTATTCAGACAGAATTTGAGTTGTAACCAACGTACCCTCTAAGCTGCGCAATTGCGCACTGGTTGCACACTCTCAGCGCACAAGAAAACCTATCCAGCGCAGTGAACGCACTGCGAATGAATTAGATATATAACTTTTTTTTCTGTATCATTTTGCTGTGTAATTCCATGAGTGACAGGTGTCCACCCAATCATACGATATGATGCAATTACGCTACGCAGCCAATCACGGCACTGTCACGTGCTCTGCTCATACACGCTCCATAACAATAATAACAGTGCGGCGGAGTTAAGTGATGCTAATGCTAACCCCTTATCATTGCGAAACGAGCGGGCAGTGAATGTGATACGTCGACTCCCCAAACCAAAGTAAAAAAGAACTACTCAAAGTATGTGAGTATACCAGAAAGCTGACAAAGCAAAAACTATGCCATTGAATTTGTGAACTCAATCAATGAGATAGTACAGAATGAGACTGTGCAGAATGTGTAAGGTAAAAAATGCACCCTGATAGTAGATAAGAACACAGACATGACAGTACACAAAATGCTAGTCATATATATCAAATTCAGGGGGGGGCACAAACCAGTGTCTCTCCCTCACGCCGGTCCCAAGCCCGGATAAATGCAGAGGGTTGCGTCAGGAAAGGCATCCGGCGTAAAACAAATGCATGCCAAATAAAATATGCGAGTCACTACAAAGAATGTCATACCGGATCGGTTGAGGCCTGGGTTAACAACGACCGCCATCAGTGCTGTCAACCAACAGGGTGCTGGTGGAAATTGGACTACTGTTGGTCGAAGACGTTGAAGAAGGAAAGGCGGGAGGCGTGTCCGTAGGCAGAGAGAGAAGAGGAAAGGCATGAGTCTAGGACTGAAAGTAGGGACTTTGAATGTTGGAGCTATGGCAGGAAAAGGTAGAGAGCTGGCTTGACATGATGCAGAGGAGGAAGGTGGACATACTGTGTGTTCAGGAGACCAGGTGGAAAGGTAGCAAGGCTAGGAGCTTAGGAGCAGGGTTTAAACTGTTTTTTCATGGTGTGGATGGGAAGAGAAATGGAGTAGGAGTCATCTTGAAGGAGGAGTTTGTCAGGAATGTTCTAGAAGTGAAAAGAGTGTCAGACAGAGTGATGAGTCTCAAGTTAGAAATTGAAGGCGTGATGTTCAATGTTGTTAGTGCTTATGCCCCACAGGCAGGATGTGAGCAAAAAGAGACAGAGAGATTCTGGAGGGAGTTAGATGAAGTGATGCAGAGTACCCCCAGAGGTGAAAGAGTGGTCATTGGGGCAGACTTCAATGGACATGTTGGCGCAGGAAAACAGAGGGGACGAGGAAGTGATGGGCAGGTTTGGTATCCAGGACAGGAACGCAGAAGGACAGATGCTGATCGATTTTGCAAAAAGGATGGAAATTGCTGTGGTGAATACTTTCTTCCAGAAGAGACAGGAGCATAGGGTGACTTATAAAAGCTGAGGTAGGAGCACACAGGTAGACTGCATCTTGTGCAGACGATGTAATTTGAAGGAAGTCAGTGACTGCAAAGTAGTAGCGGGTGAGAGTGTTGCCAAACAGCATAGGATGGTGGTGTGCAGGATGATGCTGATGGTGAGAAAGGTGAAGAAGGCAAAGGCAGAGCAGAAGACAAAGTGGTGGAAGCTGAAAAAGGAAGAGTGTTGTGTTGTCTTCAAGGAGGAGTTGAAACAGGCTTTGAGTGGCCAGGAAGTGCTTCCAGATGACTGGACAACTACAGCAAATGTGATCAGGGAGACAGGTAGGAGAATACTTGGTGTGTCATTTGGAAGGAGAGTAGATAAGGAGACTTGGTGGTGGAATGAGGAAGTGCAGGAGTGTATACAAAGGAAGAGATTAGCTAAGAAGAAGTGGGACATTGAGAGGACCGAAGAGAGTAACAGGAGTACAGGGAGACACAGCGAAGGTGAAGGTAGCGGTGTCAAAGGCCAAACAGAGGGCGTATGATGACTTGTATGCTCGGTTGGAAAGTAAAGAGGGAGAAAATGATTTATACAGGTTGGCACAGCAGAGGAATAGAGATGGGAAGGACGTGCAGCAAGTTAGAATGATTAAGGACAGAGAGGGAAATGTATTGACTGATGACAGAAGTGTGCTGGGAAGATGGAAAGAGTACTTTGAAGAGCTGATGAATGAGGAAAATGAGAGAGTAAAAAGAGTAGAAGAGGTGACCGTTGACGACCAGGAAGTAGCAAAGATTAGTAAGGGTGAAGTGAGGAGGGCATTGAAGAGGATGAAGAATGGAAAGGCAGTTGGCCCTGATGACATACCGGTGGAGGTATGGAAGTGTTTTTTGCACCCCCTACTGATAGTACCTCAAGAGCCTGTAACAGTGAATTTCTCCATTGTGAGATTAACAAAGCTGTATCTTATCTTATCTTATCTTATCTTATCTAGGAGCGGTAGCAGTTGATTTCCTGACAAAAACATTCAACAAGGTCTTAGAGAGTGAGAATGTCAGAGGAATGGAGAAGTGTGCTTGTGCCCATTTTTATGAACAATGGAGACGTGCAGAGTTGTGGCAAATACAGAGGGATAAAGTTGATGAGCCATACGATGAAGTTATGGGAAAGAATAGTGGAAGCTAGACTAAAGGCAGAGGTCAGCAATTGTGAACAACAGTTTGGTTTCATGCCAAGAAAGAGCACCACAGATGCAGTGTTTGCCTTGAGGATGTTAATGGAGAAGTCCAGAGAAGGTCAGACGGAGCTGCATTGTGCCTTTGCGGATCTGGAGAAAGCATATGACAGGGTGCCGAGAGAGGAACTGTGGTATTGTATGAGGAAGTCTGGAGTGGCAGAGAAGTATGTTAGAGTGGTGCAGGACGCAGGACATGTATGAGAGATGTAAGACAGTGGTGAGGTGTGCTGTCGGTGTGACAGAAGAGTTCAAGGTGGAGGTGGGACTGCATCAAGGGTCAGCTCTGAGCATCTTCTTGTTTGCTATGGTGATGGACAGGCTGACAGACGAGGTTAGACAAGAATTTCCATGGACTATGATGCTTGCAGATGACATTGTGATCTGTAGTGAGAGCAGAGAACAAGTGCAGGAAAATCTCGAGAGGTGGAGGTATACCATGGAAAGGAGGGGAATGAAGGTTAGCCTCAGTAAAACAGAATACATGTATGTGAATGACAAGGACCCAAGTGGAACGGTGAGGTTACAGGGAGAAGAGATAAGGAAGGTGGAGGATTTTAAGTACTTCGGGTCAACAATCCAGAGAAGTGGAGAGTGTGGAAAAGAGGTTAAGAAGCGTGTGCAGGCAGGTTGGAATGATTGGAGAAAAGTGTGTGGAGTGATGTGTGATAGGAGGGTATCAGCAAGACTGAAAGGAAAAGTGTACAAGATGGTGGTAAGGCCAGTGATGTTGTATGGTTTAGAAACAGTGGCCCTGGGGAAAAGACAGGAGGCAGAGCTGGAGGTAGCAGAGATGAAAATGTTGAGGTTCTCTCTGGGAGTAACGAGGATGGATAGGATCAGGAATGAGTACATCAGAGGGACAGCACATGTAAGATGCTTTGGAGACAAAGTCAGAGAGGCTAGATTGAGATGGTTTGGACATGTACAGAGGAGGGATAGTGAGTATATTGGTAGTAGGATGCTGAGGTTGGAATTACCAGGCAGAAGGCCTAGAGAAAGACCAAAGAGACGATTCATGGATGTAGTGAAGCAGGACATGAAGGTAGCTGGTCTCAGAGAAGAAGATGCAAAGGATAGGGTGAGATGGAGGCAGATGATTTGCTGTGGCGACCCCTGAAGGGAAAAGCCGAAAGAAAAAGAAGATATATCAAATTCAGGGAGGAAAATGATGTCAGCTATAAAACTGTGTTTCATAAGTCATGAAACTTTCTATGATCCCAGGTGTGATACTGGTGTGTGGCCACAGCGAGCACTTCTGATGTTGCTCACAGTGGTCCTCAGTGTGCTCAGGGAGGTTGTTTGTACTCCCAGACATAGGAAAAATTACAGAGAACATTGGTTGTAACTGTGGTAATAGAAAGATACTTTTTTATTTTCCTGAAATAAACTCGTCTCTCACTGTGTAAGATTATAATATTGAGATCAGTTCCTGTGTGTGTTTCTCACCAGGAGCTTGAACACAAAGTCATCACTCTGATAAAGAACGAGCTGAAGAGGTTCAGGAAGCTCCTGAGTCCAGATTACCCAGCATGCACTGAGAGGGAGGTGGAGGATGAGGAGGATGTGCACAGTGTCAGAGACGGAGCGCTGAAGATCACACTGCACGTCCTGAAGAACATGAACCACATAGATCTCGCTAACACACTGCACAACAGTAAGAGCTCTGAGTCCTGACTTTATTCCATCAGGTTCACGTTAGAGGGGAAATTGTTTCAGATCCAAACACTTTCAGACTGATGTTTGATTTTAGTATCATGTAGATCTGGTGCATTTCTGTTCTGGTGGTGCTCAGCTTGTGGTTCCTCTGTACGATGGTCCTGTTCCTTCAATAATATTTACTACCTGAATCAGGAACGAACAGCAGCATTGGAATTAATTTTATATTGCATTCAGTGATTTTAAAATGTAGAAAATGGTGTACCAGTGGTAAAGTGCTAGATTACTGATCACAAGGATCGGGGTTCAATCCCCACTGTCAGTGTTTTTCACTGCTGCACCTCCCAGTACAGCAAGATGGGTTATCATAGGCTCTCTCTCGCTGTCTATGGTGAGAAGCATGTAAATGAACCATTGCTGACTTTCGTCAAGAGTAGGCTCCATAGCTCTCAGCATGTTTCTTCCCTGTGATGGCCTGGCCAACTGTCCAGGGTGTACTCTACCCTTGCCCAGAGTCAGCTGAGATGGGTGCCAGCTTCAATATGACCCTTGATTGATGATTGATTAACTGTTTGGGTTTTTACACCCGAGCCTAGAGGCTCATCAGGCCAGTGCTGATCCCCGGTTTCCGTAGCGTGAAGCAATCAGGAATTGAACTCCTCCTGGATGGGACGCTAGTCCATCGCAGGTTACCTTCCCAGTATATTTTTACTGGTACCCATTTATACTGCTGGGTGAATAGAGGCACACTTGTGGTTGAGACCTTGCCCAGGGGTCTTAGCACAGTGAGGGTCTCAGTGGGATTTGAACTCACAACCTCCCGATCATGAGCCCAACACAACCACTACACCACCGGCTCCACAGCCTATGACCCTAATTAGGATTAAACGGTTAGAGAAAATGAACTGAAATGAACAGTTCAGAAAGTGAATGAAGGAATGAATGATTTTACAATAAAACATGTTATTACTTTGTTTGTTAGAGTCTGTGGCACCTGTGTATCAGTTAAAGTTAAAATCCAACCTGAGAGAGAAGTATAAAAGAATTAATGAAGGAATCTCACAGCATGGAAGCTCAGCACTTCTGAATGAGATCTACACAGAGCTCTACATCACAGAAGGTTGGAGTGGAGACGTTAATAATGAACATGAGGTGAGACAGATTGAGACAGCGTCCAGGAGACCAGTGACACAGGAGACACCCATCAAATGTAATGATCTCTTTAAAGACACGTCCATCAGAAGTGTGCTGACTAAAGGAGTTGATGGAATTGGAAAAACGGTCTCTGTGCAGAAGTTCATTCTGGACTGGACTGAAGGAAAAGCAAATCAGGACGTCACCTTCATGTTTCCACTTCCCTTCAGAGAACTGAATCTGATGAAGGAGAAGCATCTCAGTCTGATAAACCTTCTGCATCACTTTTTCCCAGAAATCAGAAAACTAGAATTAATGAACTGTGACTCCTACAAAGTGGTTTTGATCTTTGATGGTCTGGATGAGTGTCGACTTCCTCTAAATTTCCAGAAGAATGAGAGATTGCATGATGAGACAGAATCAGCCTCAGTGGATGTGCTGCTGACAAACCTCATCAAGGGGAATCTGCTTCCTTCTGCTCTCCTCTGGATCACCTCTCGACCAGGAGCAGCCAATCAGATCCCTCCTCAGTGTGTAGACCAGGTAACAGAGGCACGAGGCTTCAATGACCCTCAGAAAGTGGAGTATTTCAGGAAGAGGATCAGTGATCAGAACCTGGCCAACAAAATCATCTTACATATGAAGTCTTCCAGAAGCCTGTACATCATGTGCCACATCCCAGTCTTCTGCTGGATTTCAGCCACTGTTCTAGAGAGAATGTTGGGTGGATCAGAGAGTGGAGAAATCCCCAAGACTCTGACTCAAATGTTCACACACTTCCTGATCTTTCAGATCAAACACAAGGACCAAAAGTACCATCAGAAATATCACCCTGATCCTCAGAAGACCAGGGAGAGCATCCTGGCACTGGGCAAACTGGCTTTCCAACAACTGGAGAAAGGAAATCTAATCTTCTATGAGGAAGATCTGAGAGAGTGTGACATTGATGTGAGAGAAGTGTCCGTGTATTCAGGAGTGTGCACCCAAATCTTCAGAGAGGAATTTGGGCTTCACCTGGGAAAGGTGTTCAGTTTTGTACATCTGAGTGTTCAGGAGTTTCTGGCTGCGTTATACGTGTTTCTTTGCTTTATTTTTGAAAAGCAAAATGTGCTCGAGGAGAAAAACACTGGAATTTTCAGTTTCTTCCTGAATCCAAACATGTCTGATTTCCTGAAGGGTGCAGTGAACAAGGCCTTACAAAGTGAGAATGGACACCTGGACCTGTTCCTCCGCTTCCTCCTGGGTCTCTCACTGGACTCCAATCAGACTCTGTTACGAGGCATAATGCCACAGACAGGAAGTAGATCTCACAACAAACAGGAAACAGTTGAGTACATCAAGTCGAAGATCAGAGAGAATCCATCTCCAGAGAAATCCATCAATCTGTTCCACTGTCTGAATGAACTGAATGATGATTCTCTAGTACAGGAAGTACAAACTTACCTGCACAAAGGAGGTGACGGTCGTCTCAGAGGAACCAGGCTCTCTCCTACTCAGTGGTCGGCGCTGGTGTTTGTGTTACTGAACTCAGAACAGGAATTGGATGAGTTTAATTTGAAGAAATTTGACCAATCAGAGGGATGTTTTCTGAATCTGCTGCCAGTGGTCAAAGCCTCCAGAAAAGCTGAGTGAGTATTTTATTAATAATTGTTTTCCAGTTTTTAATTTTAATGGATCACTGAAGTGCACTATTTGGATGAAAGTTTGTTTTTAGTTACTCAAATGATCGTTAAACAAACTGCTGGTACTTTTACTGAAGAATGTTTCACTTTTAACAAAAACATGTTATTCTGTCCACTGAGGGACACACAAGAGAGAGTAAGGACACTTTCACACCTGTCTTGTTGGATTTGGACTGATTTGGACTGATCAGACTTTAGTTTGGATGGATGTGAACACTCCATCTGTATTCGGATCCACAACAATCAACTGAACCAGGGTGTGTGTTCTGAACTGTGTGTGAAAAATCGAAAGTGATGAGGTGACAGATTTTTAACTGTACGAGTACGGAGAACACACACCACCTGTTTTAGTGTGGGTGTTTTCAGGTGTATAATTATTTATTTTCTGTCATAAAATGCACTATATGTGCAGTATTAGATGCAGGGACCTGTAGACATGAGAGTGCAGTGTTTGTAGCTGCTCGCTCTCACATGTGTGTGTGTGTGTGTGTGTGTGTGTGTGATGTACGATGTATATGAGTTAATGTTATTATAATAAATTGTATGTGTGAGATTGTGGTGCAGAAAGACGTTGCTGCTCCTGTTAATGTGCTGATGTGGTGTCTGATTTCTGTATGTGAGAGAAAGACACTGTTCCATGATAAACTTTCGCTGTATTATGGCTGTGTTTGCATTTCAGATCAGTGTTCTGATATTTCATAATTTCTCTTCCAGTCTGTGTTGGTGTAATCTGACAGAAGAAAGTTGTAGAGTTCTGTCCTCAGTTCTCAGTTCAAACTCCTCCAGACTGAGAGACCTGAACCTGAGTGGAAACAAACTGATGCAGGATTCAGGAGTGAAGCTGCTCTCTGCTGGACTGAAGAATCCACACTGTACACTGGAGATACTGAGGTACACACTTTCTCTCTCTCTCTCTCTCTCTCTCACACACACCTACCTGCCTGTGTTCATTATAATTTTAATAATGTGATATGTATTCATTGGTGTGTGTGTTGGAGAGTAAATGCTTTGTATACAAAGATTTTGTATAGTTGCTGTTTTGATTATAAAACTGGGTGTGTTAAGTGTAGAAGGTTTTCTTTCTTGCAGGATGAGTAACTGTGGCATTACAGATGAAGGTTGTGCTGCTGTGGCTTCCGCTCTGAGATCAAACTCTTCATCACACCTTAGAGAACTGGATCTGAACGATAATAATCCAGGAGAGTCAGGAGTGGATCTGCTCTGTGATCTAGTGAAGGATCCACTCTGTAAACTGGAGACACTATAGTGAGTAACTGACTTGCTGCCTCTTTACTGCACTGCACTGTACAGGCATATGATTCTTCCGCAAAATCGCGGAATTTCGATTTTTTTTTTTTTTTTTTTTTTTTTCATTGGCCCGGTTTAAAAAAAAACGAGACGAATATGTCAAAATAACCTTTTCTGCTTTGATTCCGTTCCGAGTTTTGCATAAAATGACCTCGCTTGAGACCTTACTTATGACCTTACTTATGACCATAAAGTTATGACCTCTCTTGAAACGTTACTGCTGCTTGGTTGATGATGATTGGCTGATGTTGAAACATGTACGTAGACATACGCACCACTTCCAATCTGTTGAGCTATCGAAAGGATGCCGGTGATCGAGAGAAAAGATTCTGCTCGAATCTAAGAAATCGATAAAGGTGTGAAAAACAATTTTAGGTGGGAATGGATGGAAAAAGAAACCATAACATTCGTAGGTAAAAAGAAGGTGACGAACTTGTTCGGTGACTTCTTCCGCAAAATCGATCGACCTGGGAAGGCGTTGTGTACGTGGTGTAACGACACTATCGACTACGGTGGAAGGGCTTTTAAGGCGTTTGACAGCCACACGAAAAGCAAGAGACGTCAAAAAACTGGAATTAAGGAAAACAAATTATTCAATTGCTTGAACATTTGGTGTTCAAGCGAAGATTCCAGACCCCTACGGACTTAACCCTTTGTTTGCCGTTCGACCAGAAACTTCTGTGCAAAGAAAAGTCCCAGTGAAACAACCAGTACCTGTCGCCAATCGAGTAGTTAATTTTGAGGTATGTTTGAGAATTGACTTATCTAGTTTCTGATTATATTTTTCAAATTATTGTGAATGCATGCATGTTTTAGGCGTAGGATGTTCACGTGTTTATTCCGTGAACTGAATCAAATGAGCCGACTATGGTCACTGAACCATTTTTCTGCTGTTCGAATAAATAAATTATTGCCACATTAACTCGCCAGTTTTTCGTAATTAACTGATGTAAATAGGCATTGTTATTCAGTGTTTCTAAACATCAGCGGGAATGCGTGCTCGTGTAATTAGCTCATTAATATTGGAAATGTAAAACTATGAATCTGAGACTCGACCGAAACGCCTCAGCCGTTGTCTCAGAAGGACAACAAACTTTCTAAGGCAGCCTCCAGAAGGACATTTCAGGCTGTACAAAAGGAAGCAAGAAAGTGCGATGCTAAAGCACTAAAGATAAAGAAACATTAATTCAAAAAACTTGTCATATACTAGTCCTTCTCAAAAAATTAGCATATTGTGAAAGTTTATTATTTTCTGTAATTTACAGATAAAAATTAAACTTTCATATATTTTAGATTCATTGCACACCAACTGAAATATTTCAGGTCTTTTATTGTTTTAATACTGATGATTTTGGCATACAGCTCATGAAAACCCAAAATTCCTATCTCAAAAAATTAGCATATCATGAAAAGGTACTCTAAACGAGCTATTAACCTAATCATCTGAATCAACCAATTAACTCTAAACACCTGCAAAAGATTCCTGAGGCTTTTAAAAACTCCCAGCCTGGTTCATTACTCAAAACCCGCAATCATGGGCAAGACTGCCGACCTGACTGCTGTCCAGAAGGCCAACATTGACATCCTCCAGCAAGAGGGTAAGACACAGAAAGAAATCTCTGAGCGAATAGGCTGTTCCCAGAGTGCTGGATCAAGGCACCTCAGTGGGACGTCTGTGGGAAGGAAAAAGTGTGGCAGAAAACGCTGCACAACCAGAAGAGGTGACTGAACCCTGAGGAAGATTGTGGAGAAGGGCCAATTCCAGACCTTGGGGGACCTGTGGAAGCAGTGGACTGGGCTACAGGTGCTGCATTCCCCAGGTCAAGCCACTTTTGAACCAGAAACAGTGGCAGAAGCGCCTGACCTGGGCTACAGAGAAGCAGCACTGGACTGTTGCTCAGTGGTCCAAAGTACTTTTTTCGGATGAAAGCAAATTCTGCATGTCATTCGGAAATCAAGGTGCCAGAGTCTGGAGGAAGACTGGGGAGAAGGAAATGCCAAAATGCCTGAAGTCCAGTGTCAAGTACCCACTGTCAGTGATGGTCTGGGGTGCCATGTCAGCTGCTGGTGTTGGGCCACTGTGTTTTATCAAGGGCAGGGTCAATGCAGCTAGCTATCAGGAGATTTTGGAGCACTTCATGCTTCCAACTGCTGAAAAGCTTTATGGAGATGAGGATTTCATTTTTCAGCACGACCTGGCACTTGCTCACAGTGCCAAAACCACTGGTAAATGGTTTACTGACCATGGTATTACTGTGCTCAATTGGCCTGCCAACTATCCTGACCTGAACCCCATAGAGAATCTGTGGGATATTGTGAAGAGAAAGTTGAGAAGACACCAGATCCAACACTGTGGATGAGCTTAAGGCCGCTATCGAAGCATCCTGGGCCGCCATAACCCTCAGCAGTGACACAGGCTGATTGCCTCCATGCCACGTCGCATTGAAGCAGTCATTTCTGCAAAAGGATTCCTGACCAAATATTGAGTGCATAACTGAACATAATTATTTGAAGGTTGACTTTTTGTATTAAAAACACTCTTTTTTTTATTGGTCGGATGAAATATGCTAATTTTTTTAGAGGAATTTGGGGTTTTCATGAGCTGTATACCAAAATCATCAATATTAAAACAATAAAAGACCTGAAACATTTCAGTTGGTGTGCAATGAATATAAAATATATGAAAGTTTAATTTTTATCAGTACATTACAGAAAATAATAAACTTTCACAATATGCTAATTTTTTGAGAAGGACTAGTATAGCATTTCATGTCTATAGTTTGTTTCCAGATTGTGTTTAAAGACAATGACTGTTGATAGTGTTGTGAGGCAGGACATATCTATAAGCGTGACTATTTGATTTGTGACTGTGACACTTTTATTAGTGTCGGAATCCCACATGATAAACCCACAAGTTGAGGTACAGTATGTATATGTAAGTTAGAAATTAAACTTTCTAGAGCTCTTTCAGTGTCATGAAATAGCCTTTTTCCCCCTTCTGAAATGCTTAAAACCTGGGAGCTTCTGGGGGCTTCCCCCCTCCTCCACCAGGGTTTCACCCTGGACCCGACTGCGCCCCCCAGACCCTTGGCTGATTTTCAGATATTTTGGTGATGGTCAAATCACATGCCTTACTGTATCAAACTGAATAATATTCACTGGAAACATCATATACTCTCACTTTTAGTACGTGTGTGTGTGTTTATACTGATGTTCTTCTCTGATTACAGCATTAAGGATCATAAGTTCACCAGGACTGGTGTATGATGGGAATCTCACCTCAAACTTCAAGGATAAAGCAGCCTTGGGGGAGCGTTAGAACCTGTCAAACATTTCCAGCAGTTTTCACAAATAAATAATTTAAAAATCATACAATGTGATTTCCTGGATTTTTTTTACATTCTGTCTCTCAAGCTTGATGTGTACCTATGATGAAAATTACAAACCTCTCTTATCTTTTTAAATGGGTGAACTTGCACATTTTTACATTGCCCAATACTTATTGGCCCCACTGTATGTGACGGGGCTTTAGCTGGAGATATTGGAACAAAAGTTATTTCATACTTTGGACCATTTCTCTTGAAGTGCTGAGCACAGCTGCTTCACCCTGTTCATTTTCTGTAACCGCTTAATCCTAATTAGGGTTGCAGGGAGGCTGACACCTATCCCAGCCAACTCCGGGAAAGGGCAGCGTACACTCTGGACAGTTTGCCAGGCCATCGCAGGACAGAAACAAACTGATGGCTATGCAGCTCCTCTTGTCAAAAGTCAGCAATGGTTCTTTTACATGAACCTCACACTATAGATAGCGAGAGACATGGCCGGCCTTTGACAACCCAGTTCGCTGGGGGGGGGCAGTGACAACCCGTTGATAGTGGGGCTTGAACCCCAACCATGAGGTTAGTGATCCAGCACCCTATACCACTAGACCACCACAGCCTCCTGCTTCATCCTCATGTTTCTCTAGACCGCTGGCATTTGTTGATTTGATGATACAGTAGGCCCTTGACTATTTGCGGTTCTGCACTCGCGGTTTGCATATTCACAGACTGCTGAGCAATTGTCACGTCATTCAAATTCAGCCAATGGCTGTCCTCATTCTTGCTGATTGGTTGAGATGATGCAACACCCCTTTTTCCTCATTCGCACAGAAGTCGTCAATGAGACTTTAGTGTGTTTTAATTACCAGTTAAGCTCTATGATGCCACTTAAATGCTGGCTAAGCGCGAGACAAAAGGTAATGACATTGGATGTCTCTTCTGAAGAAAGAATTTCTCCGGAAGAAATGACAGTTTCCTCTGAAGTGCCTGAAGAGGAGTAATCATCTGAACTGTTGTAAAACACTCCACTAGTAAAGTCTTTTTCAATTATTATTCCAGTACAGTACCTAAGTTAATGTTCAGAATGTTTGTGTGTGTGATTTTATTTACTGTGGTGTAGCATGGTTTTTTTTGTTTGTTTATCCAATTTATTTCATTTCTTGTTTATATATATAAATACATACACACACATATATATAAATACATACACACACACACACATATATACACACACACACATATATATACACACACACACTAGTCCTCAAAAAATTAGCATACTGTGATAAAGTTCATTATTTTCTGTAATGTACTGATAAAAATTAAACTTTCATATATTTTAGATTCATTGCACACCAACTGAAATATTTCAGGTCTTTTGTTGTTTTAATACTGATGATTTTGGCATACAGCTCATGAAAACCCAAAATTCCTATCTCAAAAAATTAGCATATCATGTTCAGGTAGTCTAAGTGAGCTATTAACCTAATCATCTGAATCAACCAATTAACTCTAAACACCTGTAAGATTCCAGAGGCTTTTAAAACCCCCAGCCTGGTTCATTACTCAAAACCGCAATCATGGGTAAGACTGCCGACCTGACTGCTGTCCAGAAGGCCATCATTGGCACCCTCAAGCAAGAGGGTAAGACACAGAAAGACATCTCTGAGTGAATAGGCTGTTCCCAGAGTGCTGTATCAAGCCACCTCAGTGGGACGTCTGTGGGAAGGAAAACATTTCAGTTGGTGTGCAATGAATCTAAAATATATGAAAGTTTAATTTTTATTAGTATATTACAGAAAATAATGAACTTTCACAGTATACTAATTTTTTTGAGAAGGACTAATATATATATATATATATATATATATATATATTATATATATAATTTTATTGTTCTGTTCTAATTAACTCAAGAATGTTACACCTTTCTAAGCTAATTTTGCACCCCCTACTAATGGTACTTCAAGAGCCTGTAACAGTGAATTTCTCCATTGTGAGATTAATAAAACTGTATCTTATCTTATAACCTGCTGTGGTGTACAGACACCGATTCAGGTGATCAAATTTCGTTCTGGGTATTCAAATAAAGATCAGAAATAAATGGATCATTTATAATCACAATAAATAAAATTTAGATCTGGAGCTCTTAAATTATACATAAAGTTGGAGACAGCACAGGTGAGTAGTGATGAACACATCTGCTAAAATGTAGGAGTTTACAAAGTATAAAACAATTTAAACATTTACTCCAACCCTACACATCCCTAATGAGCCTCTCCCGCATCAACAGTGACCAGGAAAAACTCCCACACGAGATGCGAGGAAGAAACCTTGAGGGGAACCGGGTCCAAAATGGAAACCCATCCTCATTTGAGTATCACCATAAGGATTTAAACCGTATACGAGAAATTAATTCCAGTCCAAATCGTCTTCCGGCTGGTTATACAACTGCAAGTCCTAAATAATTGTGGGGGAAAACAACATAAAGAGAAATCACCATTTACATCTACAAACTGATAACGGTCAGTTAAATCAGATTTAAACCAGGAGAGGGTCGTTCCCTAAACTCTACAACATTTTCTAATCTGTCAGGGAGAATCATGTCATCAATAGTGTCAAAGGCTACACTAAGGTCAAGTAACACAGCAGAGAAAGACACAGCCATGGCCACCAGCAGGTCATTTACCACCTTAATAAGTGCCGTCCCTATGCTATGATGAGGCCTAAGTCCTGACTGATGCATTTCATGAATGTTGTTCCTTCAAATATATGAACATAACTGCTGCGATACAGCTTTTTCAAAGATGTTCGAGATGAAAAAAAGAGTTTGATATTGGTCTGTAGTTGGACAGTTCACATGGGTTGAGATCAGTTTTTTTTTAAATCAGGGGTTTGATAACTGCTAGTTTAAAGGATTTAGGTCCATAACCAGTGCTCAGGGGAGAATTTATTACATTTAACAATTCTGGTAGAATCTGTGTAATAATCTGGGGCGAAAACACTCAAGTTGCAGATCTGATGGTGGTACATTATTATTTACTTGTTTGGTTACAAATTTATCTATAAGATTTCTGTCTGATTTTTTCAAGATTTTATAAAGTTGTGGTGATGTAGTCATAGCTGATCATTCTGGAAGGTTTTTAATGAAACTGCAGTAGTTGGTGTGAAAGTCGCTGAATGTGATAACGTGGTGCGGTGGATATATTAGAACTAACAGGCATGTACGTGAGATAAAATAAAAATCTGAAATAGTTTGACTGTGGAACTGTGAATATATTTTCAATATTTAATCCTAAAGTTAGTATTAAATATTCTGTTCATAATTTTTATGGACAGAATTTCTAGGCGCAGTCGAGGCGATGAGGGGTTCTGGTTTGGTGGCCATCGGATATCATCTCTGCTTTTTGCGGATGATGTTGTCCTCTTGGCTTCATCAAGTCGAGACCTCCAGCTCTCATTGGAGCGATTCGCAGCTGAGTGCGAAGCAGCCAGGATGAAGATCAGTACCTCCAAGTCCGAGGCCATGGTTCTCAGTCGGACAATGGTGGAATGCACCCTCCGGGTCGGGAATGAGGTCCTGCTCCAAGTGGAGGAGTTTAAGTATCTTGGGGTCTTGTTTACGAATGAGGGAAGGATGGAGCGAGAGATCGACAGACGGATCGCTGCAGCCTCTGCTGTTAAGCGGTGCCTGTTCCGGTCCGTCGTGGTGAAGAAGGAGCTGAGCCGCAAGGCAAAGCTCTCAATTTACCAGTCGATCTACGTTCCAACCCTCATCTATGGTCACGAGCTTTGGGTAATGACCGAAAGAACAAGATCGCGGATACAAGCGGCTGAAATGAGCTTCCTTCGCCGGGTGGCGGAGTTCTCCCTTAGAGATGAGGTGAGAAGCTCCGCCATCCGGGGAGAGCTCGGAGTAGATCCGCTGCTCCTCCGCATTGAGAGGGGCCAGTTGAGGTGGCTCGGGCATCTGGTCAGAATGCCCCCCCGGACGCCTCCCTGATGTGGTGTTTCGGGCATGTCCAGCCGGGAAGAGACCCCGGGGTCGACCTAGAACACGCTGGAGGGACTATGTCTCTCGGCTTGTCTGGGACCGCCTCGGTGTCCCCCCGGGAGAGTTGGAGGAAGTGGCTCGGGAGAGGGACGTCTGGACCTCTTGGCTGAGGTTGCTGCCCCCGCAATCCGACCCTGGACTAAGCGGAAGATGATGATGATGATGATGATGAGTTAGTATTAAATCGAGGGTGTAAGTGCTTTATGAGTGGAGAATATAAACACAGTGGTTTATAATGGAGGGTTTGGGAAATATCTGTGGATGTAGTGATTTTGCAGATATGCTGTAGAAGAAAATAGAGAGAAGGCAGAGGACACACACTCCGATGTTATTTGTGATGAAATGAGAAAGTTTGAGGCTCAACCTCCCTTTGCTTCTGACCAAAGCATGCATGGTGATACACTGGTAGGTGATGAAGGCTTTGTCTTCCGTGGAGCAGTTCAGGAAAAAGTATGTGAAAAATGAGGCTAAAAAGTTTACAAAAATCAATTCTTGACCGGTGTCCAAGTGCTTCTTGATAATGAAGGTGATGGTTGATCAGTAGGAAGGGGGTCAGGGAGCTTTCATATTAATTAATTAATTATGGAGATGCTTATAAATCCTGTGTTTTGTAAAAGCAAATAAAAATAAATATTAAAAATATTCTAAAAACAGTTAAAATTATACATTAAAAATTGCCACCACGTGTATATGAACTTTGTAAATGCTGCACCCCCCCTCCAAAAAAAAGGGAAAAAAAGTGACCATTTTGAGCCACTAGATGTCAGTGTGATATAATTTACAGAGTAGAAAGTTGTTATTTACTTGAATTTATTGTACACAGTCACCTATCCACACAAAACAAGTCTTAAAACATCAAACTGGCTTTTTTAAATTGAGTATTTTTTTAATCAAACGTGAAGGTACATTTTTTGTCGAGTGTTCTAAGACAACAGTGGCACCGTCCTGGATAATTTTAGGATGGCAGCAAATTCCCCTGGACCCCCATTTGCCCTTTTACTACTAGCTTGGTAGTTCAGACACTGAACTTAAAATACACAAATCACAGGGGTCCAAATGCTTCCCCAAAAGGACTTTCATAATATGCCAATATAGAACAAGCTTCAACACACATCAAGTAAATCTCCAGAAGGCTCATACACGGTTGCCTCTGTGACCCTGTAAAGAAGGTGAAGGTCACTTAGACACATCCTAGAACTCATCCTAGCATTCATAGTAGTGAGTAAACAACTTTGGAAGCCCCAGCTTCAGCACCAGGCAAACAAATGTCCGGAAACTAAAGTGTGACAGATGAAACACATTCGTGTAGGGGAAGGAGATAAATACTTCTCAGATTTACAGGGAGTTTCTATTCCTCCTTTTGTAGCAGCTTCAAGAATTATTAATCATATTTGTTGTCAGACTTTGAGTCAGAGTGATGCCTTGAACTTGAATTTCTGCACATGCAATCAACTACGGCTTAATCACTAAACACCATACATACTAGTAAAAGTGGTTTAAAATAACAACAGTGTGTTTAAAAAAAGAGAATAAAGATCAAAGTGCTTATAATTTTATTTCAAACCCACAAAAATTGCATTGGGAAAACTACACATTCTATTCCAAATTAAAACATGAAGAAAAATATATCTTTTCCTTTCGGCTGTTCCCTGCAGGGCATCATCACAGCGAATCATCTGCCTCTATCTCACCCTATGCTCTGCATCTTCTCTTACACCAACTACCTTCATGCCCTCCTTCACCACATCCATAAATCTTTTCTTTGATCTTTTGCTAGGTCTTCTGCGTGGTAGTGCCAACCTCAGTATCCTAATACCAATATATTCACTATCCCTCCCCTCTGTACATGTCCAAATCATCTCAATCTAGCCTCTCTAACTTTGTCTCCAAAACATCTTACATGTGCTGTCCCCCTGATGAACTCATTCCTGATCCTATCCATCCTGGTTACTCCCAAAGAGAACCTCAACATTTTCATCTCTGCTACCTCCAGCTCTGCCTCCTGACTTTTCCCTCAGTGCCATAGTTTCTTAACCATACAACATCGCTGGCCTCATCACAGCCTTCTACACTTTTCCTTTTATTCTTGCCTATACCCTCCTATCACACATCACACCGGACACTTTTCTCCAACCATTCCAACCTGCCTGCACATACTTCACCTCTTTTCCACACTTTACACTGCTCTGGACAGTTGAGCCGAAGTACTTAAAATCCTCCACTGTCTTTATCTCCGCTCCCTTTAACCTCACTGTTCATCTTGAGTCTTTGGCATTCACACACATGTATTTTGTATTACTGAGGCTAACTTTCATTCCTCTCCTTTCCAGGGCATACCTCCACCTCTTTAGATTTTCCTGCAGTTGTCCCCTGCTCTCACTACAGATCACAATGACATCTGCAAACGTCATTGTCCATGGAGATTCTCGTCTAACCTCGTCTGTCAGCCTGCACATCACCATAACAAAAAAGGGGTTCAGAGCTGACCTTTGATGCAGTCCCACCTCCACCTTGAACTCTTCTGTCACGCCAACAGCACACCTCACCACTGTCTTACATCTCTCATGCATGTCCTGCACCACTAACATATTTCTCTGCCACTCCAAACTTCCTTATGCAATATCACAGTTCCTCTCGATACCATGCTTTCTCCAGATCCACAAAGGTACAATGCGGCTCCATCTGACCTTCTCTGTACTTCTCTATTAACATCCTCAAAGCAAACACTGCATCTGTGGTGCACTTTCCTGGCATGAAACCAAACTGTTGTTTACAAATGCCGACCTCTGCCCTTAGTCTAGCTTCCATTATTCTTTCCCATAACCTCATCATATGGCTCAACTTTATCCCTCTGTAGTTGCCACAATCCTGCACCTCACCCTTGTTCTTAAAAATGGGCAACAGCACACTTCTCCTCCATTCATCTGGCATCCTCTCACTCTATAAGACCTTGTTGAATGTTCTTGTCAGAAAGTCTACTGCTACCTCTCAGACACTTCCATACATCCACTGGTATGTCATCAGGACAAACTGCCTTTCCATTTTTCATCCTCTTCAATGCCCTCCTCACTTAACCCTTACAAATATTTGGTCCTCAACGGTCACCTCTTCTACTCTTTTTTTCTCTCTCCCTCTCATTTTCCTCATTCATCAGCTCTTCAATGTACTCTTTCCATCTTCCAAGCACACTTCTGTCATTAGTCAATACATTTCTCTCCCACTCTAACTTGGTGCACGTCTTTCCCATCTCTATTTCTCTGCTGTGCCAACCTGTATAAATCATTTTCTCCTGGAAGCACTTCCGTGACCACCCAAAGCCTGTTTCAACTCCTCCTTGAAGACAACACGACACTCTTCCTTTTTCAGCTTCCACCACTTTGGCGTCTGCTCTGCCTTTGCCTTCTTCACCTTCCTCACAATCATCCTGCACACTATCATCCTCTGCTGTCTGGTAACACTCTCACCCACCACTACTTTGCAGTCACTGACTTCCTTTAAATTACATCATCTACACAAGATGTAGTCTACCTGTGTGTGCCTACCTCCGCTTTTATAAGTCACCCTATGCCCCTGTGTCTTCTGGAAGAAAGTATTCACCACAGCCATTTCCATCCTTTTTGCAAAGTCTACCAACATCTGTCCCTCTGTGGTCCTGTCCTGGATACCAAACCTATCCATCACTTTCTCATCCCCTCTGTTGCTTGCACCAACATGTCCATTGAAGTCTGCCCCAATGACCACACTCTCACCTCTGGGGGTACTCCGAATCACTTCATCTAACTCATTCCAGAATCTCTCCTTCCTTTCTCACTCACATTCTGCCTGTGGGGCATAAGTACTAACAACATTGAACATTACACTTTCAATTTCTAACTTGAGACTCATCACTCTGTCTGACACTCTTTTCACTTTTAGAACATTCCTAACCAACCCCTCCTTCAAGACGACTCCTACTCCATTTCTCTTCCCATCCACACCATGATAAAACGGCTTTAAATGACCCCTGGCCAGAGAAAATGTCTGCGCTCCTGGGTCCAGTTTAGAAATGGCTTCTTTGTACTGTAGCATTTCAGCTGGCAATGGTGGATGGCACGGTGGATTGTGTTCGCCGACAATGGTTTCTGAAAATATTACTGAGCCCATTCTGTGAAGTCCCTTACAGTAACATTTCTGTTTGTGGTGAAGTGCCATTTCAGGGCCCGAATATTACAGACATCCAGTATGGTTTTTCGGCTTTGACCCTTATACACAGATATTGTTCCAGATTCTCTGAGTCTTTGGATCATGTTATGCACTGAAGATGATGATAACTTCAAACTCTTTGTAAATTTTTGCTGGAAAATAACCTTCTGATATTGCTCCTCTATCTTTTTGCGCATCATTGGGGGATTGGTGATTCTTTACCCATCTTTGCTTCTGAGAGACACTGCCACTCTGAGAAGCTCGTTATACTCAGACATGTTGCCAAGGGACCTCGTTAGTGGTAATTGGTCTTCCAGCTGGTCATTATGAGTGCAATTGACTTTTCCAGCCTCCTATTGCTTGCTACCTGTGCCAACTTTTGAGATTTATTGGCACCATGAAACTTATTTTTTCTTAAAATGATACATTTTCTCAGCTTCAACTTTTGACCTGTCATCTATGTTCTATTCGGAATAAAATATTGAAATTTGGCAATTCCACATCATTGCATTCAGTTTTTATTCACATTTTATTCAATTGTCATCCCTTGACGCTTTATGAAGGAATTCTGTCGGAGCAGCTTCCCGTTTAAGTTTAGTCTTTGTGTAAACTAGTTCATCGTGGAGGTCATACTGAGAGCAGTTCAGGTCAGATTGATGTGGTCTTTGCAGACGTTTCCAGAGTATGGCCTGTGTCGATTTTATATTATTGGTCAACTCAGCTTTTCTGTTGATTCAGTTCAGATTAGTTGATTTAGGAAAACAAAAAGAAATGTTTTCTACAATTTATGCACTTGTTTGTGTAGCCATGCTTTGCACGCTACAGGTTTCCTGGCAACACAGCTCGGCTCCGGCCCAAACTATGTTATCTTACATTGGTGTTTGCTGCATGGGATCAGTGACCAGCCCATCACAGTTCAACAGAATAAACCAATGAGGTCATGGATCTACCAGGACTGGAACAGTCATTTAAGAAGGCAATATGTTGTTGCATGTGCCTGACTGACAGAGTAGTGTGGCAGCACTTGAATGTACCCGACACGGCAAGATAAAGTCTGTTGGGCTTTTTACACCGGAGCCTAGTGGCTCATCAGGCCGGTGCTTATCCTCGGGTTCCATAGCATGAAGTAACTAGGAGTTCAACTCCTCCTGGATGGGACTCTAGTCCATCGCAGGTTACCTTCCCAGTATATTTTTACTGGTACCCATTTATACCATTGGGTTAACAGAGGAACACTTGTGGTTAAGACCTTGCCCAGGGATCTTAGCACAGTGGGGGTCTAACTGGGATTCGAAAACACAACCTCCTGATCATGAGTGCAGCACCCTAACCACCACACCACCAGCCCCACCTGACAAGGGGCAAGGACTAACATTGCCTGAAGGAACCACTGATCACTTTAAAGAGCCATTAGTAGGAATTCATCCTTTAAACAAAATGACTTCTGTTAGGATTTTACTTTGTGTCCACTTGGATCTGCGCTGTCACTCAGAGCTCTGTGAGGATTCCAACCAAAAGAATCAGAGACACTGAAAATGCTCTGGTACTTTTTATTCGGATCATCTCTGTGTGTGTGAGGCACAGACGTATTTCTTCTTGGTTGTCTGTCGATATGACAAAGACCGCCTTGTCATGTGTTCATTCCTTGTCTTGATTTGCAGCAGACATGATTACACACATCACAGGATACTCCTGATGTAACTGCCTTGTGTGTTCTAGTTTTATGCAGTTGGCATTTCTCTTGAGCAGCCTGGATATGCTAGTCTTCAAATTGCCCGGTGCCCTTGTGACTGATGGATCTCCAGCTCTTCCAGTCCTCTGCTTGCGCCTCTCAGTGGTTGTCATCTATGTGGCACTTCTTCAGGCTGACCTTGATGATTGTATATACTGCTTGTATTGACTACCATACCTACGTTGACCAATTTTCAGCTGTCCATACGTGATTACCTTTGTCAGTCTGTTGTCCGACATACAGACTGTGTCCTGCCCATCTGAGTTGTGATTTTATCAGCAAGGCTTATATGCCAGCCATTCCTACCCTATACAGAATTCCAGTATTACAGGAACTTTGTCCTGCCAGAAGACCCTCAAGATTTTGCAGATGAAGCGGAGATGAAAATGATCGTTTCCTTACATGCTGTCTGTAGGTGGTCTAGGTTTCACAAGCATAGAGAAGTGTGGGTTTGAGGACTGCTCTGTATACGTATAGTTTGGTCTGGACTTTTATACCCCTCATCCCACAGCTTTCCTCCGAGGCACCCAAAGCACTACTTGCTTTGGCAACGTGATTGTTCACTTCATCATTCAGGGAGACTGAGACAGGATGCTTCCCAGATAAGTGAATCTATTAACCACATTTAGCCTTGTGTCTTCAATGGTGATGGTGAGCTCAACATATACTTTCTGAGGAGCTGGTTGATACACATCACTTCTGTCTTCTTGAGGCTGATAGTAAGGCCAAATCTTTTACATGCTGAAGAGAAATGGTTCATTGTCAGCTGGAGGTCTTCTTCTGAGTGGGCAAGTAATGCGCAGTCATCAGGAAAAGGATCTCACCAGATCTCCATCCAGCTTGGTGGCAGCCTTTAGTCTTCTGAGGTTAAATAGCTTGCCATCTGTCCGAAACTGTATGTACACCCCTCTGTCCAGGTTTTGAAAGGCATCCAGTAGCATAGCTGCAAACAGTACACTGAACGATGTTGGAGCCATGATACAGCCTTGCTTCACGCCATTTGTAACCTGGAATTGATTTAATGTGTTGCCATCTGACATTGTGTTATCCATCATGCCATTGTTGAAATGCTTTATTATCTTGATGAATTGCTCTGGGAATCCCAGCTTGGCAAGGACCTTCCACAAGCGGTCTCTGCTGACTGTATCAAAAGCTTTTTTTGAGGTCAACAAAAGCCATGTGCAAATCCACATTCTGCTCCCTGCATTTCTCTTGGATCTGCCTTGCTGCAAATATCTTATCTGCTGTTCCTTGGCCACTGTGGAAGCCACACCGAGTTTCTTGAAAGAATGCTTCAGTGATGTGGGGGATAAAGCGATTCAAAATAATTCTTGCTAGTACCTTGCCTGCTATGACTAATAGAAATATACTCCTGTGGTTGTCACACTTGGAGCGAGAGCCTTTCCATTTGTACAAACTGACAATTGATGCATCCTTGAATTCTTGAGGTATCCTTTCCTCTTCCCACATGATCTGGAAAAGTTTGGTCAGATAGTGAACAAGGTGGTGACCTCAGAACTTGTAGATCTCTGCTGGAATGGCATCTGATCCAGGTATGTTGCCATTTGACAAGGCTTTGAAGGCTTTCTGTGTCTCGTCGAGTGATGGTATGTCAGCAAGAGCTGGCACAATGGGCTTCTGTACAATCTCCTCAATGGTGTTTGGATCAATGGCTGACTGCCGATTTAGCAAAGGTGTTGAAGTGCTCTGCCCACCTCTCCTTGATGAGGTTTGTATCAGTCAGGAGTGTAGTTTCATCAGCAGTTAATAGTAGTGCTGTTCCATTTTTAATTGGACCACATATGGCCTTCATTGTATTGCAGAAGCTTTTGGTGTCATTCCGGTCTGCATATGCTTGCATTTCTTTTCCACCAGGTGTCACACATCCCTCTCACTCCATTTTGTATCTTGCTCCTTTCCTTTGTGTATTTAGCTCTTTTTGATGCTGAATCTTTATCTTTCATCCACATTATATGTGCAGCATGCTTTTGATTCAGCAGCTCATGAATTGCCACATCACTCTCATCAAACCAGTCCTGGCGATGTCTTTTGGCCATTCCAAGGGTTGCCTCTGCTGTTTGATGAACAGTTTTCTTGAAAGTGTTCCACTCTTCCTCTATATCAGGGGTCACCAACCTTTTTAGAAATGAGGGCGACTTCTTGGGTACCAATTAATGCGAAGGGATACCAGGTCAATACACACTTGTGAAATAAATTTGCTCAATTTACCTTTAATTATATGTTATTATTAATAATTAATGATCTTCATCTATGTCAGGGGTCAGGAACCTTTTTGACTAAGAGAGCCAAAAAAAAAAAAATTAAAATCCAATCCCCTGAGAGACAAATATTTTTTAATACTGAGAGCAACAATTTTAGAGTATAATATGACTCTGAATTTATTTTAAACGACTTTGTCAAAGTAAAGTTATTTATTAATAATAATAATAATAAAAAATAATAATAATAAAATTGTACTTCTTACTATTAATGCGACTTCTGGTGCTGCATGGTTTTGCTGATAGCTTTGTAGTCTGGTTGATATGGGGTGAGGCTCAGCTTCATGTAGGCGTTTAGGCTTCTATCTATTACATGACCGCAGGTTGATCTTGAGGCTTTTCAGGTGTGAAAAGGACCGCTCGCGTGCACATGTGGAGCCAGACATGGTCAATACGACTCACATGCTACATTGTTTATGTGACAGGAAGCGTGTCTCACATAGCTGTCAACCCCCAAGATTAATAAAGAGTAAGAAGCAGGGGTCCAGGGGGACGCCGTGATGGGGGTTTGGCACTTGTTTACACAAAGAAGAACAGGCAGTGTTTTTGTCAAAATAAAAGGATACAGCTTTTACACATGATTATTAATGATTAAAAATACATAATTAATACTTTAATATCCCAGGAATATTCTATCAACTTCATTATTTATCTGCTTCATGAAAAAAGAATTTATTTATTTATTTGTTCAGTTTTTCATTTATTCCGAGTTTACTAAGAATGGCTCTACTTTAATATTTGTCCTAATAAAAACATTTAATGATTGATAGCATGATATGAGATTTTAGCGATATCACTTGGCCTTAGTGTAATCTGTGTTCTTGCCCAAATATATTGAAAAAACAAAAAAACAAAACAAAACATGGGGTGCGCTTGTAAATTGATATAACTGGAAACGTTGATTCTTACCTTTAGTGTCACTAAAGCCTTTCATTACTGCAACAAGTTTCTCCTATTGAGCTGCTACATGCTGTCTCTCACGATTCCAGAACTTCTGCTCGTCAGCTTCAGCCTTCTTTCCAAACTGTCCCTTTGGGATCATCTGGCTGATGTTGCTGTCGTAATATGCAAACTAATCTTCATCCAGCAGAACAACAGCAGTGGATTTTACTCCTGACATGATGATAGCGCAGAGGTACTGCAGAGTGTGTGTCTGTAAAAGGTGAAATGGTTTATTGAGTCATCACATAAAAAAATAAAACTGCAAGGTTGCACACACAAATTCTTAATTTAACACTGTACATCAAACAGTACAATATTATTCACTTTCATCATCATAGAATTCATATAGTCATAAGATATTTTTAATAGGAGTCTGTTATTGGGGACACTTTAGGGTCAACAAGTGATACAAGTTCGATTTTTTTATTATTATTTTTTTTTTTTATTGAATCACAGATTTTAGAATAGCGGCAAAATCAGCACAGTGAGATTACTAATAAAGATTTATCTGAAATAGCCACAACTGAGTGCTTTACATCTGTGGGTAAACAGCAGTGTACCAAATGTTTTTAACCTCTGACTGCTAACCCAATCATGCTCAGCCATTACCACCCAAAACTGGAGATTTCATAACATTTGGACCTCTGGTGACTTGTTTTTAACAATTAGAATCAGTTGTCTGCCAACTAAAAACTGCTGTGCAGAGCTTCATTTTGATAGGAAATTTGTTGAAATACTAGTCCATCTCAAAAAAATTAGCATATTGTGATAAAGTTCATTATTTTCTGTAATGTACTGATAAACATTAGACTCTCATATTTTAGATTCATTACACACAACTGAAGTAGTTCAAGCCTTTTATTGTTTAAATATTGATCATTTTGGCAAAAAAGTAAAGAAAAACCAAAAATCCCCATCTCAAAAAATTTGCATATTTCATCCGACCAATAAAAGTCAATCTTCAAATAATTATGTTTAGTTATGCACACAATACTTGGTTGGGAATCCTTTTGCAGAATTGACTGCTTCAATGCGGCATGGCATGGAGACAATCAACCTGTGGCACTGCCTAGGATGCTTCGATAGCGGCCTTAAGTTCATCCATAGTGTTGGGTCTGGTGTCTCAACTTTCTCTTCACAATATCCCACAGATTCTCTATGGGGTTCAGGTCAGGAGAGTTGGCAGGCCAATTGAGCACAGTAATACCATGGTCAGTAAACCATTCACCAGTGGTTTTGGCACTGTGAGCAGGTGCCAGGTCGTGCTGAAAAATATAATCATCTCCATAAAGCTTTTCAGCAGATGGAAGCATGACGTGCTCCAAAATTCCCTGATAGCTAGCTGCATTGACCCTGACCTTGATAAAACACAGTGGACCAACACCACAGCTGACATGGCACCCCAGACCATCACTGACTGTGGGTACTTGACACTGGACTTCAGACATTTTGGCATTTATCCTTCTCCCCAGTCTTACTCCAGACTCTGGCACGTTGATTTCCGAATGGCATGCAAAATTTGCTTTCATCCGAAAAAAGTACTTTGGACCACTGAGCAACAGTCCAGTGGTGCTTCTCTGTAGCCCAGGTCAGGCGCTTCTGCCGCTGTTTCTGGTTCAAAAGTGGCTTGACCTGAGGAATGCGGCACCTGTAGCCCATTTTCTGCACGAAGCAGGATACCAGGAGTCAGAGAGAGCCAGGAAACGGAATCACCAGGAAGGACAATCTTTTGACAGTCGGAGGGAAGCGCGTCGCTCCTATTTATAGCTTGCTGATTGCTGAATGGAAACAAGTGCGCTCTCTGGACCTCGCTTGCAGGTAACAGCCATGCCCCTCGCCAGCAATGAAGGGACGCCACCTGGCGGCCAAGCTTGTCCGGGAACTGACGATAAAACTCATTTACAAAGTCAGGGTTCAGGATGAGGGAGCGAGGAATCCAGGAGTGTTCTTTGGGGCCAGACCCCTCCCAGTCCACCAGGTACTGAAAACCTCGACCCAGTCTGCATACGCAGAGTGTCCATCAATCCGTCAGAGGAGAGTTGGTGGAGGGGACACATGGAACACTGGGTGTACTTTGAGTCAGGATGGGAGTTTTAGTCGGACTGCGCTGGGGTTTATAATAATTTTTTCTATCACATAGGGCCCAATGTACATGGGAGACAATTTCTTGGAGTCAACTTGCAGAGGCAGGTCCCGGGGACGAGAGCCGAACTTGTTGCTCGCCTGTGTAGGGAGGTGCCGGGGTTCGATGACGATCGGCGATTCTCCGGTTTCGGGCCACTGTTCATTCCAGGGCTGCACGTGCTTTTTTCCAGACCCAGCGTGCTCTGTGAAACTGCGCCTGGGCGGATGGAACGGCCACTTTGACCTCCTGGCTGAGAAACAGGGGAGGCTGGAAACTGTTGATCACCATAAAGGGGGACATCCCGGTGGCGGCGCAGACCAGAGAGATGTGTGCATATTGGACCCATGGGAGGTGTGTGGCGACGCAGCGCAGGGAGGATCCGAGGCTTTGATTCGTTCGCTCCACCTGCTCATTTGATTGAGGATGGCAGCCGGCGGTCAAGCTACAGGAGACTCCCAAGACTCCTTCAAATCGGGGTATTCTTTCGGCACGCTGACTAAGTCCAGATCCTTCATATCGACCGGGGTTTGTGAAACTTGGGAGGGTACGGCCGCCATTAAGCAGTGTTGCACACAGTAGTCACTCCAGCTGCATATGGTGAGGGTGTGCCAGTCAATGTGGGGATTGTGAGTCTGCAACCACGGCCACCTCAGCACCAGGGGAGAGAGAGGGGCAGAGAAAACAAACAGCTCCAAATATTCCTGGTGGTTACTGGACAGACTGAGCTTAACCGGCTTGGTCTTGTGCCTGACACGGGCTATGAGTCGGCCATCAATGGCCACTACCTCCTTGGGGGGTTTTGAGTTCATATATGGGTATATTGTGGAGCTCAACCATCCTTGGATCAATGAAGTTAGCGTCAGCGCCTGAATCAATGAATTCGTCCACAGCTTAGGAGTGTTGTGCGGAGTACAGCGTACCTTGAACTTGCAGGCGCTTCCCGGGTGTCATGGAGGATCCTCTCGTTGCTGCCCCTCTCCTAGCTGTCGGACCCTGTCCCGCGGGGCACTAGGTGAGGTAATGGCCCTTCTCTGCGCAGAGACAGTTGGTCTGTCGCCGATGCTTCTCCTCCGCCGTCAGCCTGGTGCAGCTCACCTGCATGGGCTCTTGACCATCATCCTCTCTCAGAGGAGGGCCTGGCGAAGAGATTCGAGGTGGGGCCTCCTTGGGCCTCACGGAGGCACTCGATGACGGGTAGACAAGACTGGTCCGCTCCTCCCAGGATCTACCCCTCTCTCTCAGCCGGTTGTCCAGCCTGGTCGACAAGGCTATCAAGTCTTCGAGAGCGGCCATCTCATCTCGTGCCGTGAGCTTGTCTTTCAGCCTTCCATTTAGACCCCGCAGGAAAGCCTCCCGGAGCGCGGAGTCGTTCCAGCCACTTTCCATGTCTAGAATCTGTAATCGGATGGCATACTCAGCCACTGATTGCGAGCCTTGCCGGATTCGTAGGAGCTGAGAGCTCGCCTCCTCCCCTTTCGCCGGGCAATCGAAAACCTTTTTCATTTCTTGCATGAACTGGTCAAAATGGGAACATAATTCCGGGGTATGGGTGGCGACCGCGAGCGCCCAGGACGAGGCTTACTCCGTGAGTAGGTTTGGAAAGAAGGCAGTTTTAGCTTGATCGGTGGAGTATGTGAGCGGCTGCTGGCTGAAAACGAGCGAAAACAGATGGAGGAATTATGCGCAGGAGCCGATCGTGCCCGAATACCTGGCTAGCGTGGGAATGAGTGGTTCTCGATGCGCGGGGAGTATAGCTGGTGCTGGCGCTGCTGCGGAAGAGGAAAGTGAAGGGTGAATGGGCGTTGTAACGGCAGAGAATTGAGTGGCGATGGCGTCCATCCTTCCATCATGCTGGTGGTTGTGCGCTGGAGATTGTCCATCATGTGGTGCAGGGTGGAGTTGAGTTGTTGCAAGAGGATTCCCTGGTCTGATAATGCCTGCCGGAGTTGGGCATCAACTTCGACTGTGCCATCAACCTACTCCCAGGTGCCAAGCTCCCCTCCCAGCGACTCTACAACCTCTCTAAGCCAGAGAAAGACGCCATGGAGGCCTACATCAACGAGTCGCTGGCTGCAGGTAACATCCTCCCCGTTGGGGCCGGCTTCTTCTTTGTTGAGAAGAAGGACAAGACCCTGTGACTCTGCATCGACTACACAGGCTTGAACAAGATAACCGTGAAAAAGAATACCTGCTCCCTCTAATCGATTCAGCCTTCACCCCTCTCCACAATGCCACTGTCTTTTCCAAGCTGAACCTGAGAAATGCCTACGACCTAGTCTGAATTCAGGAGGGGGACGAGTGGAAGACGGCCTTCAAAATGCCCGAAGGGCACTTCGAGTAACTGGTCATGCCGTTTGGACAACCAACGCCCTGGCAGTCTTCCAAGCTCTGGTCAACGACGTGCTTAGGGACATGCTGAACCACTTCGTGTATGTCTACCTAGATGACATTCTGATTTTCTCCAAGGACCAAGATGAACACCTCTGCCACGTGAGGATGGTACTAAAGAGGCTCCTGGAGAACAGTTTATTCGTGAAGGCAGAAAAGTGCGAGTTCATGTTCCCTCAATCTCGTTCCTGTGGTTCATCATGGAGAAGGGGCGGATAGGACCTGACTCGGCGAAAGCGAAGGCAGTGGCAGAGTGGCCGATTCCAGGGACACGGAAACAGCTGCAGAGGTTCCTGGGGTATGCGAACTTCTACCGCCGGTTTGTGCGGGACTACAGCTGCTTAGCAGCCCCTCTCACACAGTTAACATCACCCAAGACTCTATTCCAGTGGTCTCCTAGTGCCCAGGTAGTGTTCGTCAAGCTGAAGGCGAAATTCATCCACGTGCCCGTACTGATCCACCCGGACCCCACGCTGCAGTTCGTGGTAGAAGTTGACACCTCGGACTCATGGGTGGGGGCGGTCCTCTTCCAACGATCCCACACAGACCAGAAGCTCCACCCATGCGCCTTCTTCTCCCGTCGCTTGTTCCCGGCGGAACAGAATTATGATGTTGGGAATCGCGAGCTGCTGGCCGTAGTCTTGGCACTCCAGGAATGGAGGCACTGGCTGGAGGGAGCGGATCACCCTTTCATGGTCTGGATCGACCATAAGAATCTGGCCGAATTATGGCCAAGAGGTTGAACTCCCACCAGGTGCGTTGGTCACTCTACTTGGGGAAGTTCAACTTCATGCTGACCTACCGACCAGGCTCCCGGAACACTCAGCCAGACACTCTCTCCAGGCAGTTCTCCTCAGGTGAAGATTCAACCATAGAAACCATCCTGCCCTCCTCGTGCATACTCGGAGCCACCCAATGAGAGGTAGAGCAACTAGTTCGGGATGCTCATCAAGGGGAACCTCAAGGCCGACTATACGTTCCCCCACCAGCCAAAACCCCAGCACTCCAGTGGGCCCATGCCTCAAAATTAGCCTGCCATCCCGGAGCCCCCGAACTCGCTTCCTGCTCCATCAACGCTTCTGGTGGCCAAAGATGGCAGCCGTCACTAGGGAGCTTGTGGGAGCTTGCGTCACCTGTGCCCACAGCAAGTCCTCCCATCGTGCGTCCATGGGTCTCCTCCAACCCTTACTCGTTCCCCATCGCCCCTGGTCGCACATAGCGGTGGACTTCATCACCTGGTTACCCCCGTCTGAGATGTCATCCTGACAGTAGTGGACCGGTTCTCCAAGGCGGTCCATTTCGTTGTCCTACCCAAACTCCCCAAACTCAGCGGATCTCATGATCCAACACGTCTTCCGCCTCCATGGCATTCTCCAGGACATCGTGTCAGGGCCCCAATTTGCACCTTGGGAGTCTCCTGCAGTCTGATCTCGGGTTACCACCCCAAGTCTAACGGGCAGGCGGAACGCATGAACCAAAGCCTCGGGTTCTTCCTGCGCTGCGTTGCCTCCAGCCTACCAGCCTCCTGGGCCACACACTTCCCATGGGTAGAATATGAACATAATTTGCTGATCTGCACCGCCACCGGGATGCCCCCCTTCATGGTGATCAATGGGTTCCAGCCCCCTGTTTCCCAGCCAGGAGGTCGAGGTGGCCGTCCCATCTATCTAGGCACAATTCCACAGAGCACGTCGGATCTGGAAGGAAGCATGGGCTGCCCTGGAGCGAACAGCGGCCGAAACCAGCGGATGGCCGATCGCCACCGAACCGTGGCACCTCCCTACAAGGTCGGACAAGTGTGGCTATCCTCCCGGGACCTGCCCCTGCAAGTTAAGTCGAAGAAACTATCTTCCCGATACATTGGGCCCTACACGATTGAAAAAAATCATAAACCCCAGCGCCGTCTACTAAGACTCCCACCCTCACTCAAGGTGCACTCAATGTTTCGTGTCTCCCTAATCAAGCAGGTGGTAGAAAGTCCCCACCCCCTCCTCCCCGACTGATTGACGGACATCCAGCATACATGGTCAACAAGATCCTCGATGTGCGCAGGCGGGCCGAGTCTTCCAGTATTTAGTGGACTGGGAGAGGTATGGTCCCGAAGAGCAGTCATGGGTTCCCCGCTCTCTAATCCTGGACCCGGACCTGATAGAACTCCTCTAACGCCAGTTCCTGGACAAGCCTGGTCGGGCGCCAGGTGGCGCCCCTTAAAGGGGGGGGTACTATCATGGTCTGTGCTGGCTGGAGACACTAACTGTTCCTTAATTCATTGCAGGTGCGGGCGTGGCGGTCGCCGGTAGAGGAGTTCCTGACCTGAGCGCACCTGGTCCTAATCGGCAATCAGCGGCAGCCGATAAATGGGGGCGGCATTCTTCCCTCTGCTGTCAGAAGATTGATTCCAGTGACTCTATTCCTCGACGTTCTCTCTGATCCTCTGGCTTCGTGCACGACCAGTTCCTTCCATTCTTTGTTTTCTAGTGATTTCCAGTACTGAATGTTTAATAAATCGTTGAACCTTCATTCAGTCTCCTGCATCCTTGGGTCCTACGCAAACACTCCCCCATGACACAATATCGTTTATAATATAAATCACATTAATATCATCATTATGCTGGAGAGAAGGGGAATGTAATTTACCGGAATCTGGGACCGATTTGGAGCCTGTTGAGCCTGAGGCGGGGTAGGAAAGTTGTGTGACGTCATTTTTTCAGAATCGACTTAGATATGATTGGCGCTTTCAGCAAAAAAAAAACAAAAAACAACTTCGTAGTCAATGTGCCTTGTTGGAGATCAGGTTCATGGGACCGCTTCCCTCTTTTGCTCATTTAAAATCATGGTTCTTATTATAAAGGACTCTGCACACACTGAATGATTGTGAATAGGGTAGCAAGATTGTGACGGCATGACAAGCCAGGACACGTGACAAATCAGTGCGCATACGCTACACGCTGCGAAAATAAATGCGTATACCTGCGTTTACAGCCCTAAGCATAATACGGTTCTTCTTCTTTTTGCTTTTTCCCTTTACCAGAGTCGCCACAGTGACACATTTGATTCGCATGTTTTATTTGGTTCAGGTTTTAACTTTGGACGCCCTTCCTGATACAACCCTTTAGCAAGGGACAGAAACACGCTGACGGATTTGCAGCTCCTCTTTATGAAAGTCAGCAATAATTCTTTTACATACCTGAGTAAATGTGGTTATAAAATAAAAATAAGATAGAACTGTTGGTGTTCAGTGATTTCAGTGTGAGAGTTCTGATACAGAGCTCTTAGAGATATCAGTTCCACTCAGATTTAGACTCGCAAGAGACTTTCTCCATTTACTTATTATTCCACCTGTATATGTTTTCTCCTCTAAAATTTAAACTGCATTTATTTACATGAGAAGACTTCATTCTCACACAAAGCTGTTTATTTTCAGTCTTCCCAAAACTCTTTCATAAACTGCAATTATGTGTACACACGCACACACACACGCATATGTATATAGATAGACAGATAGATGGGGCAGTGGCTGCTTGGTGGTAAATGGCGCTGGATTGCTGATCCCAAGGTTGGGGGTTCGAGTCCCAATCTCCGTAAGGCCCTGCAGAGAACTGGGTTATCAAAGGCGGGCCATGTCTCTCACTGTCTATAGTGAGAGGTTCATGTAAAAGAGCCATTGCTGACTTTCATAAAGAGGAGCTGCAAAGCCGTCAGTGTGTTTCTGTCCCTTGCTAAAGGGTTGTGTCAGGAAGGGCATCTGACCTAAAAACCTGAACCAAATCAAACGTGCGAATCAGATGATTCACTGTGGCGAACCCTGAAAAAGCCGAAAGGAAAAGAAGACCGGTAGATACTACACAAAGCCATTCGCACTTTCACCTGGGGAACCTAGAGGAACCCATGCAAGCACGAGGAGAACATGCAACAGCCACACAGAAACCCTCTTACTGACTCCGGGACTCAAACCTGTTTCCAAGAGATATTTTCTGTGAGGCACATAAACGTGACACCACCATGAAATCTTTGTCTATAATATCTTTATACACTGGACGGATATGTAATACGTATAACTCTAGACTGTTATGATTGATTGTGTTGATAATTTTATTATTAATGATGATGATGATGATGATGATATTATTATTCCTGTTGTTATTATCATCATCATCATCATCTTATCACCATCATTAATGTTGTAGTAATACTGTAATATTCATTCATTCATTTTCTGAACCGCTTAATCCAAATTAGTCTGGCGCCCATCAAAGCCGACTCTGAGTACCCTGGACAGCTCGCCAAGCCATCGCAAAGCAGAAATACGCTGACGGCTAAGCAGCTTCTCTTGAAGAAAATAAGCAATGGTTCTTTTACATGAACCTCTCATCATAGACAGTGAGAGACAGCCTTTGAAGGGTAATGGATTTTTTTTGCCATTAATTATAATAATAAAAAGATAATAATAACAATACTCTTCTTATTATTATTATAATCATTATTATTATTATTATTATTATTATTATTATTATTATTATTATTATTAATAATAATAATAATAATAATAATAATCATAAACATTTGCTGAAGATTAATAATGTCCATTATCCACTTTTTGAAATTAGGGCTGTGCGACAGACTAAAATTTTTTATCCAAATAGAAGTGCGTACATAAAAAAAAAAAAAAAAAAAAAAAAAAAAAATATATATATATATATATATATATATATATATATATATATATATATATATACAGAATAACCCATGCAGCTGCATTCTGGATCTGTTGCAAAAATTGCATCCAGAGACCGACATGGTGGAAGTGAATTACAGTAGTCCAGCCTTGAAATGATGAGGAATTAATTAAAGAAGTACCTGAGTGGCTTGAGTGGAAAGAAATGAAAAAATACTTCAACTAAAAGGTTGAGTAGAATGGGGATTGTTTTTTCAATAGCAGTCAAAAGGATAGTCTCTCTGATGGATCCAGAGTGCATGTCTTCAGAATAAGAAAAAAGCTATCTTTTGAATGCTGTTGGTACATGGCCAGATCATGAACAGCTATTGAAAACAATGTTAATTAAGGAGAAGAAGGTCTTGAGAATTATTGAGCAGAGTACAGCCTGGACAACTCACCAGGCCATCAGGGCAGAAACACGCTGACAACTATGCAGCCTACTCTTGACAAAAATCAACGATGGTTCCTTTACATGCCTCTCACCATAGACAGTGAGAGACATGGCCAGACTTTGATAACCCAGATATCTGCACTGGGGGGACAGTAACAACCTTGTAGGGACTCAAACCCCCAACCTTAGGATCAGCGATCCTGCGCCCTATACCACTAGACCACCACTGCCCGGGTTAGCTGCACTGGGGACAGTGGTAATCTATTGAGAATGGGGCTTGAACCCCCACCCTTGGGATCAGTGATCCAGCATCTTACCACCAGGCCAGCACTGCCCTCTTCTGCAGAGATCTTCAGCTTTTCCTTGTGGAAGGTAGATTCAGCAAAAGCCATATTAGATAAGGATGTTTCAGATATGCACAGTAAGAAGTGGAAGCTGTGATTTCTTCGACTTTCACTCTTCTATGATTCATTTTCTATGATTGCTATGCAAAATATACAAGCCAAGGGGTGGGGTGAGAAAGCCTTCTGGATTTAGAAGATAGATGCAGAGTACATCCATTAGAAAACTAAGTAAAGGAAAGTGTCAGTGAACGAAGTCTAAAGATATGAAAGAAAATCCTAGAAGGATTAGAGCCTGGAAGGATTACAGTGATCCCTCGCTACTTCATTCTTCAGTTTCTGCGGCTTCAGGGCATTGTGGATTTTTCAAAAATATTCATTGAAAAATTAAAGAAATTAAGGAAAAATAGGAAAACAAAGAAAAATGGCACAAAACAGCAACAATTATGCAAAAAAAAAAAACAAAAATAAATAAACAAAAAACCAACCGAAAACCTCTCATCAAAATTACTTACATTTTATATGAGGAGCAAATCTGAGTGTGTACACATCTGTATGTGTGTATTTATAGCTTTTAATATGTATTTATTAATATTATATACACATATACATTTACGTATACCTCAGTCGGGAGGGTCGATCCTACTTCACGGAAAATGGCAGTCACATGGGGGTAGCCATTAACCGCGTAAAGTGAGGGATCCCTTTATTATTATTATTATTATTATTATTATTATTATTATTATTATAGAAAAAGTTTATTTTATGTGTGATAGGCAGAGTAATGATAGCATCCAGAGTCCAGGGAATTTTCTCCTTTGTGTGTTGGTGAACAATGAAACAAACAAAAGATAAATAAACAAAACTATTTCCTCATGTAGAATGAACTGAGAACTCGGCTCTAAAAAAACCCCATGAGAATCACACTGAATCCTGCATCTCAGAAACACGGGACTTCTTTTTAAGGAATAAAGAAGTTCTCAGTTCCTGTTCTTTATTTGATGGGAAGTGGGTGGGTTTCATTCTGTACTTACACAAATTAACCAGCAGGATACAGTCAGAACCTGGGTGATTTGATTTCTGATATTAAGAGAGTAGTGACAGCCTTTGGGTGGGACACCAGTTTGTTTACATTAAGTTCAGGGCGCTGCATCATGAATAGTCCAGAGTTAAAGTTGATTGAGTTAAAGCAGTGCGTGCGGTACGATTTGAAAGTGGGGAGGTCAAACTGAAAATTTTAGGAGTACTGTACTGTATATGCAGTCAGTGAACGACGAGAGCATATACTGTATATCCTCTCAAGGAGACCAGATGATTTTAAATGTCAGTTGTGTTCTGTGTGCACATAGCCATTGATTTACTTATTTCAAAGTTCCAATCCAATCATTCCTCGGCTCAGTCGGATCCGAAAAAAGGAGGAATATCGGTACCGGTACATTCCCTAGAAGGAGGCCAACTATCTGGTTGATGCATAAGCATGTACAGTGCATGGTGAGCATGTAGGATATACTACGATTGTACAAATTACGCATTTTACATTTTTGAGATGTCAATAGACATACAGTACTTCAAAAATTTCTTCTGGTTGAGAAAAAGTGGGGGGGGGGCTTCAGTGCACCCCCCTCCGACGGCCCCTGTAAAGTTAACGCAGTTTCCAAAGTTGGAAATTAATATTACTTGTTTATTTATTTATTTGGTTCATCTCATTCTTTTATGTGTGCTTAGAGAAGATATATTTATTTTCCTTTCACTAAAATTGTAGTAAGATGAGAAACACAGTGGTCAGAATGGATTGTTTTTGTTGTCACTGTGTGTGTGTGTGTGTGTGTGTGTGTGTGTGTGTGTTAAGATAAGTAAGATCCGTTTATAAAAGTATGTGTGTTGTCACTGTGTCCCCCCAGTACAAATTTCAGTGTCAGATTCATTATGACGTGTATTCATCCAGGTTTACAAGGATTCTACTATCTCTCTGATATGGACCAAAATGTTGGAGCGTGAAAAATGCGAAGCTCAGCGTTTCTTCAGATTTTGCAAGTTACCACTGATATTTCTGCACATTTCTGGTCTGTTCATACAGAAGAGCTTATCGTTCACATCCTATACTCAACAAGAACTTCTGAATATTGGATTACAAAACTCCAACCGTCTTATCAGCAACCTTCATCTCATCCTGGAGCTCAGAAGAACTCTCGTCACCATGCCGGCTACCCGACCAACCGGAAGTGCTCGCAGACAGCATAGAGGCCATAAACAAAGGTGAGAGAAGCACAGAGGGCTGAAAGCTCAGTTACATCTAACACCAAAACGGATTTCTTTACCCCGAATTCTCCTTGGTGAACAAAATGCATGATTTACGACTTTGAATCACCCACAACATGAGATTTATTGACTGTACTGTGTCATGATACTGTCATATGAGCAGAAGAAAATACTCATTCCAATCTTGTCAGCTAACATCTGGAATGCCCTACCACCGCAAGTGGTCAATGCCCCATCATTCAACAGCTTTAAAATCAGACTGGTTAAACTATGGGCAGATCAAGAAATTCGATACAACCACAGGGCTGAGATCGATGCATCAGGACATGCCAAAACACTTGAGTCTGGAATAGAGGAACCCCCTGGGACCTGATCTGGAACAAGCTCTAAATAACTCTAAGTAACTAAGTATGATGTTCACGGAATCACGGCTACACACAACAATGCTATCGGCCTAGCCAGACGCCACATTCTCTGGGCAGACAGAATAACAGATAATTCTGATAAGACAAAAGGTGGAGGATTGTGCATTTATATCAAGGCTTAGTGTACAAACTTTGTCATTGTTGGAAAACACAGCTCAGCTAACCTAGAGTTTCTTATTAATATTCTACAATAATAACAGCTGCACATATACCACTGGGTGATAATGCTAAGCTTGCTATAACTGAATTTCATGCCATTAGCAAACAACAAACTGCACACCGAGAGGCTACATTCATTGCCACAGGTGACTTTAACCACTCTCACCTCAATTCATTGCTTCATAAAATTCAAACAACACGTCTAAGAAGTACAAAACCTTCGACCACGTCTTTATTAACACCAATGGACCCTACATGGCAGCTCCCTTCCCCAGCCGGGACAGTCTGATCGACGTCTTTTGTTTATCACCACTCATCAAGCTTGTGAAGCCATCTGTGAAAACCATCAAGGTATGGCCAGTAGGGGGAGACTCTGGAATCCAAGACATGTTTAATGACACAGATTGGAGTAAAGAGTAGGCTGCAAAGTCATCAACGTGTTTCTATCCCTTGCTAAAAGGGTTGTGACAGGAAGGGCATCCGACGTAAAAACCTCTGCCAAATCAAACGTGCGAATTAGATGATTCGCTGTGGCAACTCCCGAGTAAAAGGGAAAAAGCCGAAAGGAAGACAGATATTGGAGTATGTTTGCCTCTCAGCGCACCCATGGCTCTAATACAGATGTTGTCTCTTACACTCACTCAGTATTTCAACATCACAAGTGACAGTGTTTCCATAGAGAGACAGATCCTCACACACCCTAAGCAGAAACCAGGAATAAATTGGGAAGTGCGGCTTCTGCTGAGGGCACACAACAAAGCCTTCAGATCAGGAGGTGCACAGACCTACAGTACATCCAGGTCGTCATGACCACAAGCTGAAGATGGAGGAACACGTTTTCAATTCTGACCCCTGACACGTGTACGCGGACATTCAGGCAGTCACAAACAACTCCAAACCAACTGAAATGAATGTCCTTCCTCAGTGAGCTGAATGACTTTTATGCTTGTTTTGACAATGACAACGAGGACAAGACTGGAAGGACCAAGCCCTCAAATGACCACCAGACCTTGACACTCACCCCCATAGACATCAATAATGGACTGAGCCATATTGGCTGCTGGCCCTGATGGCATTTCTGGACATGTGCTCAGAACTTGTACTGAGCAGTTTACAAGGATCTTCACAGACATTTTAAACCTGCATCATACCCAAGCAGCAGTACCACCATGCTTCAAGACTGCTTCTACATGACTAATTCACTGTTGCATCAACATCCGTTGTGCTGAAGTGCTTTGAATGACTGGTCCTGGCACACCTCAAGCAATGTCAGCCTCCCACACTAGACTCACATCAGTTTGCCTACACAAGCAACAGGAGTATCAAAGATGCTGTATCCATAGCGTTGCACGGTGTACTCAACACAGTCATTCCCTACAAACTAACCATAAAACTTGAGAATCTGGGAATCAATAACTCCCTCTGCAACTGTATCATGTACATTTCATGGACCAACAGACCCAGTATATTAGGTTAGAGCACAACAGTTTCTCCACCATCACACTCAACACTGGCGCACCCCAGGGCTGTGTGCTAACTCTGTTCCTCTACTCCCTCTTCAGCATGACTACAGGTCTGTATATGGAACCAACTCCATCATGAAGTTTGCAGTCGACACCCCAGTGATCGAATTCATCAGAGACAATGATGAAACTGACTATAGGGCAGAGATAAAGAACCTAGATGCATGATGACTGAGAATAACCTGCTCCTGAACTGCAACAAAACTGAGGAGCTCATTGAGAGAACTAATCTCACCAATTTCCTCATCAAAAATCATCAACCTGTGTACTTGATACAGTACCTACATGTTTAAGTGATTAACCATTTATTATTTATTAAATGTAATAAATTCTTCCCTTTGCACTGATTATGGGCCTAAATCCTTTAAACTAGCAGTTATCAAAACTCTGATTTAAAGACCTGATCTCGACCCATATAAACTGTCCAAATATAGACCAACATAAACCCCCCTCCTTTTATCTCGAGGATATAAAAAAAGGTGTAATGCAACAATTATGTTGATATCTTTGTCGGAATGATAATCACAAAATGTATCAGTTAGAATTTAGGCATTAGAGACAGTACTCATTAAGGTGGTAAATGACCTACAGGTGGCCTCCGACCAGGGCAGTGTTTGTGATACTTGATCTTAGTACAGCCAACCTTTGACACTATTGATCACATGATTCTCCTGGACAGATTAGATAATGTTGTTGAAGTTAAGGGAACCATCCTCTCCTGGTTGAAATCTAATGAACCAACTGTTACCAATTTGTACAGTTTGTAAATTGTGGTTCCTTTGTATGTTTGAATGTTAAGTGTGGCGTTCCACAAGGTTCTGTCCTAGGCCCATCTTAGTAATACCATTCCTGATCATGGTATTCGCTTTCATCATTTTGCTGATGATACAAATATACGTATGCAGTTATATATTTCAGAAAATCCAGATGAGAGACATCAACTTAATCTGTCTGTCTGTCTTCCTTTCGGCTTTTTCCCTTTTACTTGGGAGTCGCCACAGCGAATCATCTGATTCGCACGTTTGATTTGGCAGCGGTTTTTACATCGAATGCCCTTCCTGTCACAACCCTTTTTAGCAAGGGACAGAAACACGCTGACGACTTTGCAGCCTACTCTTTACGAAAGTCAGCAATGGTTCTTTTACATGCCTCTCACCATAGACAGAGAGAGACATGGCCCGCCTTGTGGGGAGTGGGACTCGAACCCCCAACCTTTGGATCAGTGATCCAGCGCCCTATACCACTAGACCACCACTGCCCCCAGAGACATCAACTTAATAAAGTTGATAAATGCAAAAAGGACATTGGACACTGGATGCTTACCAACTTTACTCATTTTCTAAAATGCTTAATCATAATTAGGGTTGCGGGAAGACTGGCACCCATCTCAGCTGACTATGGGCCAGGGAAGGGTACACCCTGGACAGCTCACCAGGCCATTGCACGGATGATATGCACACACACACAGACACACACACACATATTTACACCTAGGGGCAAAATGAAACAGCCAATTAGCCTACTGTGCATGTTTTTAAACTGTGGGATGAAACCAGAGTACCTGGAGGAAATCCATACAAGCATGGGGAGAACATGCAAAACTTCGCACAGAAATGCCGAAATTGGAAATTGAACCCAGGATCTTCTTGCTGTGATCCAGACTTGGTAACCATGATACCACCATGCCGCCCTGCTTAGTAACTGCCTCATTAAACTCTGACAAGAGAGAAGTACTTGTAGTCAGATCACAGGCAACTATAAATAAGATTTCTGATGATGTAATAAGTTTAGATGGTGTTTCAGTTTCGTCATGTGTAGCAGTAAAGGACCTTGGAGTGATTATTGACGCTGGTGTTTCATTTGAAGCTCATATAGATAATATTACTCTGTGACCTTTCATCTCAGGAATATTAGAAAACTTGTTCATGCTTTTGTTACTTCAAGATTAGATTATTGCAATGCATTACAATCTGGATGTTCTAATAGGTGCATAAACAAGATCCAGTTGGTCCAGAATGCAGCAGCGAGTCATTACAAGACACAAGCATATCACCCTGACCTTATTTATATTGCAATGTTTCCCAGTTAAATTTCAAATTGTGTATAGAATACTATGTTTAACCTATAAAGCACTCAATAACATTGTTGTCTTAGCAAACTTCTTGTCGTTTATGATCCAGCATACCCCTATAGAGCAAATGGTGCAGGCTGCTTAGTGAAACCTTGAAAAATGAAGACTCCTGTAGGTGGCGGAGCTTTTTCTTTCAAAGCCACACAGTTATGGAATAACACTCGAGGAAATGGTCGGGGGCAATTGTGGCCTGGTGTAAGGTGCTGGATAACTGATCCCAAGGCTGGGGGTTCAAACCCCATTATCATCGGGTTGTCACTGTCACCCATCCAGTACAGCTACCTGGGTTATCAAAGACCAGCCATGTCCCTTACTGTCAGTGGTGTGAGGCATGTAAAAGAACCATTGTTAACTTTCCTAAAGAGTAGGCTACATAGCCATCAGCAGGGCAGAAGCATGCCTACTCTTTACGAAAGTCTGGTGAGCTGTCCAGGGTGTACTCGGGCCTCACCCATAGTCGGCTGAGATGGGCACCAGCCCCCATGACCCTAATTAGGATAAAGCGGTTACAGGAAATGAATGAATAAATGAACAATATAATAAGGGAACCTGACCTTTTTACTCTTTGTTGACTGGAGCCCCAGTAATGTTTTAAAGTCTCATGATCCTCTGTCCACAATTTAGTGACATTTGTTTGCAACATTAATACAATCTGAGAACCATCATGAGATGCTTTAGATTGGCATGACTCAATGCATGACCCAAGTGCAAGGCCAGACACCACACTTCTACCTACTTAGTTGTGTATACTTTTGTATTTGCATTGAGTCATGCCAGTCTAAAGGATCTCATGATAGTTCTCAGAACCTGACTGGATATTACAGAAGGTTTATACTTAAATAATGTAACCAGCCCAGTGACTTCTTTTTTGGCTGCTCTTGTTGGGGGATCATCCATCCGCATTTCTGTTCTCTGTCTCCCTCTCTGTTAGGCCAATCACCTGTCCTCCTTCATCACATTTATAGAACTCTTCTTTGACTTTCCTCTTCTACTTGTACCAGATAGTTTCATCCTCAACATTCTTCTACTGATATATGCTTCATGCACATGTCCAAACCATTTCAATCTGGCCTATTTCATTTTGTTCCCAAACATGCCTGTGCCATGCTTCTATTTCTCATGCTTTGATTTCTAATTCTCTCTATTCTTGGGTCTCCAAAAAAAAAAAAAAAAAAAAAAAAATCACAGCATCTTCATATCTGCCACTTCCACCTTCTCTTCTCACTCTTCTTCTTGTCATGGTGGGAGTGTTTGCGTAGAACCCAAGGATGCAGGAGACCAAAGAAAGGTTCAATGATTTATTAAACATTCAGTACTTGAAATCCCTAGAAAACACAGAATGGAGGGAACTGGTCGTGCACAAAGCATGGGCCAGGGATCAGAGAGAAAATCGAGGAGCAGAGTCACGGGAATCAATCTGACAGCGGAGAGAAGCATGCCGCTTCTATTTATGGCTGGCTGCCGCTGATTTCCGATGAGGACCAAGTGCGCTCCGCTCAGAAACTCCTCTACCGGCGCCTGCCACGCCCCTCACCCACACCTACAAAGAATTAAGGAAAAGTTAGTGTCTCCAGCCAGCACAGACCATGACAGTACCCCCCCCCCGGTGCCCGACCAGGCTTGTCTGGGAACTGGCGATAGAACTCCTCTAACAGGTCCGGGTCCAGGATTAGGGAGCGGGGAACCCATGACCGCTCTTCAGGACCATACCCCTCCCAGTCCACTAAATACTGGAAGCCTTGACCCCGCCTGCGCACATCAAGGATCTTGTTGACCATGTATGCGGGATGTCCATCAATCATTCGAGGAGGAGGGGGTGGGGGGTGGAGAGGACTTGCTACCACCGGCTTGATTAGGGAGACATGAAACACTGGGTGCACCTTGAGTGATGGTGGGAGTCTTAGTCGGATGGCACTGGGGTTTATGATTTTTTCAATCGCATAGGGCCCAATGTATCAGGAGATAGTTTCTTCGACTCAACTTGCAGGGACAGGTCCCGGGAGGCGAGCCACACTTGTTGTCCAACCGTGTAGGGAGGTGCTGGGTTCAGTGGCGATCGGCCATCCTCTGGTTTTGGGCCGTTGTTCGCTCCAGGGCAGTCCGTGATTCCTTCCAGACCTGATGTGCTTTGTGGAATTGTGCCTGGATAAATGGGATGGCCACCTCGATCTCCTGGCTGGGAAACAGGGGGTGCTGGAACCCATTGATCACCATGAAGGGGGACATCCCGGTGGCAGTGCAATGAATTATGTTCATATTCTACCCATGTGTGGCCCAGAAGGCTGGGAGGTGGGAAGTGACGTAGCACAGGGAGGACCCGAGGCTTTGGTTCATGCATTCCGCCTGCCCTTTCGACTGTGGGTGGTAACCTGAGGTCAGCCTGCGGGAGACTCCCAAGGTGTCGCAGAACGCCTTCCAGACTCTGGATGCAAATTGGGTGCCCCGATCTGACACAATGTGCCATGGAGGCAGAAGATGTGTTGGATCAGGAGACCTGCTGTTTCCATTGCCATGGGGAGTTTGGGTAGGGCAACAAAATGGACCACCTTGGAGAACCGGTCCACTACTGTCAGGATGACAGTGTTACCCACGATGGGGGTAACCCGATGATGAAATCCACTGCTATGTGTGACCAGGGGCAATGGGGAACAGGTAAGGGTTGGAGGAGACCCGTGGGCGCACGGTGGGAGGACTTGCTCCAGGCACAGGTGACGCAAGCTCCCACAAACTCCCTAGTGTTGGCTACCATCGTTGGCCACCAGAAGCATTAACGGAGTAGGAAAAGAGTTCGGTAGGCTCCGGGGTGGCAGGCTAACTTTGAGGCGTGGGCCCACTGGAGTGCTGGGGTTCTGGCTGACAGGAGAGCGTATAGTTGGCCTTGAGGGCAAGCGATGGACTCTGGTTCCCCCTGATGAGCATCCCGAACTAGTTGCTCTACTGCTCATTGGCGGCTCCGAGTATGCAGGAGGAGAACAGGATGGTTTCTATGATTGAGTGTTCACCCGAGGAGAACTGCCTGGAGAGAGTGTCTGGCTTAGTGTTCCGGGAGCCTGGTTGGTAGGTCAGCATGAAGTTGAACTTCCCCAAGTAGAGTGACCAATACATCTGGCGGGAGTTCAACCTCTTTGCCGTACGGAGGTAGGCCAGATTCTTATGGTCGGTCAAGACCATGAAAGGGTGAGCTGCTCCCTCCAGCCAGTACCTCCATTCCCGGAGTGCCAAGACTACTGCCAGCAGCTCGCGATTCCCAACATCATAATTCTGTTCCGTTGGGAACAAGCGACGGGAGAAGAAGGCACATGGATAGAGCTTCTGGTCTGCAGGGGACCATTGGGAGAGGACCACGCCCACCCCTGAGTCCGAGGCATCGACTTCTACCACGAACTGCAGCGTGGGGTCTGGGTGGATCAGAACGGGCGCGTGGATGAATTTCGCCTTCAGCTTGTCGAACGCCACCTGGGCACTAGGAGACCACTGGAACGGAGTCTTGGGTGATGTTAACTGTGTGAGAGGGGCTGCTTGGCGGCTGTAGTCCCGCACAAACCGGCAGTAGAAGTTCGCAAACCCCAGGAACCTCTGCAGCTGTTTCCGTGTCCCTGGAGTCAGCCACTCCGCCACTACCTTCAGTTTCGACGGGTCAGGTACTACCCGCCGCTTCTACACGATGAACCCCAGGAACGAGACTGAGGGAACATGGAGCTCACACTTCTCTTCCTTCACGAATAATCTGTTCTCCAGGATCCTCTTTAGTACCATCCTCACGTGGCAGAGATGTTCGAGTTGGTCCTTGGAGAAAATCAAAATGTCATCTAGGTAGACGTATACGAAGTGGTTCAGCATGTCCCCCAGAGCTTGGAAGACTACAGGGGCGTTGGTTAGTCCAAACGGCATGACCAGGTACTCGAAGTGCCCCAAGGGCGTGTTGAAGGCCGTCTTCCATTCATACCCCTCCCAAATTCAGCATTTCTCAGGTCCAGCTTGGGAAAGACAGTGGCATCGTGGAGAGGGGTGAAGGCTGAATCGATTAGGGGGAGCAGGTATTTATTCTTCACGGTTATCTGGTTCAAACCTGTGTCGTCGATGCAGGGTCTCAGGGTCTTGTCCTTCATTTTCTGTAACCGCTTCATCCTAATTAGGGTCACGGGGAGGCTGGTGCCCATCCCAGCCAACTCAGGGCGAGAGCAGAGTACACCCTGGACAGCTTGCCAGGCCATCGCAGGGCAGAAACATGCTGAAGGCTTTGCAGCCTACTCTTGTCGAAAGTCAGCAATGGTTCTTTTACATGCCTCACACCATAGACAGTGAGAGACATGGCCCGCCTTTGATAACCCCGTTAGCTGCACTGGGGGGGGGGACAGTGACAACCTTGTGGAGAGTGGGACTCGAACCCCCAACCTTTGTATCAGAGATCCGGTGCCTTATACCACTAGACCACCACATGTCTCAACAAAGAAGAAGCCGGCCCCAACCGGGGAGGATGAGGGCCAAATGAGACTGCAGCCAGAACTCGTTGATGTAGGCCTCCATGGCGTCTTTCTCCGGCTTAGAGAGATTGTAGAGTTGTTGGGACCGGAGATTGGCAGCTGGTAGTAGGTTGATGGCGCAGTCGTAAGGAGCGAGCCTGGTCCTTGCTGAAGACTTCTTGCAGATCGTGATATTCCGCAGGCACGCTGGCCAAGTCCAGATCCTCCAGGTCGACCAGGGTTCGTGATGCTTGGGAGGGGATGGCCGCCATTAGGCAGTGCTGCAGAGCCACGTATGGTGAGGGTGCGCCAGTCTATGTGGGGATGTGGGTCTGCAACCAGGGCCATCCCAGCACTAGGGGAGAGAGTGAGGAAGGGAGAACAAATAGTTCCAAGTATTCTTGCTGATTACCTGATAACCTGAGCTTCACTGGCCAGGTCTCGTGCTTGACGGGCGATGCGTCTGCCATCTATGGCTACCACCTCCCTGGGGTTATCGAGTTCCTCCACGAGGAGCGCATGGGGCTCAACCATCTCCTGATCGATAAAGTTCGCATCAGCGCCTGAGTCAATGAATACATCTACAGGATGAGAGTATAGCGAACCTTGAACTTGTAGGCGGTAGGCGCTTCCTGGGTGTCGTGAAGGATCCTCGCGTCGCTGGCGGGCTCCTGCGGGGCACTGGGCAAGGTAATGGCCCTAGTAGATGCAGAGGCCGTTGTCCAGCCGCCATTGCCTCTCTTCGGCCATCAGTCGGGTGCGGTTCACCTGCATGGGCTCTGGGTCATGCTTATCCCTCAGGGGGGAAGTGACGCGTTTGAGGTGGGGTCCACTTCTGGAATCTATCCCTCTCCCTCAGCCGGTTGTCCAATCTCGTGGTCAAGGTGATTAATCCCTCCAGCGTGGTCGGCTGCCTTGCTGGAAGGCCCCCCCGAAGCGCGAGGTCGTTCCAGCCACTCTCGATGGCGAGAATCCGGATTCGGAGGAGCTGGGAGCTCGCCTCCTCACCATTCACCAGATGATCGAACAATTTAATTTCTTGCATGAACCGTTCGGCCTGGGAGCATAATTCCGGGGTGTGGGTCGCGACTGCCAGTGCCCAGGACGAGGCTTGCTCCATAAGTAAGCCATGATGAAAGCAGTTCTTGCTTGATCTGTGGCGTAAGTGAGCGGCTGCTGGCTGAAAACGAGCGAGCACTGGTGGAGGAACTGTGCGCAGGAGCCGATCGCACCTGAATACCTGTCTGGCGTGGGGATGAGTGGTTTTCAGTGCGCGGGGAGTAACGCTAGCGCTGTTACCGAAACTGAGGGTGAACGGTGCCGGGGCGGTGTCGTGGCAGCGAGATCAGCGGTGACGGCGTCCATCCTTTCGCCGAGCTGCGCCAAGCTGGTGGTGATGTGCTGGAGGGTATCCACCATTTGGTGCAGGGTGGAGTCGTGTCGTCCTAACAGGGCTCCCTGGTCGGACAAGGCTTGCCGGAGCTGAGCGGTCTCCGCTGGGTCCATCTTCAGGTCAGAAGATACTTTCGTGGTGGTACTGTTTGCGTAGGACCCAAGGATGCAGGAGACCAAAGGAAGGTTCAACGATTTATTAAACATTCAGTACTGGAAATCACTAGAGAATGCAGAATGGAGGGAACTGGTCGTGCACGAAGTGCGGGCCAGGGATCAGCGAGACTGTCGAGGAACAGAGTCACGGGAATCAATCTTCTGACAGCGGAGGGAAGCATGCCGCTCCCATTTATAGCTGGCTGCCGCTGATTGCCGATTTGGACCAGGTGCGCTCCGCTCAGTAACTACTCTACCGGCGACTGCCACGCCCCTCGCCCGCACCTGCAATGAATTAAGGAAAAATTTGTGTCTTCAGCCAGCACAGACCATGACACTTCTTCTTTTCCTTTCGGCTTTTCCCTTCAAGGGTCGCCACAGCGAGTCATCTTCCTCCACCTCACCCTATCCTTTGCATCTTCTTCTCTTACACCAACTACCTTCATGTCCTCCTTCACCACATCCATGGATCGTCTCTTTGGTCTTCCTCTAGGCCTTCTGCCTGGTAGTTCCAACCTAAGCATCCTACTACCAATATACTCACTATCCCTCCTCTGTACATGTCCAAACCATCTCAATCTAGCCTCTCTGTCTTTGTCTCCAAAACGTTTTACATGTGCAGTCCCTCTGATGTGCTTATTCCTGATCCTATCCATCCTCTTTACTCCCAAAGAGAACCTCAACATTTTCATCCCTGCTACCTCCAGCTCTGCTTCCTGTCTTTTCCTCAGTGCCACTGTTTCTAAATCATACGGTATCGCTGGCCTCAACACCGTTTTGTACACTTTTCCTTTCATTCTTGCCAATACCCTCCTGTCACACATCACACCGAACCCTTTTCTCCAACCATTCCTACCTGCCTGCACACGCTTCTTCACCTCTTTTCCACAGTCTCCACTGCTCTGGATTGTTGAGCCTAAGTATTTAAAATCCTCCACCTTCCTTATCTCTGCTCCCTGTAACCTCACCGTTCCTCTTGGGTCCTTGTCATTCATACACATGTATTCTGTCTTACTGAGGCTAACCTTCATTCCTCATCTTTCCAAGGCATACCTCCACCTCTCTAGATTTTCCTGCACTTGTTCTCTGCTCTCACTACAGATAACAATGTCATCTGCAAACATCATAGTCCATGGGGAATCTTGACTTGTCAGCTCAGACCTGACCCTTGATGCAGTCCCACCTCCACCTTGAACTCTTCTGTCACACCGACAGCACACCTCACCACTGTCTTACATCTCTCATACATGTCCTGCACCACTCTAAGATACTTCTTTGCCCCTACAGACCTCCTCATGCAATACCCCAGTCCTTCTCTCGGCACCCTGTCATATGCTTTCTCCAGATCCACAAAGGCACAATACAGCTCCGTCTGACCTTCTCTGTACTTCTCTATTAAC